>WBMY01018560.1:1140265-1197595 GCA_013397315.1 Donacobius atricapilla
GCGGCCCGCGACTCCAGGTGAAAGGGCAGCATGCCCAGGGTACCCACCCGGGGTTGGGATGATAGAGGGGTAAGAGAATGTCAGTGCCTCTCTGGGTGTGCAGGAGTGTGGGGAAGGCAAAGGAAAGAGGGGAATTTGTTCCTTGGAATGGGAGGGAAATAATCTACTGCTAAACCAGTGATTTTTGTGGTAGATCAACATTTTTATGCTCAGTCCCTGGTATAACATGTTCTTCAAGGCTGGCTTTCATAGGTAGGACTGCTGTAACCTGGTTCACCTTAATTACTGAACCTTCCTTCNTTGTTAGAATGGGCACTCCTGGCTGTTTGGGGTTTGCTGTGCCCTCCTCATTAAAAGAAGGAGGTTTAATGCAGCAGGTTTGTTTGAAGGAGCTGGGGCTGCTTGCTCCATCTCCTAGGTCCAAGCTCCACCAGCTCATATCTTTGCTGGTTCCAGCTAAGCTGTTTCACAATCCAAAAACATGACAAGCCCTGAGAAAATGGTGTTCCAAAGAGTAGCCCAAACTTTTGCCACATTCAACCATTGAGTGTCTGGGATCTAGAATTCCCATTATTGTTCACCACACCACCTTGCTCACCAGAGCAGGCTGGAGCAGGCTCTGGCCAGTTGGCTACTTTGGTGATTTACCCTGTCAGGAATGTGGGAGTACGGAACAAAGCCACACCATAAATCCCACAATCCTCACCCTGCAATGAAATTCATTTGGACAGCATCATCAGGCTACTTTTTAGAGTTGTTCATCTTACCCTGAACAGTAAATTCCTATAGGAAAGTAATTTATGATCTGGGAGGGCTGTTACTTACAAGCTAGTAAAATAACTTTTGCTGGACTTTTACTACCTTCAGCAGCAAGCATCCAGGCTGAAGCTAGGAACGAGCCTTTTCTTCCTAGCTGTGATACAGTGTGATCTATCACGGAGCCACATGGGTTTTTGGCTTGCATTCATCTTGTTTCCATGCAGTGTGTTTGAAAAGGAATCACTGATTTTTAGTCTCAGTGTTTACAGTCAAGTCACGTTATTTCAGTAACTGCATGAGCTTCCAGTAATTTATGCACAGTAGGATCAGGGTGGCTTCTAGCATAGCTTAGGCAACCTGCTTGAGACCTGTTCAGAAATCAGCAATCTCCTGCATCCAGGTCATCCAGGATCCCTCCATCTTTGGGTGGCTGAGTTACCCTTTCGAGGTAGTTCTTGTTTACTGCAAGTGAAGTTGGACTTGGTGCTTAATCTTTAGATAATCCACAAATGTCATCACAAGTGTGTTGTGTTATAACCATCAGAGTTTTTCTGCTCCCTTCCCTGCAGGGGCTCCCACAGGCACCGAGTGCTGTTGGCTATCAGCTCCAGCATGGAAATGGGCTTAACAGGTGGCTGCTTGTGGATCTCATCACACGTTCTCCACAAATAACTAAAACCACAGAAGCACAGAAACACAGCCCCAAGCCTCCCACAAGAATGATGCAAATGAAAAATTACTGAAGCACAAGCTGGTGCCACTCTGATAGCAGGGCAGAATCAGGCCCATTTCATCCCTTATAAAACATTCCTCAGGGATGCTGAGCAAGCCTTGGCTGCAAGGTTCTGTTCAAACTGAGTCTTTCTAACCCTTTAGAGAGAAAGAAAGCTCCTGTACCCTTTACCATATTCAACGTGAGAAAGGACTCTCTCCAGTTCAAATATTCATGTGCCAGTCAACAGTTAGAATCCAGATTATTGCTTTTATACCACTATTTTCCTGCTCTGTCTCAGGCCACAGCATCTGTGTGGGAGCATACAGCAATATTCAGCACTTGAATCCTGGCCAGGAGTAGCCAGAACATTTGGGATCTGCACCATGGGTAAAGAAAAGCAGGTCAAAACCCTTTGCACGCATCTATCCTGTCTGCAGGGAAAGCCATGGTTTTTGCCTTTATTCAGGAGTTGCCAATTGTGCCCTGAAAGTCATTGCTTTTGTGATTATGCCCTCAGTAATAAAGTTTTGAGGAGTTGTGTGTCCTCCACTGTTGTGCAAACCATGCTTCCACCTCTGAGCTGCCTGCCACGGCTTGCCATGGGCTCTGAGCAGGTTTTGCTCATTTTGCCTTCATAACTGGGAGAGAAAAAAGCAGAAATGAAGCTCCGGAGAAAGCTCCAGCAGAGTGGGCTTAAAGTCCCATACTCAAAAGAGAAAAACTTAGGGATTAGGTTCAGATCAGGAACCTCAAAAAGGGTATGAATGTTGGAATAAAATACCTAATTTCTCCAAGGGAAAGAAACAGTCCAGTTCCAACACTGAGGCAAGAGGTCTGGACTTCCTAGGTGGAAGAGAAATAAAGACCAGATATATGTGGGTTGAGCTTTCCATGAATATTTTTAATTATGGCACATCTATCATTCTTAGCACTGCCTTGAGCAAAGAAAGATAAAACAGAAAAGCAATAGCAAGATTTCCACACATGTAGCCAGTCTCAAAATCAATGGGAGTTTGGTATCTAAATACCTTTAAAAACCTGATCAGCTGTTCCCTGAGGCCCTGCCTGAATATCACAGCCTTAAATCCTGGAGGATGTGCTGGCATTGCTCAGCCTGTGCAAAGCAGAGGGGTGCACTCAGAGCAGCATTTGGTTTGTAATGTGAAGGGCTGAAAAATTGTTCATTTAAGGTTGTCTGATGAGAAGAGTGACACACTCTTATCCTTCAGCATCTCTTTGGTTACGAGCACTGTGTGACCAGGTACCAGCAGCCAGTGACAAGAACTTGGTGACTGTCCCCAGAGGCTTTTAAGGAAATATTAATTACCCCCACTTTTAAATAATTTACAGGGAAAATGCAGACCTTCACTACCTCTTGGTAGGAGAGGAGGAACAAAGGATGTTTACCTTATTCTTCTGCATACAAATAGAACCAATAAATATTCAGGCAAATTTAAAAAAAAAAAAAAGGAAAACTGTTTCCAGAGAAGATGAGAGACTCTGCTGAGGCCTTGCCATGTGGTTGGATCTGAACTGTGGCCGTGCCTCCCTTTGCCTCCTGCCACGCTGGCACCGCTGCACGTGCTCCTCTTGCTGCTGCTCAGCCAAGGTTAGGCTACAGGAGAGGCTTGCTTAGCCAAGGTGACTCCTCTCGTCTGTTACATATCCCAGGGTTATAAATAACAGAGCAACCTCTGTTTGATGGGGGGGATGCTGATAACCCCCCCTCTCCTTCGGGATGCTGAAGCAATTACAGGCAGGAGGAAGCCACAGAGCCCTTGTGTTGTTGCAGCAAACAGAGGCTTTGGGTTGGTCTTGGCTCCTCTTTAATTAGAGTTTATTGGTAAAGCAACCCCATTTTTCTGTTCCTGGAAAATCAGGGCTGTCAAGGCCTAATTCCTGGGGCCTATCAAGTGTGAGATATGTTTACCAAGTCTCTCCAGGATTAGCTGGGTTGCTATCAAATCCGAGGAGTGTATTTCTATCAATGAAAACCGCTATGACAAGGTCTGTCCCCTGAGACAAACGGCCTGTTCCATGGAGGCTTTAAATAGGAGCAATAATGGTAGTGAGCAGCACTGAGTTGAATAATTAGATTGTTCTTCATAAATCCTCAAGTGAAGACTTCCAAGCAGGTCCATTATGTGTGTCGTATGTTAGCACTGAGCTTTATGTGGTGTGGACACTGCTCTGTGCCGGGCTGCTGTGATGGGTGAGTAAATCACCAAAGATTGGGACAGGAGGAGTACAGCGCCTTCCTCTCCTGCCTTTCCCCCACAGAGATCGTCTGCTCTGAACTGCAAACACCCACATTATTTATCTCATTGCTCAAAGAGTTTTCGAGAGGACTAACTGGAGTAATTTCTGAATATTTATGCTTTGTTTGTTTATATTCAGAGACTGGAAAACACACATATTTTGTTCACGTCCCCAGACTGGTTCATTTACTGATTCACTTAAAACAACCTTTCAGATCCATTGAGAGATGACTTTTCCTCAGAGGGATGCAGTGGTATAATAGTAGCTCAGTATTATCTCCTTATATTCTTGGTAGGATTTCCTCTTGCAAACTGAGAACTGATCTTTTCTTTAAAAAAAAAATCTTTTTTCCATCCTCCCCTTTCAATTATTCAGGTTTTCTCTCTCTTTCTCTCTCTGTGCCAGTTACAGAGAGAAATCTCAGATGAGCAAAATGTCATTTAACCCTAACACTGATTGGTGATTTTTAGACACTTTGTAGGAAATCCTGGGAGGCAGCAGCATCTGCAGGTGGGGATGTACACCCAGCCAGTGCACGATGCAGGTGCCTGCTCAGGCGAGCACTTCTGCTCGACCCAGCTGCACTCCATTCTCTCAGAAACACGTTTGTCAGACCTGGTTAAACAATGCTGGTAAAAAGAGCAAGAAATCACATTATTCCCCCGAGAACTGTGTATACACCTAACTATTTTGCCTGCCAGTAAGGATCTTGTGTCACTGTAAGGTTTATAGGAGCTGACTGGCAAAGGATGCCCTGATGATAAATAAAATACCCCTGTCCCATGTGCCATGACTCTGTGCAGCTGAGCAGCTGCAGTGTCCTTTTCACTTACCTTGGTAGGAAGATGTGGCATCTGCCTTTGGACCCGTGGTTATGGGCAGCTGATGGGGTCCCACGAGGGGACATGTCATACAACGGGGCCAGGAACAAGCACCAGCTGTGAGCCACCTTCTGATAAAGCTCTAGGCCCGCTGTCAAACTCTTCAGCTTGCACACGAGCCCTGGGATGAGGTCTGGGATTGGTGTGATCCAGCAGCTCCACTGCGACCCACCACTCTCTGGTACCGACTGCTTTGCTGCCAGGTCATCCTTCACCTGGCCCTGGTGGAAGAAGTTCTCCAGTGTTAAAACACTGCCAGGATAAAGTGTTAAACATTTTATAAGGTAATTTAGGTGATAATCATCAGGGTAATAGAAAAATATTATCCATATTCATTTAAAGGTGTGCTGTGCTTCCCTTCCCGATTAGCGTACGAAACTCCTTGCCAGGCTATGAAAATAAAGTGACTGTGAGAATTTTAAAGGCACATTCCTCCTTGCATCATAAGAGCATGAATTCCAGGAATTTCCTATCCACAAGAAGTTTGCATTCCTGGGACGATTGCACCCTTGCACACAAACTGCCCTGATGCTGCAGCAGACACCAGCCCTGCTCCTTTCTGCTCTGCCTGAGCAACCAGAGGGGTGCATGCAGAGTTTCTTAGCTTGACCCGAGCTGCAAGTGCTGAGTGTGGCCAAGAGTCAGCTACATCTATCTGAGGATGATTTTTAGGGAGATGCCTGGGAATTTATGCATGACTTTATTTCCTAAATGTGGCCTTTTATTCAGTTTGCTCTGTTCTGTGCTGAGCTGCTCGGAGCCAGGTGTGCTTTGTGTGGGCAGAAACAGCAGGGAGAGTTTCTTCCAGTGGGTTAATCCATATCTGCTCTGAGAGGGAACCAAATGGCATTTGACCCTCAGGCACAATAGTGATTCAGGTGATCATAACAGTTTGTGTACTGATTCATTAGGTGAGAAACCACCTTTAAACTTCCCCTGAAAAAAGCAGCTTGAGATACTTTAGTGCCACAGGTTCTGGCCTGTGCATTGGTGAGGAGCCATGGAGCAGAGCTCTGGACAGAGCTGGGGACTGCTGTCCCACCCAGGGCAGGTCAGAGCACACAGAGCAACCCAAGAGTCCTGCACCAAAAGAAATGTTCTGCAGAAGTGGAGTCAGGTCTTCTCAACAGGGTCTGGTCAGGTAAAACTGGTCCCAGTTTGGAGACAGGACTGAGTCAGCAGCCCCACTTTCTGCTGAGCCCTTTGCTCCTGGCACCGAGCTGTGATCGGTAATGCAGCCGGACTGAGGCACCCAGGACACTCAGAGGAAATGGGAAATGTGTCTGGACAGTAGATGATTCACAGTTGCTGGCAGCTGAACAGAAGTTTTCTGGATTTCAATTTTGAAGTCAGGCGCCTTTATTCCAGCCTGTTCCCACAGTGGGCACCTCCATCCTCTCATGAGCCTGTGCTCAGGGCTGTTAGTGCACAGCACCAGCGACACTGCCTGCCTCAGAGGCATTCTGAGGAGCCAAAGACTCCTGAAATTGGGGCACTTCCCTTCCAGGACCATGTGTGTGCCTTAAATACATTGATTTCATCTTCCAGAGGGTGAGGTCCGGTTTTCAAAGGGTCCTGGGAAATCTCCACCTAAGCCAAAATCTGGTTCCACCACCACCCAGTTTCACTCTCCCTTCATGCATCTGCTGGCTGGTCTGGTACCAGCCCCCCCCCCAGTGCTGTTACCTCTCCTGAAAATAATGGCAGTTTGGGTTTTTTATGCATCAAACACTCACTCTTTTCAGATCAGGAAATATTTGCTACAAAAACACACAGCATTCTTTGTTGTCCAAAGATTACTTTGTAACGCTACGACACATCAGGCCCCAAAATGTTTGTAGATTGCTTGAATTTCCTAAAGTAGGTTTAGTAAATGAAGACTCAAGACTGAAAACACTGTCTGTTTGCAGTAGGATTTCTCATTATATTTCATGTCTATTGCAGCTTTATGAGGATATGCTGGTTTAACTCCTTTCTGATGCAGTTTCTTAATACAAGCAGATTTTCTAGATTAGTAAAGGTATAGGAAGCAAAAACCTGGAATCAGATTTGCAGAAAGTCTGTTATTTATACTAGATAATGGACGTTAAACCAAGACAAAAGAAATTCACTGTCACAATAATAAATCCATTTTAAAATCCATTTTCAAAGCAATCAAATCACTGCAGAAACCCAATGACAAGTGTAAAACAATAATGTATATTTATGTAGCAACTTTCACCCCAAGGAATCCAGAACCTACGGAAGCAGCAGTGCGGGAGGTGGCTCTGGGGTGATCCCAGGGAGTGTCACAGGGGTTCCGGAGCAGCCCTCACAAGGTCACTGGAACAAACTTGCCTTCATCCAAAAGACCCCCACACCGCAGGAAACGTGAGTTCTGCTTCCAGCTGAACTGCTGTGCCTGTGGTCAGCACGCACGTGAATGAGGGCTGAACTTTGCCTCTTTTTGCAAAGGGCTGAACAACAAAAAGAGAGCAGTTTCCCCTGCTAAGGTCACAAACAGGATGAAAGTGCTGCTCCAGCCGGTGGTTGTCCTGCTGCAGGAGGCTGCCCTGGCTGTGGGTGCGCAGTCAGAGTAGTTTTGCCAGGGGATTTTTACAGCCCTTTGAAAAACACCAATATTTTTGCTAAATGTTAATGGAAGCTTGACTTGAAGTCAGCTTGAGTTGCAGAACAGTGCTTATAATAATGATTTATGTATTAAATGCGGCTGATCTGTTATTTTTATTATCTTGATGTGTTTTTGATGTTCAGTTTCCCGAAGAACAGCAGCCAAGTGGCACTGAATCCAGCTTTGAACATGTGCATGTGTGCATGCCTTAGCAAACACGACTCATGTGTGATGTTCCAGTCAGGGCTCTGAATAATCGGGTGCAAGCAACGAGCAGCTCTTGGTGGGATGGCGTCACTCCATCAGCCTCAGAGTGACAGAGTCATCTGTAGTCAGGAGGGCTTGTGTATTATCTGCAGGAGCTTTTCTGCCTTATCTGTGGAAAATTGATCCATACAGTCTCTTTAGAGACCTACATCAAATATTAATTTTGCCTATTTGTTCAATGTAATTAGCAGGTGTGATTAATCAATTAATCAATCTGCGATTCCTATCTGCAGCGCAAACAGCTGTGCTTGGAGGGGACACTGGGAGCAGAGTGTCCCCAAAGCCCTCCCCACTCCCCGCTGCAGAGGCACCCCCTGAGCCCAGCTCGAGGTCTGCAGTCACCCACTGGTGACCCTGGCAGTGCAAAGTGCCCAGGGAGCGCAGCCAAACCCCTTGAATGGACATTGCTGTCCTTGTCCCCGAAAGAGTTGTGAGGGCAGTGCCTTGCCGTGGGGCTGGGGGGCAGCAGGATGCCCCTAGGTGCGGTGTGGCGGCCCCAGGGAGCCCCCTGGGCAAATGGCCTGGCGGGGCCAGGGCTGTCCCGGTCCCCTCAGCAGTCATGCTCCAGGCAATGTCTCATTTTGCCTGCGCCTGGAGGGGACACTGCAGGAGGGAGTTGCTAGAAGTGGGTGAACTCTTTATGGCAGGCTTCTGGTGGCATTCCCGACTCGATTGTGCTGGTTCAAAGCCTGCAAGTAAGTCATGCGAAGTTCAGGTAGAAATAAGTTCTTTTAGAAATGTCAGACTTGCTGAGTGGGCAGCAGACAAAATCCCAGCCCTCTGCTCAGGGACTCAATAACTTTCTAAAGCTTCTGAACGGTTGCTGAAATTCACAGAGGGTGGGGAGCTGCATCATGTTTCATGAGGGATTGAGCACCTTTGGGTGTTCCCACTGCCTGGGGCCCTTATTTGAAGGCAGAGGGAGGGGTACGACCATGGGTATTAGAGGCAAAGTAATTACATGTCACTGTGCTAAATTGCCAGGTTTGAGACTTTGCATTTCCTGGTGGCAGGAGGTGAGGTCCTGGCAGAGCAGCGCAGACGGACCCTGGGCTGTGCTCCAGCCGAGAGAAGGAATTTGAACTAGTGCAGGTACAGGGGCCAGCACAGGATGGGCATTTTCAGACAGTCCAGAGTTTACAGGGGCTGTACTGAGGGACTTTACCACAACCTCCAGCATGCACAGGTTTCTTCCAGCACTCTGATAGCTGATGCTCTGCTCTTTAGTAAATGTGGCATGACCAAGGTGCTGGGTGATGCAGCTGAAGCCTGTCTGAGTGCCCTCTGAAGCACTATGCCTTGTTCAGTGATATATTCTGCATTATCCCCATTCTATCCTTGTATTTTTCTGCTTTCCTCCTGCTGTTAGGAGAGTTCTCCTCTCTTGGGAGAGTTCACCATCACCCTGGAGAACCTGGACCCAACTGCACATATGCTGAGATAAAATGGGGATATAATCCAGGAGTACCCAGGGATGCCAGGTGTTGAGAGTCCCATTCAAGATGTGCCTGAAGTTCTTTTCCTGTTCTGTGATCTTTTAGCTCAGCAAACCCTTTTGCTGTAATATAAATCCCTCTGGACAACCTGACCTTAGCCTGGCCTAGGGTGGGGTGCTTTTTTCTCATTTATTGGGCTCATTGGGCCTGATTTCATTCCTGTGCACTGAATGCTTTGCTGACCCAGGAAGATTTGATGTTCCACAAAGGCAAATGCCCCCCAGAAGATGAACTGGTCTTGGTTTCAGTGTGATTTTTGGATTAGAACTGCCCAGAGTAGCACTTTCCTCAGAACAGTTTTTCTACGGAGTAAAAAGTATGTCTCCATCTGATGCCTTGAACTGTCATCATAATAACCTCAAATATAGCTGTCTTCACCACATCACCGTCCTCCTCTCTGACCCATAAAGTTTTACCATTACAACCTGCCCTTAATCACCTAACCATTTCCTTAGTCTTTCAAGGACAATGGTTTTTATGCCATACTTGCTAACCTTACGTATTAGTCTACCATCCTGGGCTGCGTTTAAATGACTTTTCTGAAATCTATGTGGATTAGCTCCACTGCTTCGATCCTGCATGTTTTCCACCTTAGCTCCTAAAACAAATTCTGCCAGGTTTGTCAGACAAGATTTACCCTTTATGGAGCTGGGCAGATACATTTTTATCAGTTCTTATTTCTCCAGATGTTGGGTGATCTCATTCCTGTTAACATCCCTAATACCCTGCCTCTGATTAAAAAAATAATAATAATAAAAAAAATCACATTCTGCAGGTTTGGGGCCAGACTTTCAGCTGGTGGGAGTGAGTCTGTGTGTGTGCACCAGATTTCATGAGCATCTGTATTGGCTGATATCTATTTCAAATATGTCTTGGTTTCTACCTATCTCTTCTCATAGATGCTCAAGGATCTTTCCTTTATATCAGTTTCTCTTTGCCACTTTTTAAGTCCTAAAAATGACTCAAACCCCCTGTTACTGGGCACTTAATGTCTCCTGCTGTTCCATAAGCAGTGTGGGCTATAAGTACACTCTGCATCCAGCCCTGCCTCCTTCCCCACAGTATGAGTTTGCTCTGGTGCTTATTCATGCTCTCAGCATTTCCCTGCTCGCCTGTCACAGGAAACTTTGCTTCTCAGTCCCTCTCCCTGTGTTATGAAGCTCTCTTGACCACTCAGTGGTCTGGAGGCCTCCCTATTAATCTTTTGTCCTTTACCTGTTTTAAAGAAATCTCTTATTGTTTTTATTTGCCCCATGGGCCATTCTTCTCTCTCTGTCATATTTGGTTTCCTAATCAGCTCTTTGCATCTTTTCAGCTTTCCTTTACAATCCCTTTCATCCCCTTAATATTTGCCTTCTCACCCATGTCAGCTGCATCTCTTGTCCCTCCACAGCTTTTATGACTTCCTCAGTGATCAGCCTCCATCAGAAGCAGGCTTACCCACCCCTGCCTGACAGAAATCGCTGTTTCCAAGTGCTGCACTCATTTCCTGAGTACAGTTGCTGTGTGTGTAAACGAGGGCTGAGTGAATAGGCACTGGTGCCTCTTATATTGACTTTTATTTCTTTCTCACTGCTGTTTGCTCATGAGCAAATGGCACTATTCTCACATGCACTCGTTGCTCCAGTTTGCTGCTGAGGAGCTTGGTGATTTTACTTTTTTTCATTTGCAAATGGAAGGCACCCCAAGCAGAGAGTCATCCATACAGGCTGCCACAGATCTGAGAAAAGTGTAATAATTTTCTTAGGGGGACTTTAAATACTGTGGGACCATAGCTGGGCCATTCTGCTCTCAGAATAGCACTAAAATCCCCTTTGCCATTAACACAACTCACAACTCAAGACTCTCACAAAGAAAGTCAGAGGTGGTGGATAGGAAGGGAAGCAGTGAGAGTTAAATGACTTGCCTAAGGCCATCCAGCAGGTAAGTGGCAGAGACAAAAACAGACTCCGCTCATCTGCCCAGGACTGTATCCACTGAGCCAGGATAATTCCTGGCAAAGCAGCAACAGTGAGGCCATAGACTCAGATCATTACTCATTTGGTTTTATTTGTTCCAGCACTAGGTGATGAAATGCAAATGGTTCAGGCAGATGCACAATTTCAAATCCTCTGTGTGTCACGACTCCAATATCGGAGCAGGCTTTCTCTCCCTCTGCAGAGATGTGCTTCTGAAGCTGCATGGGGGCATGGAAAAGGGTATTCGATGGGTTCACGTGCTCAGGGAAACCTGAATTTGCAGAAATGTCTGTCTCAAGCAGATTCACTCAATTGTAGTGTGAAAAATGTGTAGTTATACACACACACATATTGATATGTCTTAAGCAGTCCAGGTTCCAGTCTCTATTGTAGTCTCCTAATCTTCAGCCTGAAGGGGGAGAAGGGAACAGGAGGAGGGCCCAGGGAGACCTGCCCTGCCCCACACCCAGTCCAGATGTGCACATCTGGCAGCCCCAAAGCAGGGCGAGGGCTGCGGGGAGAGGGAGCAGGGAGGCACACCTGGTGCGTGGCCAGCGCTTCGAAGGGGAGTCCCCTCCCGCCACAACCTTGGGGCCAGCGTCGAGCAGAGGGCTCAGCAGTGGTGCTGGGGCAGCGAAGTGGGGTTTTAATATATATTTAAAAGAAAGAGTTGGCACAAAGAGAGGTAGGAATGAGCTGTGAGAACGAAACCACACCTTTGTTCTCCTACTGCTCTTTCCCCTGCTCCGTGGTGATTAGGGTTGGTCAAAAACTTCTTCGTGCTTTTTATGTTTTTGACAGATATTTTTTTTGCTTTCTTGCCGGTTTTTAAAGCTTTTTCACAAAAATAAAAACTCCCAAGCCCATACAGCCTTAACATTTAATAAACTGTTCTGTTTGTTGTTTTTTTTTTTTTTACTTTTTTTTCAGTTCTCCAGCAGAATCATGTTGCAATCAGAAAGAAGATTGTTCAAGAAAAGGCACTAATTAGCATTTTATTGTTATAATTAGTTCCATCATATTCCCTCTGCTATACAGGTCCTCTCTTTCATCATTTATTGCAGTGATGTAACTATACAACAGGGCTTGTGTACAAGACAAAGACAAAGCTGAAGGCTTAATTCAGCATCGCAAGCGTGATGAAAGGAACAAAGGATGATGCAGCTATGCCCTGATCCGGCAAATACTTATGCACATGGATAACTTCACTGCCAGGAGTATTTCTGCTCGCAGTAACTGCTCACTAAAGTGTCAGCAGACTTGAAGTCATAGGGCCTGATGTAAGCTCTGCCCGAGCCGGGGCACAGACTCTGACACGTTTCAGCAGGGACTTTGCCAGTACTTACTTAGGGAAGCATTTTAGCGCTGCTGAGAGTTTACTTGCAACCTAATCCTGAGCATGCACAGGCTTTCCCGGGCTGCGAGCACCGGCTCCAGCCCCCAGACGTGGCAGAGATGGATGGCTCGATTCCTCGCTGCCCTGCGAGGTTTCCACCAGCCCAGCTCCGCTCGGCAGTGCCGGGCCAGCACCCGGGCACCGCGCTGGGACGGCCGGGGATGCTCTGCCTGCCCTGCTTTTGTCCCGGTCTTCTCCAGAAGTGATGTCTTTGGTGAGGGAAACTCTCAGGGACGACAATCCCATGCCAAATGGGCATTTCTCAACCCTGCGGGGGACATTTCTACACTTCAATTAGCCCCTTAATTGAGCTATTTGCAGGGGAGGGCTCAAGGGAGCTGAACACCTTTTTCCTCACGGTTTAACTACCACCAAACCTAAAGCCTCTTAAATAGGATCAAATATATAGGGTCTCCAGAAACTTTGTCACAGTGAACTGCCTCATATTTTCCTGCCACAGTAATGTTAGTATCATCAAACTGTGGTATGAAGAATATTCAATTATAATTGAGTTTTGATTTCATGATTTATTTTTAAATGTATTTTTAGACAAAACAGTGTGCACTTCCTCCAACTACTTCTAACGCAAGGACCTGGTTGAGATTTCAGGCCAAATATTGTAGACCCAATTCTCTCTTTGTGTCAAGTTTAAAAATAGTACAATCACAATGCTTCAGTTTTTTAAATTTATGGGGGAATGAGAAGGGCAACATTAAATCTACTCTTAAAACTATAACAGGATGTGTACCTCACTTACAAGTAAATATATCAAGGGGCTATCTGGAAGTTTTAGGCCTAAGTTCAACTGGACTTTGCTATACTCAGGGCTGAGTATAACCCTCAGCCCAGCCTGTCCTCCAGTCTCACTTGCAGAGCAGGTGATGGAAGTGCAGGAGGCAACAACCCTAGATGGAATTATAGGCTGTTTTGGGTTGGAAAGGACCTTAAAGATCATCCAGTTGCAACTCCCTGCCACGGGCAGGGACACCTTCCACTAGGCCTGGTTTCTCAAGTGAAACATCTCCTTCAGAGCCAGCACCCCAACCTACACCAAACCAAATTACACAGAGCAAATCAGGTGATTAAAACCAACCCTCCACAAATGTCTGTGTGACTGCCTCTGCAAGACCCCAGTGCTGAGGTCCTTGGTGTTCCCTGGATGTAATGTTTCTTTATGGTCCTTCCCATAGCAGTGGGACTATGATTATAACCCTAAACCCGAGCTGTGACTCTTAGGTCAAACTTCTCTTTAGAATAATTCCAGCAAGTGGTGTCAAAGCCAAAATTAGCATAGCTATGGGGCCTCTGCAAGTAACTGCCACACTGAAGCTGAGAGGCTTTTTTAAGATTCTTCAGTAAACCAGACCAACCGTGCATTGAAAGTCATCCCAAAGGCAAATTATCTTTACAATCAAGGGACTTCAGTTGTTCTGGGCAGTTTTCCATCAGGGCCTTACAGGGAAAGCTGCTGCAACAACTCACTTCTCTGCGGGATGACTGGACACAAGTAATAAACACCCAAGACTGGTGTTTGGCCTGATTTTCATCTCCTGTCTCCTGGTTGAAATAAATGTGCTGTCACATGATAGGAGTAGCCCATGAGACTTATGTATTATTATATCCAACTTGAAAATTAACTCTAATGCAAGTTCCACACAACACCAATGAAAGTAACCATTAATTGTTAATATAAACTATTAATGAAACACCAGGATGAAGGTCAGAGTGCATGACTGAAACCTTCCAGCAAATGAAAAGATTATTTTGCCTCTTGCTGAGCATAATTATCATCAGAATTTCATCGACTTTCTGATCAAACCACTTCCCTCTGCACTGACCTGTTCCACCACTGCGGTAAATCTGTTCGCCAGAACGGGTATTTGCTTTTCCTTGTCCACTAAGGTTTTTATTAGCACAGTGGATGTCTGCGAGAGCTGAGAGCTGGCACCCTTTTGCCTTTGTTCCTATGGGAGCCTTCCCCCCCCTTCCATTGTCCATTACTCACAGTAAATTTGCATTGACCTGGCTCCCCATAAATTATCCTGTCTCCTGCTGGTACGTCCTTTCAGTGTCCTGGTTCACATGTCACAGGGCCATGATGTGGTGGACACACCTGAGGGCAAGCAGCCTGGGGTGAGAGCAGGCCCCTTCCCACTTCATACAGGTCAAAACATCAGGGAGATGACAAGTTGGGGGGAATGTTTTGGAATGACTGTCAGTTTTTCCTTCCTCCTGAGCATGACAGTGTGAGCAGTCTCTCCCCAGAGTTTTACTTCAGTAATTTCCCATACAGGTTTGGACTGCTCAGGTACTTACTGCTCAATTTTTATTTATTTTTTTTCCACACACACACAAAAGAAGTCTTTCCCCAGGGAAGAGTTTATATACTTCCTTTTTCCATCAGAAACAGAAATCCTAGCAAGTGAAAAAGACTGGATCTGAGGGTAGAAATATCCTCTTGTGTTTTGTTTCTGACAAACCCTAAAAAAATTTTAGGTGTGCAAGAACGATGCTCTTTGTAAACATTAATTATTTTGAGGAAATCTCAGAAGTGCTGATCTGACTCAAGATTGCTTAGCAGTAATATCTCTGGCTCAAAGGTTTGCTGTTAGCGTCCTTACCCAAGCTTCAGGTTTACTTGGACGTGGACTCTAGGGACATTGACTTTACCGTGCCTACCTTCTCCATGCCCTGCTGGGCAGAGAGTCTTTGGCAGAAGTGGAGCATTTGGCTCTGTGACCACCCAGGGGTGTGGGGATTGCAGGGGACAGGGGTGAGACCATGCTGGGTGGGCTGAGCCCAGGTGGGCAGCCCACACCACCCCTGCCAAGCCAGGCCGAGATAGCAGCAGGCAGGACTCAGAGCTCTGAGTTACAGCAACGTTAAACCCATTCCTGGATTTGGGTACATTTTAGCCCTGGTTTTGAGTTTCCTAAGACAGAAGAAGCTCTTGGGATCAGTCAGGCCCAGCAGTAGGGGTAAGTGTTGATCTTGAGTAATATCACAGCTATTGGTGGGTAGAGATAGACCCAAGCAGGATGGGAGTTGTATGAAGTCCAAATGCTCAGTAAACAGAAGTTCCCATGGCTGAGATTTATTGAACCAGTTGGTTATGTTGATGGTTATGTTGGTGAGGACTTCAGCAGGGGCTGCTGACCTAATTAATACATGATATTATGCCAGTGGACTGCTCAGAGTCTTATGCAAGTTTCTGTTTGCAGGTTATCTGTAGAGTTACCTGATTTTTCATGAAGAGCATGACCCATCTGCATGGATCTTTCTTGGTTTGGTTTCTTTTTATTTTCACTCTGTATGATATATATATATATTTTTTTTTTTTTTTTTAAGCAGGAATACAACCCTCGGGTTGCCTTTACCAGGGGAAAATACTGTGCCGTTTCTGTTAGCATGGGCAAGTGTAAGTTGCTCCTTTGAAGAGAAGGTCCTAATATGTTAAGGTATGCCAGGCTGTGACAAGCTGAAATCTCAGCTGAAGAGCCCTGTCAGATCTGTTCTCTCATCCATGCCCTCCCTCCGTTCAGACCCTGACCTTCCCCATCAGATAAGCAGCACAGATCTCGGCCCTGTTCCCTCTGCAGTCTCAGCTCATTAAAAATTCATTGCCTAAAGTGAATCTATTCTGTTGCTGCTGAAGTGTTATTTACCTCAGCCCGGATTTCCTCAGGTTCTGACAATTAAAGAGGGTCCAAGGAGAGAGCTGAGTCACGAGATTAAGACTTGGGCAATAATTCTCTTGTAGCAAGAGATGATCATGTAAAGCCATAATTTCCCAGCTGCATTTTGGTTCCTCTTCAGTGCTTCATTAAAGGTGGTGACTCAACAGAAAGGACTGAGGCACAGGTTAACAAGAATCCCTCCTTTTGTGGGATTAGAGCCTAGCATAGCCAGGCTCTTTCAAAGGCAGGAGATGTTGTCAAGCATCATTAGGAAGCTGTTTTAAACAAGAGTCATAAAGCACCCTTTGCGGTCAGACGAATTTATTAGAGAGGCCAGTGAGTGGAGGCAAACAGGGTAGGAGAGAAAGAGATGAACAATTTGCACGGCACTGATAACAAAGCAGTTCACCAGATCCAGAGCTGCTACCATTAGAACAACTTAAAAGGATTTTGCAAAAATCCCAGGGTGTTTTTCGTTCTGGATGAAAGCGGAGACTTTGTGGATGGTGCTGGCAGACAACGGCAAGGCTTGAAATCAAGGTTTGTGTGCAGGTTAACTGTTTCCCAGCCTCATGGTTATTCCTTCCAACAAGTGAGAATGAGAAGAAACTGGCCTCTTGCTGTGCCCCAGTGATCCTGAAAACCCCCAGAACTCCAGCTTGGATGGCCTTTGACAAAAGCCGAGCAGCTGGGGGAGGAATCTGGGGCTTTTCCACAGGGAGCCCTGGGGTGGGAATATAACCTGGCTTCCTTTGGGAAGGTGAAGTATTTGCAGTAATTTCTCAGACAACTTCTGCAAGTATTCTCCAGCAATGTGCAGTTTGATGGGCTGTTGGAGAGACTTCAGACATTATTGGATCTTTGATAGTGTCTGGTTTTGGAAAGAAAGTAAATGCTCTTCCTGGGTTTGATATGAGGGAGAAAAGAGGGAAAGAGAGAAATGAAAGAGGAACAGATGATTAAATGCTACTTGTTTGGAAGTAGGTAAGCAGTTTTATTATACAGTTAGTGTGATGGACTATGTACTGTGTTTGTTTATTGAACCAACGGCATAAATCTAAATGAACCAGTAGCTCAAATGTAAACCAGCTGTGGCTGAAGGTAGAGGAATACCAGATACTAATCATCCAGACAGCACCAGTCCTGGCCATGGGGTTTCCTCCCACCCTCGTCACTGTTGAGAAATGTGCAACAAAATTCCATTTTCTTTGCGAGATGCTTGGGCCACACAAGCCCTGGCTCTGGCAGGCTGATGGGAGCCCCATGGAGATCCCCGTGGCTCCTGTGTGCATAAATGCTTTGCTGCCCAGGGGAAGGACAGAGGCTGGCAGTGGGACAGACAGGGCAGGAGTTTGGATGGACCGTTGTTTCTGGAGTTGTTCCTTCCACTCTGTTCTTGCTAGAGCGTGTTTGGAAAGAAGCGATGCTAATGTTGCAGAGACAGGGACAAAGGAGCAGGGTAATCACGCTGTGTCTTTAGAAACTGAAGGGTAGCTGTTCATCAGGAGAGAGGTTCTTTGGACTGGAAAACAGTGGCCCAAAGTACATCTCCTGGCTAGGAAGGAGTTTTTATTTTGTATTCAATTATTCATATGTGTTAGCTGGTTTGCAGATGAAGCTGCATCTCCTCCTTCCTTGTCTCCCTCCTTCCCTCCTGCCAGTGCACACCAGGAGTCTGCAGTGTGGAGTCAGGAGCTGCGAGTGCCCTGGCTGCTGTTCTGTGCTGGGATGCTCTTGGACAAAGAGGATGTTGAAACTGAGGTATCCAAATTTTTGATCCCTAATTCCCTCAGGGTTCTCGCTCTTCACATTCTTCCATTTTATTTGCATTTCTCCACCAGAAACCTTTCTTCCTCTCCTCACTCCAGAGCCCTTCACAGGGAATTCCCGGGTGGGCGCTCACAAATGCCAATGGCCCCTTTTCCTGGGCGGCAGCAGAGGGGAACAGCGCAGGGCTTTGCCCAGGGGGCCCTGGCAGAGCCGGGGAGGGCACCCGGAGCATTGTCTGGATATAATTTAGGCACTATAAACAGAGGCAGTAAGGGGTCACGCTTTCTGTTCTCATTGTACCCCCTGCAATGTCTCTGCTAACTGGTGCATACAACTTGAACTCTTGTAAAAATTAGCAGAGAGCACAGCACCGGTGACAGAAAGCTGAACTTTTCCAACAGCAGGCTCTCAATCCGCTGTGTGCGCTGAATCCACTTAAACTTTAAAGAGACAGCCTGCTTCCTATTCTTTCCACCGCTTAGTTTGGAAATGACTGCGGCGCTAATTAAAAGCAAATTGTTTAATCTCGTTGCGTCAGGAAGGGAGGCTCTCTCCAGAGCGGATGCCTCCTGCGAAGGGCCCGGCAGCGCTGGGGGAGCGCCGCTCCATCCGCGGATGGCAGCCCGTCCCGTTCTTTATGCAATAATCCGAATTTCCCTCGCCAGGGAGCGGCCGGACGCGGTGAGATGCGCTCCTCGTCCCGGCGTTACCGGGAGCGCCGCGCTCGCCCCTTCCCGCCCGCAGCCCAAAGCTGGTCTGAAATCCACCGCGAACAGCAGGTGGTTCATCCCCAAATATCCCGTCCGTCTGAGGGCTGAGCAGAGCAAACTCCTCGCCCCTGCGTGCAGCAAAACTTCTAGCTGAAGCACTTTTCCTCACATGGAGAAGCATTATTTATTTTTTATTTTTTTGATGTTCATAGCAGCCTGCACTAATGATTTCATATGGCCTCAGCATAATAGAATAGGACTTCTTTTTTTCTTCTTTTTTTTTTTTTCTTTTTCCCCAAGTTTACATTTGCACGCAAGGATGTGTAACAACACAGAGAATTGATTTCTTCCCCTGTATTATCTTTGGATAACATGCATACCATCTTTGCTGGCTAACAAAGAAATAGGAAACCTCTCTTCTTTTGCTTCAGGATACCCATATGACACCCTGTTCCTGTATTTATTCTAAGGCAGCTGGGCATTGATAGCAAATTAACTAAAAGCCATAGAAGAAATCCATACCCATTTTCCTCCCTACCATGTGTAAGGAGAATGAGTACAATGCACCTTTTTTTAGCAAGATTTTTATTGAGTTAGATAATATGTCAATGGTTTTAAATCTAAGTCAATTGCAGCAAGGCCACATTTTTTCCTGTAGCAGGCAGGAAAAGAGCAGTGAATAGAGAAAATTTAAGTCACTGTGGGTTGGAGTGGGGTTTGCTGTGTTCAGCTAAAGTCCAGTGTAAAGTAACGGCATTTTGCATCAACTAAGGAAGTGTTTCATTAAGGCAGGGAACAGGAATGAGTGGCTAGGGTGGTTGGGTGCAGGTGCTGCCCCTTCTCCTTTAGATACCTGTAGGGAGGTGCCTTCAGGCTGATGGGTGCTGTCCCTATATATCTGATTTTGAGGGCTCTGGAGTTTCTTGAGTTTGGGAGACAGCTGAGCCTTGGCACACAATGCCCTCAATATCTTTATGTTGTCAGCTTGAAGGATTGGCAGGACTTTGTAACTCCCCAGTGGCAAACAGGACGGCAGTACCTCTGGAGTTCAATGCTGTACGAAGAGCACTCAAAGTTTCCATTCCACCCCTGCGGGGAGGCCCAGCGTGTGCTCAGCACAGGACATTGTGGGGCTCCCCTGCAGCTCCAGGAGCAGCAGCTTCCCAGCCCAGCTGGCCCAGGAAGGACAGATGGCATCAGGAATCACACCTCTAAGGTAGCAGGCTGCAGGAATAGCAAACCAAGGTTCTGACACATGAAACCTGCACTACCAGACCCTTTTAGAGAAAGGTCCCAAATGCAGATCAGAGGAAGGTGCCTTCCCAACAGTTCCTCAGCAAAAAGGCTTTGTTGGTTCCCAGCGGAGTGTGACTCACTGCAGCAGACCTGGCATGGCTGCAAAGGCAGGGCTGGTGCTCCCAAAGCAGGTGCTGTGTGGCAGGGCAGGTCTCCAGAGCCGCGGTGGTGGCCAGCTTCCTACGTGCTCTCTGCTGAGACACTGCTGGGTACGACCAATTTTTGGCTGCTTCTTTTGCTGTAAGAGGACGAAGACAACTAAACTGCTTTGTACTGTGACAAGCTTTGCAAAATGGGTTTATGGCTGTGCCAAGGGGTCTCCGGGGCACAGCCCATGTGGGTGCCACTGCAGTGGTGTGACAGACATGGTCTGAGCTGGATCCAGCTTTGTGCTGGTGGGATTCCCTTCACCTCGGTGTTATTTTAATTTACAACAGTGTAAATTCAAGCCTGATCTCACTTAGTGGCTTGGTGTGTTTTTCTCATTCCCTGTGTAAAATGGAGATCTTTCCAGGAATCTGGTGGCTGTAAGTCTGGTGTCCAGCTGTTTCACACAATATCTCTGGTAGAAAGGCTGAGCATCATGGATTTTGCTGTCTGCACCTTTTAGCAGAGGAAGTATTAGTTTTAATGGGTAGCAGTCTATGAAATAATAACTATGTCTTCATTTATTCAAGTGCTGCAGTATCCTAATTAAGATTAACAATATTATAAATCCTGTAATGTGAACCAAATCAGATATTTTCCCAATTTCAATACTTCTACCTAATAAACCTGAAGCCTCTCCTGTTTAAATATCTATCCAGGATGGTTGAAGTCGGAGCAGTGTTGAAACCATTTTAAGAGGGAGGGAGGGAAATGAGGATTATGTAGAGACTCCCTGGAATTGAGTCCTTGGTTATTACATTGTGTGTTATTTACACTCCCCTGTTATAATTCTGTTTTACACTCCTCTTTTAGTATCCATGCTCCTACTTTGTGGGTCACTGTATATCCACTGTATAGTACCCCGTGAGCACTTGTAAATGCCTTGACTCCCACAATTATAATTTTTTCATTCTGAAAGAATCCACAGCAGAGATAATGATTTTTCTTATTTGTCTGCATTTCACATCTTTAAACAGCAACCTGGTGACAGTATCTGCTTCAAACTTTCCAGAACTCTGCCATAAAGTGAAGATAGTCTATTACTGTTATAGATTTTATGTTCACTATGTTTGCTTTGAAAGGGTGTGCGGACATGTATGCACAATGTGTGATTATTAGAAATTCTCTCCTAGGTTTGTAAATCCCCAGATTTTTGTCTGTTCAGTGATATATCATGGAAACCGAGCAAACCATTGCCTTGTGCATGAATGACCCTGTAGTGTTTGTGCTGATCTTCATATGTTTTTTCAACATGTGAAAAGAGAAGGCTGTGAAGTGATATTTTTCATTTCCTGATAATTGTAGTAGGCAGTTACCCAGAGTGAATGAAGTGAGCTGTGCTTCAAATGTGCATTTTCTGTTCAGATACAATCTTTCATAGCATTAGAATGGGGCATTGCTGCATTAAATGTTGTTGTTGTAGATGGCAAATGTTGAGTCCTTAGTGCTGATAAAGAGCAGGGAGCCCACGTGGTGCACAATGTAGTGACTGGAGAGGAGAAAACACATGAACGAGGAGGTATTGCAGTGCTTTGTGGTGATACAGAGTAAGCAAACATAATGGAGGGACTATCTGTGGCTGTCCTGTGCTGTAGGGGACAGGATTGGTACTTCTGAGTTTCTGTTTTCATTCAAATATCTCTGATTCCCAGGAATCAGAGTTGAGGCAACATGGGTGACCAGCAATATTAATTACTAAAATATGGCTTTTTGAGCAGTCTGACTAAAGACAAATTGAGAAGTCGCCCAGAAACTGCCTCATTTCACAAGGTCGAGAAGTGAGGATCTTTTATGGGAAAGGTGGGACAATCTCTGCCTTGATTAACTAGATATAAAATATAATATTAAAAAAGGTGTGTAAGACCCTCAGTGGGTACAGGCTGGCTTAACTCATGTCGAAGGCAGTGCATCAATTTGTATCAGCTAAATACTCTGGTTTCAACGAAGGTTAGGTTGAGAACTTTCTGAAAGAGCCTCCTCTGAGAGTTAGAGTATCAATTCCTACATTTGTTAAAGGACCCAGACCTTGAGTTTCCTCTTGATCTGGCAAGTTTAACACTTCTGCTCAGGATTTTTACTGCCAGGGCTTGACACAACCTTTCACCCTGAGAGTTCCCTGGCAGGAGCAGTGTCCATTTCCTTGCCCGTTTCTTTCTGCAGGAAGTTTGTTGCAGTGCCGTGCTCCCATGGCTGGCTGGCACATCCTGCTGCCGATCCCAGGCTCCCTTCCACCCCGGCTTCCCAGGTGCACTCCGTGTCCCTTTGTGCCATTTTTATTTTTCACATACTTTTATGTAAAAATAACACTGCCAGCCATCCCAGAACTCTGATCCACATCTATAGATGCTACAGCTGGCTGATCAATTTTATTGATTTCTTTCAAGTGCCTCTGTCAAAATGATCACACAGTGCTAGACTGTTTTCCAGACCTGCAGGTATACTACTGGACTAATACATTCTTTTGGTATCTCTATGTCTCCTCCTTTTTAATTCTTTTTAATGGTCTCATCTGCATTTATTTTACTTTTTTTTTTTTTTTTTTTTTTTAGGAAAAGGAACAAATCTGTTTGGATAGCAAATAATTGATTATATCTGTCAAATGGACTGATTTGTTTGTACACAACAGATGTTTTGTACTCAACAATGTAACATGATGTTTTAAAATAGTTGTTCAGGTGTCTAAGTCAAGGGGTGGGCTGTCATCAGGTGTAATTCAGTCATGGATTCAGTGGCTTTTAGAAGAGAAGGCTCTGTGGATGACACTGAAGTTACAGCTCAACAGGGCAATTTATTTCAATGTTTTGTCAATGATGGGTGGAATAAAATTGCTTTCAGCACTTTACCAGTTCTGTACCTTCTTCTGTGGAGATTATGGACTTAAGGCTCATGTTTTGCTTTGCAAGAATCTGCTAGTTTATGTTTATTATTATTATTATTATTATTACTACTTGTGGTTGTTAGCTATCCCCTTCCTGTCCCAAGGAGCTGGATGGTATGAGCTGACATTGGTGACTGGGAGAGCAGATGGGAGTTGGAGAGGAGCTATTTTTCCCTGTAAGGTAAAATATTGCCAATTGGAAAGGCAAAGTGTGTGTGGAGGAAAATACCTCTGGGAGGGGATGCGTTCAGCACAGAGGTGCAGAGCATGATCACAGCAGTCAGTGAAGAGGATCATTTCCTTCCCGAGCTGTCCTGCTACTGGTGACAAGGCCTTGTCCTTCATTAACACCCAAACTACCTGTCAAAGACAACATCCACTGCTTCTACCCAACCCGAACTCTTGGCAGATTTTTCACTTCCTTTTGTTTATTGTTTTCACTAAATCTCCTTATTCATGGTGGTCCCGATGTAAGTGAAAGGTGAAGGTTTGTGGCACTGAAACCGTGGCAGTATATCAGCAAAACTTGATGATAAGACATTTCCTTCCTTTAAAATGCACAAAGGCTCAGGCAGGGCTCTCTCTAGAGCCCTGGGTTGGGGAGTTTTGCTCCCCCCCAGCCTGCAGGGATTCCCCTGGAAATGTGGAGAAGCCTCCTGGGGCTGTTGGGCTCTTTTGTTAGTACCAAAGTTATGTGTTTCCTGGAGAAATGCTGTGGATGCCTTGGAATTTAACTTAATAAATGCAGATAATACAGTTTCATTAACATATCACAAAAGGGCTGAAGCAGCTCATCTTAATTCTTTAATTTCCTGCTTCTCTTCTTGCCCCTTGTTTGTCTTGGGAAAGGAATGGAAACCATGAATTTCCCTGTGTGCCTTGGTCCATCCCTGCTGCTATCACAGTCCCTGAGCTTGGTGTCTGTGCTGGTGGCCTCCTGTGCTGAGGCAGTGTCTGTTTACACCTTCCTGTTCTGCAGGGAATGGCCCTCTGTGTGTCTGCTTGGGATATAAGAATATGAAAAATTGCTGATCATAGATCATCTCCATAAATCTTACAGACAATAAGTCATAAAACCTTGTGTCCTTACATATGGCAGTAGCCCAGGGACAGCTTCACCAGATGTGAACAACAGTCCCAGAAACAAAAATATCAGTTGAAAAACTTCTCCCACTGCTTACATTGCCTGGAGTTGAAGCTGTGTCTTGGGAGGGCTGGGGCTGGTGGTGTTGCTTTTCCCTTTTTTCTTTTCTTTAATACCTTAGAGTTACACTGACATGTCTATTGCATGGTAAGAATTCCCCATGCACCAATTAAAAAGCACTGTCATTTGTTAACTTCTCCCTTGCATCAGCTGCAGCAGGACAACAGGCTGGCAGGCTGTAAGGAGACCTCCAGGTACGAGTTCCATCCATCTCCCCCACCCAGCATCCCTCCTCCCGCCTCCAAACACAGCACAAGTCATTTTCTCCCGGGCAGCTTAAAAGAAAGGCAAGTAGGTTATGGTCTGGAAATTGTCTTCTGTCAGTAAGGGAGACCTGGTTAGCTTTTTCCTCCCCTGCTTTGCATATCTATCAAGGCAAATTAAAGGAGACACAGGAAGGAGCCTTATTGTCTAATAATCCTGCCTGGTTTTAGATCTCTGTCCATGAATGGAACTGAAGTGTCTCAGCAGCAGCAAGAAAAACCCACGTGAAGTTTGCAGGTTCGGCATTTGCATGTAGTGGTTGAGGCTGGGATTGTTTTCCCCCTATGATGTATCTCTGATTTTATTGTCATTCTCTTCCTTTTGTGACTCTGTCCACAAAAAAAAAAAAAAANAAAAAAAAAAAAAAAAAAGAATGTAAATGCAGCCGACACTTTACAATAATTCTCTGTGGGGTGAGGATTGAACAGAGGCACTCTGTGATTTACCATTTCAAAGTGCTAACGCTTCCAGCCTGAAACGCTGAAGTTTTATCACAGAGGGGATGTTGTCCCTGCCTGCACGCAGGGCTGGAACCACCTGGTGCCTGCAGAGGGACCCTCCCTCCTCCCAGCCCTGCAGGGATGGAGAATGGGGTTTGCAGGTTGTGTTCTCCCTGCTGCTTACCCCCTAAACCCAGGGATGCAATTTCCTTTGCTCACGGGTTTTTGCTCATCCCCTGGCTGCTTCATCGGGCTGTGCTGGTGAGGGAATGACCTGTCCAAGGGTCCAGAGCTCATCTGCCAGCCTGGGTCTCCCTCCTGCATCCCTGAGTTCAGAGGATATTTTGCTGCTGTAAGAGATCAGAGATTCCCCCTCTCACTCTGGGCAACAGTAAATTAATTCAAGAGAGTGGAAAAATTTCCTGATCTTGGTAAACATACAGATCTCCCCTTTGCACTTTGCAAAACTGGAAAAGGCAAATTCTGCTTTGGTGTGCCCCTGGAAGTGCAAATTTGAAGGCTGACTGAAACCAGGTGTGTTTTCTTGGTGTCTGGCTCCTGCTGATGCCAACGGGATCTGAAGTTGAAGCCCTGCTCACCCTGGGTGGGGCTGCAGTTTGGAGCACAGGGGTAAGAGGTGCCTCCCTGACCAGCTGGTACCTGTGTGTGACCATTGGGTGTTAGACCCTCACTGTCTGCTGCAGGGCAAGCAAAAACCCCAAAATATGGCCCTTGGAAGTGTGATGTGCTTTGGTGGGAGCCTCTGCAAAGGGAACTCCTCTCTCACCAGTTCTGCTGCCTTACCTGTTCAGTCACAGTTGCTGACTTCAGTGCCAAAAAGAACTTTTTAATAAACTTTTTTTCAATGAAGAGAGAAGGAGTAGGGAAATTGGAGGGTGCACGCCTGCAGAGGGTGGTGGAGGGGGTCATGGGGGAAACACTCTGGGCTGTCCTGACATTCTGTGCTGACCACAGCTCAGGCAAGGCAAGCAGCACTCATCTAAGTGGTTGTTCTTTGAAACTTTTCTTTGCTGAAGCTGGCTCACAGAGAAAACAATACTGAGCAGAGGTATCAGAGTGCTGGTACTTCACCAGCCTCTTATTTTCTCCCTCCTTCCACTTCCTCCAGTAATTGTATTTCTCCTGTGCACTGACAGCAAATTGGAGTTGGGTGTTAGAGGCACAAATTAGAAATATATCAACCAATGTAACAGTGACTCTAACATTTGTCAAGGTAAATCTGTTATCACTCAAGTATTATTTGTTGCTGGGTTAAATCAGGTTGTATTTAATATTGCACAAGCAAGTAAACCTAATTCCTCCTTGTTCTTTTTATAAAAAAACCCAAAAACCAAACAAACCCTTGTCTGACCTTTTTAAAGAATTATATTTTTTTATCTTGTGGGGGATCATCCGATTTGGTCCTAAGCCTTCTCAGAAGAGTTCTCAACATGTGCTAAAGTGTTTTGTTAATGTTTTTTACCCCAGTTAGCAATGAAGGTAGACCTTAAAAATAGCTGAAAACCCTGATGAGGCAGCTTTTGGCAAAGGGTGGGAGAGAAGAGAGAATTAGTATTTGGATGCAATGGTTGAACTCTGGCTAGCAAAAGAATCAAGATTTGGATCTGTGAGCACTTTACTGTGTCAAAAATCTTTACAGATTTTCTTTGTCGAGGTGAGGTTATATCCTTTATAGCAACATTTGGTAGTTGCTTTAAATTATTAAAGGTATTTCATAGGGCTGTAGCTCTTGGAGCATTAGTTTGCAAAGAGGGCCCCTGCCTGTATTCTTAAGGTAGGTTAATGATGACTTTCCTAGTGCAATGTGTCCAGGACACTGAGGTTAATAAAACCCGTAGCTCTTCTTCATGACTATCATGGGATATTTAATGTTCAGGAGTGTGCAAGACCTCAGCTTAATGTTCCATATGAAGAATAGTGCTGCCAAGCACTCATCATCCCTAGTGCCAGCGCAGGACATTAGAGGTGCGAGGAATGGGCCGAGCACGCTCAGGGAGAGCTCAAGCACCTCCGAGCGTGGTCATCCTCCTTCACAGCACCAGAATCGTCGGGGCTGCAAAGGATCACAGAGTCCAGCTGTAACAACGGTGCAAGGGGCTGGGGCTGGCTGGGGGGGCTGTTTGGTGGTGGCCCCTGGCCCCTGCCTGGGCTCTGGGGTTTTGCTGGAGAGGGACAAGCCCCAGTGCCCCAGTGCGGCACAGCTGATGATTCATTCTGAGCTGGCTCAATTAGAGCATTTGTTTATTTGATATAATCTCTTCATTTTCATATTTTCTCATCTGCTGCCACCCCCATTTGAGAACGGGAAGGAATTTTTTGGGGGCTGAGGAATAATGAAAGATTCATACGGCATGGCAGAGTTTGCTCTTGTGAAAACTCTGAAACAAAGGAAGAAAGAAGGTGGGTGTAAGGGGGAGTTAATTTTTCCTTTCCTCTTTCCCCTCTCTCCAAAAAGAGCTTGAGACTTTAAAATAGTCCAGCATTGTTCTGGGACTTAGAGGGCTTTTCTAGCTGTGAATATTGCAGCAAATACCACAGCAATGACAGTATAGTACTGTCTGTATTCTCTCTGTGTGCTGGCTGGACAGGGATTTTTCATTTCATGCATCATTTACAGCCTTCTGCATTGATCTACAAAGTCAGAGCGTGTTGCTAGCACAAAGGGAAAGAAGAAAGGGAAGAGATAGGCCTGAATGACAAAGTTCAGATCTGAAATCAAGTCTCTGTTCAAACTTCCCCAAAGCATGGCTGTGCCTTACAGTTTACCTCATGCTACAAGAAGGACAGTTCACATGGCAAAGACCAGATACAGATTTGAGCCAATTTTTAAAGCCCCTTAAACTCCAGAAAATTTAAGCCAGCGTTGTACTATAACAAGGAGAGGTCAGAACCTTTGGCTGGGATTTCAGACCCAAGAAGTGGTCACTGGATATCTGTCTATTGGGAAATGGTTAGGTTTGCCATGTTTGACACACTTTTCCTGTAAGCAATGGGATATTTCAGAATATTATAAGGAATTTTTCTTCATGTTTCAGTCCACTTACGGTGGAGCTTCTCTTATGCTGCTTGTCTTTGAAATAAGACACAGGTTATCAAAAAATAAAGAGGGGAGAGCAGAACCAGTTTGCTTGTCCCATCCAGAGCTTTTGTTGTTTTGGGTTTTTTTTCTGGAGAAGAAGCATAATCTGAAAGAGAATTATCTTTTATTATTTGTCATATTTTCCAGGTGTATTTCATACCAAAATCCTCTCCTTTAGCAAAATCATGTCTACTAGCACAGAATTCTTTTTTTCAATTAAAAAGGTATCATTTTGTGATGTTAATTTTTTAAAACCTATGTCTAGGCATGTTTCATACACATGCAATTTTGCTTGATCATAGTAACAAGCATTCTAATCTCTCCCATCTGCTTTAATGAACTGCTAGTATAATCTTGTCATTTTGGTTCACCATACCTTGCCATTCAGTGAGGTCTCATTTCCCCTGCCAGTCGCCCGGGGCTATTAGTCAGCAGCAAAGCTGGCTCACAAAACCAACCCCAATCAAAAGCAGCAACGCCGTGGGGCAAAAAGTTTGTCTCAAGCTGCTCCTCCAGTGGCCAAGCGAGTCGTGCAGGTTCCTGGGGCAGGGCTGAGCCGGGAGCCCCGGGCTTGGGAAGAGCCACTGTGGGAAGGACAGGAGTGTCCCTGGATGGAGGTGGCTGGTGGGCAGCACCCCGGGCTCCCAGCACCCTCCTCTGCCAGGCAGGAGCTCTGCTGTGCCTGCAGTAGGGTGGTGCAGAAAATGGGGGGTTTGGACCTGTTGTCAAGGTCAAGAGGAAAGAGGAGCTTTAGGTACGACAGCGAGAAGACACGTGGAGTATGTTGGCTTCCTGTCCTCAAAGGCAATTTCCCATTTAGAACAAGAGAGAGAAAATTGTGGAGTTATAACCTGCAAGAAAATGGGAGCCCCAAAAACCCTTTGGCAGAGGGGGTAGGAGAAAGAAAATGCAGTCTATAGATCTGTGTCATATAATTAGTAAAAAGCAGACTGGAAAAGAAGCAGAGGGCCAAGATCCTCTGCGACATTGCCCGACACCCTGGCAAAATCTAGTGATCACTTGGACAAACCCAAGGATCCCTCTGGAGCAGCCCCATGGCCCTGCAGAGGTGGGCACACACATGAAGGGCAGGGGGTTCAAGATGAAATCATTCTCCCTCACATGTGCTGTGCCCCCCAAAAAGCCCCAGGCGCACTGGAAAGCATCAGCTGTAAGGAATCCAGATCTCCAAGGAATGGCTCTCCCCACCTACACTGTTCTCTCTTCCCCAGCGTTGGGATTTGGGCAACACTTACACCACCAGTTAAATATAGAAACCAGGAGGAGATTCCTAAACCACCCACCTCTGGGTGTTTTAGGAAGTGACTGGAATGTCCTCTAAAGGTACACCCCAAACTTCCCATGAGAAAGCTGAACATGGTGTTGGGGGAATTCCTGCTGGCTGACAAAATGCTCTTGCCCTGGGATTTGCTCTTGGCACCTGTGGTGTTTCTGGGATTTGCTCTTGGCACCTGTGGTGTTTCTGCAGGCAGTCAGGTGGGCCATGGAGCTCCCCTGCACACCCAGCCAGGTTCAGCTTCTCTGTGGACAGCACCAGGGCCTGGGCTCTCCCTGGGGACCCCTGGGCTGCCCTTGCATAAAAGTGCCACTGAGTAATGTCACGTGGCCTCAACCTTCTGATTCAACAGAGAAGACATTCCAGGCAGGTTTCCAGTCCTATCGTGTTAAAAAACTTAATTTCCTTCTAATCTACATGAATTTGTCCTCACAGGGTGTTTTCTGCTTTTCTTTCTTGAGCATCAGTAATGTCACTCCAAATAGGTCCTTGTAGGTCATTGAGAAATCACCTCCTAAACTTTGACCTAGATGACTGGAGCGAGGCTTTCAGGTCTGCAGGACAATCTCTGACCTGTGAGAAGGTGGCCTTTGCCAGTTATAGTGAGTGTTTAACACTGTGGTTGTGGGAGCGAATGAGAACAGCCCCGTTGTCCTCGGTGCCTCCCCAGGCTGTGGTTGTGGTCAGCTCAGAGCCAATTATCAGGTTATGTCAATCACAACTGCAGGAAATGGGCCCCTGACACAGAGCAATCCCATTCAGTAGCTTTCTATATCATGACTGATCTCCACACTTCAGATAAAAATGTACTGGAAGATTCAGAGAGTCCAACAAACTTTATATACCCTGTTGTCTCCTCCTTCTGATCTGATGAAGAGAATTTTTCTATCCTTTCCCTCTTCCTTCATGTGTCTCTGGTGTTTTTGTTTGTGGTACAGCTGTAATTACCTGTTCCATTCACCACTGTTTTGAATACAATCTCACTCTGGGTGCATGAGTATTCAAACAGAGAATACAAGGTTTAGCAGATCTGGAATCTCAAATGAGGCAGCCTCAGAATTGTTACCCCAGGAATATTTTCTGCATGGAAATTTTGGTGTCTGCTTTGTTGAGTGATACAAGGCCAAAAGTGCTTTAGGGGCCTATCTCACACTCAGGCCTAATCTCATCAGTGAGAGTTCTCTTTTTAAAATACCTGGGCAGTAGGAGCCTAAAAATTCTCCTTGAAAGGGTTGCAAGATGGAAGGCTTTAAGGTCTGGGAGACCAGAATAAGCTCAGAATGGGGCTTTGGAACTGGGCAGGGTGAGTAGTTCTTCTGTGTTCATCTTTGTTTTAAACTTTATTTTCAGTCAAGCATCTTCCTAATAGTGGTACTAACAAGAAATTATTATCAAACTTGATATTTAAGACTGCCAATCATTCCTCCAATCAGCAAACAGCTTCTCTCAATCCACTAAGAGATCTCCTGTCTCTCCCTGCTCAGTTCCTCTCAGGTCACTTGGCCCTTGATGTATTCTGGATGAAATAAGAATACTCGAAAGTAAGTTGAGCCAGTGTTTGTCTCCTCAGATATCAAAACTGACTCCCAGTTAAAAACATCGTGCCGTTCAAACATATTACTTTGGATTTTTTTTCCTTTTTGAACCAATGTTTCCACCTTTGTCAGTGCCACAGACACGTTGCCATGAAAAACCCATAGGAAAGCACAGTTCTTATCTGCTGTAATCTAATAAGCCGTCAGTGTGGAAAAAAAAAGGAGGTCAGCCAAATGCAGCTCCTTTCAGTTTAAAATTCTGAAAATGACTCACTCCTTATTTAGTCTTATAATGAGCTCCCGCCCACTTAGGGCAAGCTTCTAATTTCATTTGCTCTGGCGTAAATCCAGAGGGCTTCCATTGAAGCGGATGAAGCTCCCATTGATTTATAGAGCTAGGAAGGAGATCAGATCCTGGCCTCAGGTGGGTGCTGCTGCCTGTCACTGGGCAGAGCCCCCTGCTCCAGGATGGGAGGTTGTTTTCAGCCCAGACTGGCTGGGACAAGGGCTCAGGGGGCCACCTCTGCTCCTGAGAGTTTGCTGAGAAGTTTCTGGTTATGCTGTTGATGTCAGAGTAACATCAGTTTTGTATCTATGTATGGCAATGCGAGACAGTTCGGTTCTCTAAGTTTATTTTTTTTCTCTCAAAAGCCAAGGGTACCTCCATAGATGTGTTTCAAAAGTGAGCATGAGCAGCACAGCTTCTCAAAGATTTCCAGTTCAGAAAGACTTGGAGAGACATCAACAGTTAGAAATGTATTGGTTAAGTAATCCTCACTTTCTACCTTCACTTGCCTGCTAAAGGGAATGAAATTTAATCTGCCTGTATTTTTTCAATCATTTTCTCTCAGCACCCCCACTCGGTTCCTCTGTCCTTTTTCCTGCCTTGTGCCATTGCTATTCCGCAAAAGAAACCAAGGGTGTGCTGCAGATGTCTGACAGAATTGATGCAGGGGACATGGGGCACTGAAACTCCTGAATGTTTGTGAGAGGCTGCTAAGGCTTGGTGCCAGGGAGTGCCTGGGGCCCTCACCGAAACCTTGTCCTGGAAGAAGTTCTTGGAGGGCACTGTGAGCTGCTGAAACCTTGAGACTACCCTGGTTAAGAAAGGTGCTTCCCAGCAAATCAGAAATTGTTCCTATAAACATGAATTCCCTTGGCTTGGGTTAAGGGACAGCATCTACCCTTATGGCAATAAAAATGTCTGTGATGAGGATTTGAGCTGCTGGAAGGGGATCAGGAGTCATGGTCCTTCATACCTGAGTGCAAACCTGTCCAGGGTAAGACGGTGTGGCAGGACCGAGAATCAAGACCCCACTGGGCAAACACCAACTGCACCTTGTTCATCCAACCTTGTGGCAGGAAGGACCATGGAGAAAGTGCTGCCCTCCAGAGCAGAACTTCACTGGACCCCTTGTGTTAAGCAGCTGTATATTTGAAGGGAACAAGAGAAGAGCCTCCCACCTGAAACCTCTCAGGATTAGAGGTGGTCAGGATGTCAGCTCTGTATCCCCAGGGTGACACCTTCAGAAGTGTTGAGAGCGCAAGGGTTTCAGTGTTGACTCAAATGAGGTGCTCCACCTACTCAAGCCCTGTGACATTTCCTGGGCTCCTGGCCTGCCCCTGGCCACGCTTGTGCCAGCACACAGCTGGCAAAGGCAGTGCTGCAGCACATGCACCACCCTCAAATATTCTATGTAACACTGACATCCTGGAGAGGTGTGGTGAGGATTATTGCCTTGGTATGGTTTAGTGAGACCTCATGTGTGAGACTGTAAATGTCCAGGATGAATCGTGGGCAGGCACTTACAAGTGTAGCCTGTCACAACCTGTTGTGATTTATTATGATTTAATGTAATTCCTAGAAATTATTCTCTGTACACATGTTGTATGATTGTTTCACAGAAGGGCTGCTCCTAATCTGGCAGAAGTGAAGTTCAGGTTGAAGTCAGGGAGTTTTCGGTAAACAGGACAATTAAAATATTCTCAAGCAAAATGCTGTTTCCATTATATTCAGTTGTTTCTCATGGAGGTTTTTCTATTAATTCTTTTCCTGGACTGTAAAACAGGTAAGATGTATTCTGTGCGCAGGGCCAGGTTGTTGGCAGGACTTCTGTTATTTGGTTCACTGTGGCCTGGCTCTGCTGCAGGGAGTGATGCAAGGCCACGTGCAAAGCTTCCTTGGGAAGTGCTGTGCTCTGGCAGCCCTGAGTTCTGCACCTTTGGAGTCGCTCACTTCACGTAGGGCGGTGAGATGCCCTGATGCTCTGAAGGGTCCAGGTTGCTGTCCTTGCTGGGGTTGCTTCTAAGCTGGAAGAGGAACAGACATCCCAAAACAACTCTGATTTTTTAGAGTTTGGCTTGTGTTCTCTCACTGTTCCAAGAATGTTATAACATCATCAGAGATTTTCAAAGGATGTTACAAATTTCAGTTCATGAACTGCTTTCATGATTGTTTATTTCCTTTGTGTTTTTCCATCTGTTTCTCCTGAAATTGATACAGCTCTGAATCAGTACAGTTTTGGAAAAAATACAAAGTGCTACAGCTATGAGTTACTGCATGTAGCACCATTTGTTTGCTGTTTCTCCACAGCATCACTCGAGATGCCTTTGCAGTGCACATGCAGACCATAAAATAACATTTCTAAGCAAAGAAACAGTCTTTCTCCACTGCAGATGTGACCAAATACCTTTCAACTCCCTTGTTCCCCTTAATTTGTATGGCCTTGAACCCTAAGAGCACTTTTCTCCCAGAGGACCTCCTGGCCCCAAATAAAGTAACTAAGGGCAAGGTTGCCATAATATCAATACCTCTGGTTCTACTAAACCTGTTTTTACTGTATTTTTTTTTTCACAGTGAACAGAGCACTGGTTTTTTTGCCATAAATGAAGACACAGAGGGTTACCCAAGCCCTTGGGAAAGGCTCACGGCAGCTCTGCAGCCAGGGTTTGTTGTGAAGGTACCTTGAGCTGGTGCCAGTCCCATCCTGCTCCATCTGTCCAGCAGGGCAGGTGAGATGGCTTTTCCTGCCTAGAGAAGCCCCACTTGGGAGTTCAGTCCAACAATATTGCTACAGGAGACTGAACAAGTGCAGGTCTCTAGGGCCTGACTTGAGATATTTTAGCTCTGTTTTGATTGGTTATAATTAGACATGGACCAGGTTGGAAATTCCCACCATCTGCTTTGAATCACTAGAAAAGACACCCTGCTCTGAGGTGCCTTTCATCACTAACTGCAGAGAAGTTCTCCCTTTGCAAGCCTTCATCCCCAACCCCTTTGCAAATCCTTTCTCTGCTCCTGTTTTGCTCTCATGCCTTTAGCTCAGCACGAGCGGTGTTCAAATGAAACTGGAAGCTCGGGCTGGTTTCCTGGAGGCTTTGTTGAAGTGCTTTTGTCACTCTGCCAGCTGCAATCGGTCCCCAGGGCTGTGACCTGCTGCCAGCACCTCACCGTATGAAGCCGGGGTTAGAAAACCCAGGATGTCTTTAAAAAAGAAAAAAAAATTACTGCTTTTAAATTAAAACTTTCCACATAGTTGATCTTTTGGCAAATAATGGTCTGAAATGAACATGCCTGCTCTCCAAATCTAATTGCTAATTGGTCAATCGACCTCTAAGCGACTGGCATATTGCTCCGATCATCTGAAAGCCTTTTGGCACCGCTTCCCCCGGCTCAGGTTTGCTGCCCGTACTTGTACAATCTGCTCGCAAAAATGTCACGGCTGTGAATCACCGGGGCCGGCGCCAAGCCCCCGGTGGCGGAGGGAAGGGCTCGGGAACCGGGGATGGAGCCAGGGCCGGGCTGGCGGCAGGATGCTGCTCCCGAGGATGCTGCTCCCGAGGATGCTGCTCCCCAGGATGCGGCTCCCCAGGAAGCTGCTCCCGAGGATGCTGCTCCCCGGGATGCTGCTCCCCAGGATGTTGCTCCCCGGGATGCTGCTCCCGAGGAAGCTACTCCCCGGGATGCTGCTCCATCCCCCCAGCCGGGGGCACAGAGCCCTCGCTGCCGGCTCTGCCCCTCAGCAGCGCTGCCAGCCCTTCATCGCACCTCAATACAGAACAACGGCATTTAATTTCTACGCCCTTCTCGTATCTCGTTGATCTCACAAGCCCTTCCGAAGTTCTGTTTCTTGTTCCCAGCTCCTGCGCGCCGGTCTAGTTCAGAGATCTGCGATTCCAACTTCAAGAGCGAGCGCATTTCCCGTGCAGGTCTTCTCGTAATTGGTTTTTTGGGCTGGTCTGTTCTGCGATGTGTAATTGTTAGCAGTTGTAAAAAGATAACTCACACTTTTTAAAAGCCTAACGCTTGCTATGTGCAGATAAAAACTGTGACAAATTATGTTCCAAAAAAATCATAAAAGTGGTGAGGCATGTTAATAACCAAAGGTGAAGTTTCATCCGAAGGTCAGCAGGAGCTATTAAAGTGGTCAGTAATTCCAGGGTTTGCCAGCAGCGATTTGACCATATCACTTATCTACTCTGGTCCATGCTTAAGCATCTCCCTCAGTGAAAAAATAATCCACTGAGAGTAATACTGGAGGTCAGAGGTAACTATGGAGAAAAAGCAATATTGCCAAAATAAACCAGGCTTTCAAGTACAGACATTCAGATTCCCAGTCCATTAAAATATTGTGACTTTGACAATTTTGCCACACATTTGGACGCATTCTTGAAAATATAGCTTTTCATTATGTTCAGATTAAAAAAAAAAAATTGGAAATAAAGAACAGATCAAGCAGATCATGTTAAAAAGGCTGTGAGGTAAGGAATAGCATTTCACATTGACCTGTGATCACTGGGTAATAAAAAGCAATTTTTAGTTTCAGAATTTCAGAGATGCTAAAATGGGGCCAAATAATGAATGTGGATATAATGCAAATTTCATGAAGCAGGAGCTGGAATTGCAAAGCACTTCTGCTGTCAGCAGCCTGAGGGAAACCCTCCTGCCCAGCTGGTATATCTCTGGGTGGCACTGAAATGAGAGGAAGAGACTATTTTGCTTTTTTAGAGCTGGCATCCACCTGTAGGTGATGGGTAAAGTCCTGATCTTACTGATGTCTGTGCAAGGGCTTCAAAAGCAGCAGCAGAACCTGAGCCTGTGTGCAGCTCAGTCACTGCTCAATGGGTTCAGCAAAGCTGTGCTAATTCCTGGCTGCATCTCAGGTACCTTGGCTTAGACTGGGGTTGTTGTTGGAATTCCTGGGACCAGGGACTCAGGGAATACAATGGGAGATTTTATTTTTTTCTTTCCTGTCTTGGCTGCAGGCAGTAGGGTCCAGGTGAGGTTGCACTGTGTGCATACAGCACCCAGACTAACAAAGTTTGTAGCTTCTGACCTTTCCTGGTTTATTGGACTGCTAAAGTTATCCACATTATCCAAAGGCAGCCTCTCCTTCATGAATTTCATTATAAGTTATTATTGTGGGTAAGTTTGTCCTGTCAACATTTTTGACATGGAATAGTCAGTGCGCAGGATGTTTTCTCTGTGTTTGTGTAATATGTTGAATGTGTTTGCCTGCGCTGTGCATATGTTATAGAGTATATGCCAGTATGTTCTAGTGTAGTCTCTTAAATGCATTTTAGTACATTTTTTTTGTTCAAAAGAGACTTTTTGTGGTTAAATGATGCTTTGATATGTTTTAAAGGGCAAGTGTTCACAAGAACTCATAATGCATATTTCATGTAAAATCCTGGAACAGCTCTGATAAATATGGATTATAGCTGGATAATTTACATGTTCAAAACATGTTCTCTCATTTACATGTGAGACTGCAAAGGTTCACTGCTGCAGGCACTTTTCTTACATATTCAGTGTACTTAAAAAAAACCAAATCCCAACACAAAAGTTTATGAAGTTTAATTTATAGCACAACAAGAGAACACATAGTGAGGCATGTAATGAAAATGTCCCGTTTGCTTCTGTCATTTTGAATGCTCTTGTTTTCTAACACTTGAGGCAATTCAATAACATTATTGATTCACACCTGTTCTGTAACGTTGCCTTTGCAATGAGATCCAACAGAAGAGAAACCACACATCTGCACACACCTGGGACCTGCAGCACTTTGGAATTGAACCTGTTTAGTGTATAGACAGATGCTCTCCAGCTGCTGTCTTTGAGACATCCGGGTACCTGCTATAACCCATCCTGTGCCCATATACGATATGTGTATGTTGTAGGCTGTGTCCCACACATGGCATTTAGCAAATTTTGTGTATCATCTGCATTTATCTCTGTGCTATCCTGTAGAGAATTCCAAGCTTTTCTATTTTGTGACAGGAAGGTGTAAAAATGAAGCCCTTGTATTGCAAAACATACGAGAGGCCTCAAACTGAACCTTAGGACCTACACAAAAATTTTTGGGGTGGTGTTCTTCAGCTAATATCTAAGCTATCCAACCTGCACCATGAATCTGGAAAAGGGAACCAGCAGTCTTGTCAGAACAGGCTTTCTCATCTGCTTCTGGCTACTTGTTCTTAGTGATTCCTGGGAAAATCAAGAGCAGCCCCTTGATGCTGTTTTGTCTCTTACACTGTAATCCAGCCAAAAATCAAAGTACAAGAGGCCCCACAGCCTCTTCAGAATGGTTGGGATCTGCTTGGGACCTCAGTGGGGAAGACCCTGGGGAAATGTTTCCTCCTGAGTGGATTCAACAGCATCTGAATTTAATGTCAATGCAGTGTATTTCTAAAATCATCCATAAGAACAGTAAGTTCAGGTTGTTAAATATCTCCTGTCTAGTCACTTAATTATTTTTTGCTATTCTGATTTTCTTTTTTTCTGTCCCTTTGCAGGAGGGTTACTGAGATACAGTAAGATCCAGTGGTGGCAGTAATGGCAGTTTTACAGCTTGCCTTAGCTAACCATTATCAGGCCACTCCGTGCACAGAGTGGAAGGCACAATATTGCTTTAACACCCCTCTGATTTCCTTCCTCCCAGGGGGCAAATGCTCTGCAGAGAAACCTCCACACTGCTGACCACAATTGCTGTAATTTGTTAGTCTAATGGGAAAATGTACACAGCCTTCCGAAACTGGAAGTATAAAATAATATTGTGTGATACTTTACATAAATGGGGCTTGTGCTTGGAAGTGCCTCTGGTTGAGCTCTTCCCTGGGAGAGCCTTGATTACCTGGATTAGCTCTCTCTGGTAAGAAAGCACTTATTAATAAATTATACATCTGCAGTTAGTTGTTGCCTCACAAAAAAAAAGGTTAAAACAGCTGTAGGGAGGTGGTGTTCTGCATGAGAACCAAATCTGCAGGCTGAAGACTCATTTAGTAATTAAACTTGAGTTACCTAGAAACAAACACTGAGTGTCTGCAATTCTTGGATTCAAGCTGTCCAAATAAAGGGAAGGTTTGGGGTTTACATCACTGATCCTCTAGAGAAGCTGTCTGATGGCAAGTGACACCGTGACTGCAGGGAGTGTGATGGGTGGCAGAGGCAGGAGGGGCTGAGCAGCACCTGGCCCACTGCAAAGCCAGGGCTGGGTGTTTGTAGGCATCCAAGCAGAATCTGTGTTTCTGAAATGAGTATTTAAGTTCCCAAGGGCGGAGAGACTGATCCTCTGCAGGGCTTCTCTGAACTCTCAGGGAGGACTAAATCCCACACAGGCTTTTATGACTGTGCACCCCCGAGTCAGGTACACATAGGCCTGTAACACCTTGTCTGTGTGCTGTGGGTGTGATCTGTGCAATTCATTTTCTTCTTTTTTGTCAGCTACTTTCAACTCCTTTTCCCTGTGGTTTGTACTTCCAGCACTTCCCCACCCAGAGCAGCATCCAGGTACCCCATCCTGGGGGCAGGACCTGTGGCAATCTCCCAAGCCATGCTGAAACTTGCATCCTCCTGACCCTTTGGGTTAGTTAGGGAGCTCAATTAGTTGCAGAGATGGATCCCTCCAGAAGTTTGGTTTGCTGACTCAGTATCTGGTGGACTCTTCTTCAGGTCTGTTTGATTTGTTATGAGGAAGCATTAAGGTGGCAGAACTGCTGTAACTAAACAGCAAAATTACCAAAGCTGGCTGCAAAACAGCTCACTGTGGACTCTTAGTTTTCCTCTTGCATAATTCCTTGGCATACTCTTCATATGAGGGTTTGTTGTTTGTTTTTTGTGTTTTTATTTCCATGAAATAAAATACAGATTTTTCTGGAGCTCTTGCTGGGGTGAGATGTGTGCTGTGGGTTCCAGGTTGCTCAGGAGCAGGATGCTGATGCAGGTCCAAAAGCACTGCTGTGGAGAGCTTTTCCAACACCCCAGAGCAGTGGGTGGGAGCAAGAAGGCCCAGTTGCACTTAAATTAATAAAACAAATCTTTCCTATAGCTGATCAATATTAATAATGAAGCTGAGTGGCTGAACAGGATGTTTGTTTTATTTGGAGGGGAAAATGAGGACAATAAAAACAAAGACAAAATACCTCTGCTGCTAATCAGACCTAAAGTTTAATAGCTGCAGGATGATCACAGGGCTGCTGTAACTGCCTGCAGTTGTTTGAACAAGAGCCTTGGGTTTGCATGTTGTGAGTTATTGGAAAATCTCTCTGCCATTAAGTGCTTTGATGAAAGATGTACTTAAGGTCTAAAATGACCAGAGGAAGCAGAGGAACGAGCCAGTGCTGCTGCTGAAGATGCCTGAAAGATAGATTATATGTTGTCATATGATATTTGATGCCTTAACTGGAAAATGTCTGAGCCAAAAAGGAGTTAGACTAGTGAGATGTAAGCTCTTTGCAACTTCCTAAGCTTAGTTCAGGCTCAGGTGTTTCCAAGTTCAAACACAGCTTATCCACTCTGTGCTTGAATAACAAACTAAATTGGAAAGATATTTCTTCTAAGGCAGGAGGTTCTTCTGCTTTGGTTGGAGGCTTTTCACAGGCCAGGCAAGAAAAGCATCAGATAATCAATCTTTTTGTGGTTCCTGCTAGAAACTTATTCAGTTCCAGCTTTCTGTGGAGAAATGGTCAGAAGAGTAAATAAAGAAAAAATCCCACTTGCAACTCAAGGGCCATAAATCCTGAGCATAAATTGAGAGGTGAAATAGTTGCTTTCAAGTCTGAAAGTATAAAAGAAGAAGAAAAAAATCAGATGATCCACTTCTTAAAAACTCTTGTTACTAGGACATCTTGTTTCCAGTTTTTCTATCTCAAGAGTTCTTGAGACAGGTCTTTTCTCTCAAACAATATTTACTCAGGGTAACCTCCACATCACAAACACACTTATCTCTTCCTTCTATCAGCCTTAGGGATTAGGAGTATGGATCCATTTTCCAGACTGACCGTCTGGCTTACTGACCTGAGCTTGTTCGCTCACAAAGCAGCACATGATGCCATTCTTGTCAAAACCACAATTAGTCAAAACCCTTTACAGGAAACATGAGCCCAATAAGGATGGATAAATTAGGAAATCACGTGGCTCATCCATAACCTGCTCGTAGCATGAAGGTACATGGATCTCTCCTGCAACCCCTTGCTAGCTGCAGGCACATCAGTGAGGAGAGCAATGAACAGATTGATGTTTTAAGGGTATTTTTCATCTTCCAGACTGTTTCAACCATTAAAAATGAATTTTCACTTCACACTTGGAGAAAATATGAATATTTTTGTCCAAGCTCTTTGCTCATAGAGTGTCTTGGAGTCTCTTGGGTGGGTCATCCAGTGCCTGGATTGGCACTCTCTGGTGGGGTCCTTACCTCACTCTCACTTCCCAACCAGGCTGGGACATTGCTGTCCCTGCCCTCTCTCTCCTGTGCAATCCTCTTGAAATTTTGACTTACCCAACAGGCCGGTCCTGGGAATTAGCTGCAGACTGCCTGTGGAATGTAATGGTTTTAGAAGCCTCCCCATTTTCCAGTGTGTCCTATAACCAGGAATACCACAGGGGTTGCTGCTGACAACTTGGGTGTCCCAGCTCATCCAACACAAAGTCACAGCCCAGATCTCAGTTATTGAACTTGGAAACAGAGCCACAGCCCAAAGCAAATGACTCCTTTTAGCACACATGGGGCTGGAACTGGTTAAAGTGTCACCAGGAAATACTAGAATTNTGCAATTGCTGAGATCAAGTGTTTTCACACAAAGATAATAATTATTTTAGAAAGTAAATTGAGAACAATTCATGCTAGGGAGAGGAACACAAGGGAAATGACACAAATACTGCAGCTTGAGGCAGACTCTTCACTTGTGCTCTTGAGTTATCCATTACTGTGGCCCTAAAAATTAGAGAGGGTCAGTACAGAAGTGCCTCCGTTGGGAGAGCATCAGTCCTGGCAGGGCGTTCACCACCAGAGCATCTCAGCTCTGCCCTGGGCAGGTCCCTCAGCCTTTGTCAGCCTGTACAGCAGCAAGCTGTTGTGATTGCAAATTCAGGAAAGAGTGGAATGGATGCTGCGTGTCTTATAACGGGTGTCTAATCCAGCATGAGTTCCTGCTAAAGGTTTTCTTACAGCTGGATATTCATCATTGCAAACCTTTCCTTAGGCAGGGGCAGTGAGAGAGTTCCCTGCTACCTTGCCATATGCTTTCAAAATCAGGAGTGCCTCGTACCTCTGAGCTCTGTGCTTTTCTCCTGAATTTGTTTTATCCCTGTCTTCAAGTTCCAAGCAGATGAGTGCTGGAAAGCCTGCACAGGTTATTTGTTCTTATATGTACCCAGACTTGGAATGACTTCACCTAACAGAAGAAAGAAGCTGTGCATAAACAATGCAAGACTAGTTTTCTCTGCTTTAAAACACTCCTGTCTAAACTTGGCTCATCTGGGTGAGACATTTTTGGCCGAGAGGTTTTTGGTGAGTGGTGCCAGGGGAAGGTTACTGCTGTTCCTCTGGCACTGCCATTTGGATGCGGACAATCTTCTGCAAAACCAAGGGGAAGTTCTGCAGATCCATTTGCTTTACCATGTCTCTGCAATGCAGAAAATTAAAGCATAATAGGATATTTCCCTTTGAACAGTACTTAAATTTGGTTCTCTATCCTAGCCACGAGGGCTGGCTGGGAGTGCAAGGTACCTCAGGACTCCAGCTTCAACTCAGATATTTTTCCAGAATATTTTTCAGGTGGAGTATGAATATATAGTCATGCCAGCAGCTTTTCCAACTCAGTTTGCAGAACTGTTTCAAAACTGATTGAAATATCTTTGACTGTCTCCTCAGGGTGTGTGCAGTTTGAGAGGCTGGCTCTCTCTTATATGGAAGAGTAAAACTGTTCAGTTGAAACAAAATCAGGACTTTGGGGGCTTTTATATTTAATCAGAACTTAATTAATATGTGTGAGTGGACTTGGGATCAAGTCTGTAGTTAGATTTGGCCAAGTCCACCCAAAATGTGCCTGTATTTCCATCCCTGTTGTCATTGACTAACCTTTGAATGGAGCTCATGGGCAAAGGATCAAACCCGCTACCGCATTTTACTCCTCCTGACTGTAATATGTTGCATCTCCTCTCCCCCAAATAGATACTTTGAGGCTTTACTGATTCAAGTTAAAAATTAATGAAAGCAGCCTTAGCACTCACAAGTAACCACACAAAAACAACATGGTGAGGGTGAGCAGAGGAAGAAGGGTAATTTCGAGAAAGAGACTGACTTCTGAGCTAACTCCAGTGTGGCTTATCTTTATAAGGGATAAAGTCATTTCATGACAATTATGACCAAAAAAAAAAAAATGGATAACAGATCTCTTTGCCCCTGATGTGACTCCACTGTGCTGTTGTTTGGAGTCTGCAAATGTGTAGGACTGCACCTACATCCTCCTTAGGCTTATATAATTAGCATGTTTGATGTCATCAAATTTATTGCCAGCACTCCCAGTAAAGCCCCTTCCACTCCCACTCATGTCTTGCTGCCAGCTATAATGTTCAGTCTCAATGTCTGCCATTAGATCTTCATGATGCTGCTCAGTGCAGCAGGTCACCAGTGTCTGGGAGGTTTCTCCTACCCTCCTTCCCCGTGTGATGTAATCGCTCGTAAGACTGACAGCCCGTGCAATAAAACTGTTCCAGATATCTATTAATATTTTAACATGCTTTTAAGAAAATTCGGCCTTTTGTAGTTCTGGTCTCAGAACAGACACGTGTAATGGTTGGTGATACACATTACACTCCAGAGCAGTCATTCTGTAGGTATGTTCCCTTTGTTTGGACTCATGTTTTAGCATCTATTTTTACCAAAAAAATCCTTGTCACTTATTTGTTTAAATGTTAGGTTGGATTAATGTGATGACCAGAATAAAACTACTCATTCCCCCCCCCCCTATAAAGAAAGACTGTGACTAAGATCACAATTTGCTTTTTTAGCTCCAAGACCAGGCTTTGCCTTTGCCCTCTGGTAACTGCTCTAATCCAAAAGCAGCTGGACTGGGAGTGTGTGTCTGTGGCCCTCAAGGATACATTAACCCCAGATCCCAAGCCAGTGACAAAAGCTCTCAGATTTCTATTAACAAGGGGGCTGCTTGCTTTATTTTGTGAAAGCCACACCTGCAGAATCTCTGTTGTTGGCGTTCATGAGCCTGCCCCGCACAGGGTTCCCATTTGGGAGCCACCCACCCCATATCTCTCAGATGTTCTATGCCAAAGTTATCTCCTATGGCTGAGAAGCTGGAGACATACAAAGGAGAGCACGCAGCATGTTAATAAGAATCTATAAATTAATCTGTATATAACACCTTGTGAACACTTAGCTTTTATAGGTATTGTGAGCTGAAAGCTTTACCAGTCATTCATCCTTTATTGTGTTCATTATGGGAATATGACATCTCGATACCAAATATCTGCACGTATAATAAAGCACCTCAGTGAATTAGCTGGGTGATTGGTACAGTATTTCTCCTTTCCACTAATCAGAAATGTAGGATGTATTACTCCTGATGAATCCTTAGACATTCCCATATAGATAAATTAACTCGCTGGCTGTTAATAAGGTTCAAGGGATTTAAAATAATATCTTTTCAGTCTTTTATAAGGTTGATTTAAATCTCTAAGCTTGGATGGGACTTAAAAAAAGGATGAAGTTGTGGCTGCACTTAGTTCCCTAAGAGAAAAAAGGAAGTACTTTTTCTGTTACATTTATTAAAATACTGACCAAATATTTTCAGTATTTACTAATCAGAGGAAGTGAGAAAAAATTAGTGTCCTGACCATGAGAAATGCCACAAAGGCTGGTGACATGGACAGATGTTGCGGCCTGCTTGTTTAGTCCCATCTGGTAGATAACAGTGCAGATACCATTGGCTGTAGATGACAAGGATCACTCCTCCAGCTGCTGTGAGGGGCTCACTGACACTGTCCCACACAAGGGAGGAAGCTGGGATTGCTCTGTGACAGGTCACCACTAATGAAACCCCCAGATTTTTGTCACTGCCATGGTATTCATAGCACAAACGTGGACTCAGCAAAGCTTAAAGACCTGAATGGGGATGCTCGGATTGCTTCACTGGGACCTGGGTATTGCATGAATTGTGTGTGGAATGAGATCCCACCAAAACAGGTTCTTGAAGTACAGCCAAAGTTTGAGTATCTTCCTTTCCATTTTAGAATTACTTTCTTGAGACACCTCAGCTATTTATACCAGTCTTTTACACGGTTCTTAAATGCATTTGTGGTATCAGTGTGCACTCCATCCTAAGGATAACCTGCATTTCCTCAGCAGGTGAAAGGGTCAGAGCAAGGAGAAACCATTTATCTCTCACTGTGGTAAGAAAGCTTCATTTTTAGCTAAGATTCAATTGATTAAAATTTGTATTGATATTCTCTTAATGAAACATCATAGCTAAACTCACTGAAGTCCTGAAATGAAGGTGAGGTAAAACCATGTATTTACACATATATCTCTGCCCTGTCTGCACACCTCTGCTCCCAGTGCCAGTAATAAGATATGCTTTTCATAATGTTGAGACTATTAATTGTTGATTTGGTGTGTACCCTGCAGGGAACCTACAGCCAGCCATGGTTTTATGATGGCCAGTGAATCTGACCAGAATGTAGCCCAGGAAAGCTCAGTCATTTTCAGACCATTTCTTTTGAACCTGTTTCCTGTGAATTTTGCTTTTCCTCTATTCAGTGTCTAAGGCTGAGACTCATTTACAAAAGAATGAAAGTTGCCTGGGTTTTGTGATTTGGGAGAAACATTTTATGATAAAACCTGGAGGCACAGTGAAGCTTAGAAACAGGCAAATAAAAAGGCAACTTTTTGGGGAGTTGATTGTTTTTTGGGTTACTTGATGGGGGGTTTTGGGGGTGTTTTTTATTATTTAATTTAAAAACATCTCACGGTATTGTAATCTGTCTTGTTTTGATTTGTGTTTTGAGGGAGGGAGATATGGGGCCTGGCTCATACTCTGACCATTTAGGTTCAGCAATACTTCAGACATGCTGAATTAATGGGAGAGGCAGAATCAGCTGCTATAATTAACTTTTTGCTATTTAAAAAGAAGCATAAATATGGTTTGGATGGTGCAGCATACACTGTAAGTGGAAAAACCATTGTAGCAGAGGGAAAAAAATTATCAGGAAGAGGTGCTTTTGAGCCTGTCATAGCTGCTGTGGCTTTTATCCCATATCAGACTGACAGATGAGATAAACACCCCACATTTTAGTCAGATCCTATTGTTTTGTCAGAGTTACTTAAATGTATTTACAATCTCTGAAGCACTTTTTTTATAGTAATGGTAGTGAAGCCCTTCCAGAAGGAATAAAGATGATATAACATTCTCGAGTACCTCTGTCTTCCTAATGGAATGACTTACATTGCAGGGGATATTGTTCTGCTGAGCTCCACTAAAATACATATTTACTAGTCAATCCAGTAGTCGTCTTGGCAGTCAATGCCATGATATCACAGCGCTGTCTTTCACGAGAACAACAAAGCAAGCAGAAATTCTTTCTCTGGGATCTCTTTTTTGTCCCCATTGATACTTCTATATTTAAAAGAAGCCACATCATTAAATGAGAATGAGCCACCTCTGCTACACAGTGCAGTGGTCATGTTTCTCTTGGGGATTTCGCAGAGCAATGAGAAATAGGGCATGCCAGGTCAGGGCTGTAGTAAACACTGCGTGCAGCTGGTGGTGCCCAGGTACCTCAGCAAGGGCTGCTCCCTGCAGAACAGGGATGGGAGAGAAACAGGAGAAAAAGATGAACCGTGTCAAATGGAGACATCCCTTGGTAGGCAGGTACTCCACGCAACACTCCTTCTTTTTATTTATTGTAAACGCCATCACAAGATATTGTTAATCTCTGAGGAATAATGGTGGGTGATTGGGAGTCACATACCTGGGTTCCAATTTATGCTAGGATTTCTGGTCTTCTTTTCACCTTACTCCCTTTTTCCATTGGAGCCAAAAGCTCAAGAGTAGTCCTGCCAGGATTTAGGTTCTCAGGAAAAAAAAAGATAAGACAACTGTGGGTTTTATAAGGGCACTTCTGGGGTTTCTTGAACTGAGAGAACTTCAGCTGCCTGACATTCCTGTAAATGTGCCCCTCATCCTTGCACAAGGAAATAGTCCAAATGTGGGGTAGTTTGTGCCTGCTCATATCCCCTGGGGAGAAATCCAGTTCAAAAATTTCTTCCTCCCTTATCAGCATTGCACTGGAAAGCAACAAAACACGAGATAAACCCTCAAACACACAAAGGCAGCAATGAAAAGCTTTGAAACCCCGTTCCCATAGCGTTTGATCCGCTGTTGAACCAGGAGAGCATCACACCACAGATTAAGCAGAGGGCCATTGTGACCTTCATTTTCACCATGAGGCACCACAGAGTTGTTTAGCACCAGTGCTCCTGTAGGGGTGACACACTGGGAAAACCCAGTGCTCGGTGGAGCTCTGATTCAGGCTCCACTCTGTGCTTTGCTGGCCTGGCAGGAGTGTGCAGGGCTGGGACAAACTGCTCCATCACCCTCCAGGCTGTTTGCCTCTCTGTCTGCCTCTGTCTTGGAATAAAGGCGGGGAAGGTGCAGAGGGTTGAGGTCTCTGGCAGCAGGGATGAGTGTGGGGGTTGTGGCCATGAGTGTTCCCTCGTGGCACAGCCCTGCTGTGCTTCCAGCGCCATATCCCCATTTATTTGTGGTTTATTGTGACTGTGTCCCTGTCAAGGAACACACATAAAAAGCCATTAATAAGGAGAAGGCTTGACAGGAGGAGGAGCAGATTGAGAGCAGTGCAGGCAGTTCTGTGCAGGGAGCACTCCAGCTTGGGAGGGAGACAGGACACTCCACAGGGACACAGCATTGGACCAAAACACCTTAATTTTGGCTTCAGCAGCTCTGATGGGTCCTCAGTGCTTATTTGCCAGGGCAAAAAGATGTCACAGTGCATTTGTGGGGTCTAAACAGTCCTGGAGACACCACAATTTGGGTATCTGACTGCATATGAGGCACACCAGGATTTCATCCACCTCCTTTGGTGTCCTTTTCCATGACAGCACATTGATGTTTGTCCAGAACAAGAAGGCTTGTCTATTTTTGGAATAAAGAGATGTAGTTCAAGAATTTATATTGAGCCAAATGATTGCAATTATATAATTTGAGCTTTATGAACTGCTTAAAAGAATGAACATCTTTATTCAATGGAAAAGTGAATGTTTTCCAGTAACTGAAACACTCTTATTTTGTACCTGTGTAACCTGTGATTTGTTTTGGCAGCTACCTTAAGGTGCTGCCAGCTGTGAAAAAAGCTATTGCATGTCCCCAGCATTCAGTGTGGGTGAAATGATCTCTGTAGATGGAGCATGTGAATATCAGTTTGCTACATTTATAAAGAGCTTTAGGGTACTTCAGCATGAAAGGTCCCATAGTAGTGAGAGATACTGTTACTATAAAAACATTTTATCCTGTTTTAGTATGATGGTTTATTGAGTTTTAAAGTACTTTTCACGGCAAGCATATATATTAACAGGAGCAGCAGAAACAGATGGGAATAAATACATGTTTTCAAATGAACTTCCTGCACCAAATTCTGTATGATGTAAACATGGAGTAAGAATGTTTAACTTGGAGACAGATCCCCCATTTTTTTTAGATTAAATTACAGCCTTTTGAATGATATTATGGTTGGTTTCATATCTGAGTAGGAGTGAAGTAGCTCTTGTATTTCAAAGTTGATTTGAAAGCAGTTTGTCCTTTTCCAGTGTTGCTGCAGCTACAGGCAAACACCTCAAAGTCTTGTTTGCCCCTCTGGAAAAGGCTTAACAGTGTAAGACAAACAAATTTAATAGGAGAAACACCAATGGATTGTAGCCCAGAGGAACTTTCTGTGTAGATGTGGCATTGGGATACCACAGAGAGGGCGGAGGGAAACACCAGCAGTAGCTCCTGTGTGACTGAGCACAGCCACAACACCAGCCCTGGGAGGAGAGTGGACGAACAGGCCCTGCCTCCACACCCTTGTCTAGAGGAGTTCTGGAGTTTATGGAGGAGCTGCTGTGCGTTGTACAAGTGCTCTGATTGTTTATTGCAAACTGATTTTAAGGGACAAGCTGGTGCTCTTTCATGTCTAGCCAGAAGTCTATACATGGATTTCTGCATCTGCTGGAAAAACCCTCCTAGTGAAGCTGCTTTCATCCTTGCAAAAACACCGGGATCAGTTTTGTAAAGGCAAGAGAAGATTATTTGCATCCTTTGCAAAGGTGTTTCTTGACGCAGTTCGTTATACACACACAAACACACACTCACACTTTGATCAGGAGGCATGAACTAAAACTTTCTTTATTTGAATGTCTGACTCTATTATATAGTATCTCTACAAAGGCCAGGGATTGGGAGAGAAGGTTGGCACCTCTCTCCATCCCATTGGTTAAGACAACTGTCCATCAGCTGTCCATATCTCTAAGAACAGGAATGAAAACTACCTTGAAGTTATGATAAACATTTGCTGGCGTTTACAGACCAGAGCATGAGAAAGAACTCAAAACATGAAACTGTGAAACAGAAGAGAAGGCTGAAAAAATCAGGGCGACAGTTTCTCTAATAATGATGTATTTCAGAATTTCTATAGAAAATTTAAGCAAATCTTAATAACTTTTCCCCTTTTTTATATTTGCACTACTTTGTTATTACTCTTAGGTAAAACAATGCATTAAAATAAGACTGTGTTAATGACACAGTGCTGAGGAAATATGTCTGAATCTTGTGTTGAAGAAATACAATATACATGAAAAAATGAACAGACCCTTTGACAAAAAAATTAAAATGAAAGCAAAAAATCAGCACTTTAATGAATAATTAAAGTTGGAATTTCTTCTCCCTCCCTCTGACGACTCTGCATCTGCTCACACCCATTCACTGGAAATCATAAAAAAAACTAATACAAGTTATTCTTAGTCAGGCCTATAGGTGATACTGAGCATGTGGCAATGTGTATTAAAAAAACCTTGATATACTATAAAAACCCCATCCCTACAAAAAGGTGACATAGTCCTTTAAAAATAGCTCTTCCAATCCATTGTGCAAAGACACTGACAAAGATTGACAGCTTTTAGAAAGGTGTAATGTTCCCAAGCCAACTGCTAGCACAGCTCAACAAGATAAAGATCAGTAATTCGATCCAGAGGAGAAGGCTAAATGTTAGAGGTTAAGCTGCTATGTTCCTACTACTAATCAAGCTTCAACACCTTATTTTAGCATCATCAGACCTCAATAAGGAAATGGTGAATTATTAAAGCCTCAGCATCCTGGTACACATTGATGCTCTTCTGAGAATCTGTGGTTTAAAACATGCTGGCTGTCGTCTTAATTGACATGTGCTGGATCTTTCTGACTAGGTTCTGGTGTGCTACTTTTTCTTTCTTTTGCTTGGATACTGATAATTTAAGGTTAAGATACTTTTAAGGTGCAGTATGCTGCTCTAATGAGGACTTAATGGAGTGGAACAGTGATCGTTTGTACAAACTACCCTGGACAGACACCGACTGCATATCAAAATCGAGGCACTACAGATCCTGACACTGCACCTACTTTCGTCCCAGCCTCCATCAGCACATTTTTAACCTGGTTTCCTAATAAAATGAGGCTCAGGTGGCTGTGCTGTCCACCACATTCCTTCTTCCCTGATGGCTTTCAAACTCTCTGCCCAAAGTCACACTGACTGATGGTCAAGTCCAACAAGAGAAAATCAGGGCAAGGTGCAAGATTTTCAATAGTTGCCTCCTCTGTCTGACAGTGGGCACTGGGACAGGTCTCAGAAGAAATTTTTCCTTCCTGTAAAAGAATTCAGCTGAGAAACTTGATTTTGAATGCTCTGGAAGATGTTTTTGTTTCTGTTGAACTGAGAAAAGAGCTTAAGCTAGTCAGACTTTAAAATACTTTCATTCAGCATGGGCAAAAGTGCTTTGATTTATTTTAGGGGATGTAGCCTCTATGTATATTATACCATAAGAACCAGAGACGTCTGAAGACCAAATCCTGCTTTGATTTCCCACCAAATGTTCCATTTGAAGAAGACAGGTCAAGTTTCCAGGTTAGTTTTACATAACAAAAGGGACACGCAGAGCTGTCAGCACTGCTTCAGTTGCTCCCTCTGAGCCTGTGAGATGTGCTGCTTGCAGGAACAGTTTCCTGTACTGTGCTCAGGCCATCTAACAGGTCTGTTTGTGTTTATTATCAGCCAAATTTCTAGCCGACATTAGGCAGAGTGTCATTATATTTAACACAGGGACATAAATTCCATTGATGCTCTAATTTACACTAATGGTAAGTAAAAGAGTTAATCCAGAATTACACTGAGCAGTGCCCACTAATATGCCTAAAATATCCAGTGTGATCATTACTAGTCACATCCCTCCAAAGCTATTTCCTGGCATCTGCACTCCCCAGGGGCAGATACCCACAGCATTAGTCAAGCCAGGCACTCCTGCTGCTACTGCATCTCCAAAAAACACTGCTCTTAAAAAGAGACAATGATGATGTCTTTTTTATTTGCAGTCACACTGACATGATAAACAGCCCAGGGTTTTTTGCCACCAATAAATGGGAATTTTGTCCCAGATATGGTTGCAGTACCGTTGGCATAAACATTCAATTTATTTATTTAATAATGTTCTTTCCCAGTTTTCCAACTTTAAAGTGACTTTGGACGGGGGGTAGGCAGTCTGCATTTTGGGGATTTTTGCTCACGAAAATCAGTATTCTTCCCCAGCTCTGCAAGTACCGTTCTTATAGCTGATTGCTCCAGTGTTAATTCCATCACTATGGTATCCCATGCATGTATGAGATGCAAAGAGCAGCCTAGCAGGGTTATGCTAAAGGAAATCCTAGAAAGTCGGCAATTATTGCACAGATTGGTATGATAGAAATGCAGCCTCTTTGTCCTTGCAAGAATCTTTTGACACCAAAAAAAAAAAAACAGAAAAGCCCCACAAAATCACACAAAACGTTCCCATTTCACAAGTGAGTCCTCCTGGCATTTTCTATTCGTTCCTGTAAAATTACTGACAACTATACACATTTCTATAATATTGCTTCAATCTGCATCACAAGGAAAACCTAAGAGCTTATTAGAGAGATTTATTCTCTCAGTCTTCAAGGTGTAAAGTAGTTTCTTACAAATGTGCCCCATCAGCTTGATGCATGTCTGTGGAAAGGGGACTCTGGCTTAAAAGGGGTTTTCAGTGAACTCTGTTCTCTGCATGCCCAGGGTGGTGAGCAGGAGGCACTGGGGCAATTCCCATCAGCAGCACGTTTGCCATTTAATTCCTTAACAAATGCACAGGCTTTAGAGACACCTTGTAACTCCACAGAAACCTGGGTTCTCACTCTGACGGTGCCTTGCCATCCATTTGCTGTTGTCACTTTTGACCTGCATGTGCATCAATCCAGAAGCTGTCTCTGGTGGTGGCTGAAGCGGAGGGCTTTGGCTTTTGTAGTTAACAACAAGTCACCTCATTTTTGATTGCTTAGATTTCTCAGATTTTTTTTTCTATTTAATTTAGACATAAAAAAAGAGAGATGGGAATACAATCAAGTAGAGCTTGTATTTCCAAGCAAGGACAGTCATTTCTCTTCCAGTAAAGTAAGTCCCATTATATTGACAATGCCACTGAGAAATTAGTGGGACTCAGCAGAAGGAATGTTAGCAATATGGGTCCTGAAATGGCAGCTTGTTATGCACAGGAGAAATAGTAGTTTTGTGGAGTGGTTCTCCTCCTTCTGCTCTCAGAGCAAAAGCAATGAAAAAAAAAACCAAAAACAACACATATAGAAGCCAAGGATCTCTCAGCATTTTAGAATTTAATAATATTGTACATTTTTTGCTTTTTATTTGAAATCTAGAATGCATTCTGTGTTGGCAGTCTGTGGAGAGCTGAAGACAGTAAGTTAATAGGCTGTAAAACCCCTTGTAGCTGGAGATGCTGATTGTGGGAGGGCTCCAGTGCCCAGGTCCCTGAGCAGAGCAGCTACTGCAGGCAGTTTGCAAGTGTGTGGTGTAACAGAGGCCTGGAACATGCTCCAGCATCTATCCAGGACCTGGGAATCTCCTTAGCAGGCTGGAAATTTGTACCAGCAGCAAGCCCAGGGCAGCCAATTTGGGCTGCATGAGCTGCGCAGTGCCTGGTGCTTCTGACAGGGGAGGAGCTAAAAATATGTTCCCATTGCTAAATGGTTTAATCTGTTTTAATCAGCCTTGGAGTTCAGAAAGCAGAATGAGATTATCCTGACTATGTTGCCACCTAGAAATTTCCTCTCTGCAAACACCTTATCGCCCAGCATACCAGGCAGGAGGAAGACCCTGACTCCTGCCATCACTGCCCACCCCCCAGCCCTGATTTTCCTCTCCCAAAGTGGCTTTTGGAGCTGTTCCAGACAACAGCCCTCAGCCTGGAGGAACCAGAGGGGAAGGGTGGATGTTTGTACACAGCACATAAATCTGTTTGTCAGCTCCATGTCTGGACTCAGTTTTCCCCCAGAAGTCTCTGCAGGTACATCCATGTGTATTTGTGTGCAAGTGTGAGTGCAGACACAGGTGCTTTGAAATCCCTCTCCTGCCTGCAGCTTTGCCAGCCAGGGGCTGCTGTAGCTCACAGGGATGGCTGACAGTGAATACTCCCAGCCTGAGTGGAATTCATCGTGTGGGAGGGGAAATTATCCCGGCCTCACACCTCTGTGATTTCCTGGCCCTGCTTGGACATCTCAGCATCGCAGGGGCAGGTTGAAAAGTATCAAAAGACAAAACTGTCTTTGACTTCACCTGGGTTTAGTGGTGCTGTGGGAAGAGGGAGCAGCAGGTTCTGGGGGGATACACACTCCTGGGTTAGGTTTCCCTCAGTCTTCCCATCCCTGACAACAGCGATAGTATTTTTAAAAGTAACAGCTTCTCTCTCTGCTAAAAAGCAAACTCTGCCCTGGTTGCGTCGCTTTCCCGGGCGTGCGGAGCTGTAACGTGAGGAAGCTCCGCCTGGGAAACAGACTTGAGCTCCTTCCAAAGCACGCGGGGAAAGCTGGCAGCGGCAAGGCGACACCGCCAACAAACTGACAATTGGCGTTCCCTGTCGTGGTGTCGAACAGAGGCGCTGCTCCTCCCGGGCCGCTCCGAGCGGCTCCCGCGGCCGCACGCCGGTCCCGCCGCCGGGAAAGCGGCAGCGGCTGCTCCGCCAGCCCCGCGGGCACCGGCAGGGCATTCCGGGTGTTGGGCTCACCGGGGCTTAGCGAAACAGCAATAGAACCTGCGAAACAGCCTCATCTCTGACTGCCTCAGCCGCCGCCTGCCCGCCCGGTCAGAGCGGGAGCTGCGGGATGCCGCTGGAAGGGATGGATCCCTGCTCTGCTCTTCCCAAAGCTTTGGTACAGGAAAGGGATCTTTTTGGTTGGGAAAAGCCTGCATTTGGGGCTTGTAAAGCGTGGTGGAGAGGTAAATCAGTCTCTCCTGGTGATACTGGCAGAGCAGAGCCAGAGCTGGGATTAAAAATATGTCTCCAATCTTATTGTTAGAGCCTTTCCCCACCTTTCTGAAGGATGTTAAGCTTTGCAGGGTTCATATCTCCAAATTCAGTCTCAGGAGCTGCCCTCCTGTGTTTGAAGCAAGATGAGTGTGCCTTGGCCATGCAAGTCCTGTGAGCAGGCAGAGCTCTCACACGCTGTCACAGATAAAAATGGGGATGGTTTGAAAGTGCCACCCCTAAAGGTGAGAAAATGCCTCTCCTGCAGGTGCTCGGTGTGACCCCGAGGCTCCTCTGCCACCAATGCACAGGGCAGGATCTCCAGGGGAGCTACACTGCTTGCAGCCTCTTTTCTGGATCTGTGAGCCCTGTAATGGAGGTACAACCGGCTCCTGAACTGGACAGTTTGATTTTCTAGTTTTTCAGAGGTACAGAGTAGTCCCTTGCAGGTACCCATCTGATACAGAGACTGCTCCTCACTTCTGAAAGCCAGGCCAACTGCACAACTCTAACTCAACATTTCAATTGTTGAAAAGCTTGGCTTTGCCTTCTCTGCTGAGAAACAAATTTGTGCCATTACAGCTGTATCCATCATAGCCCTTTCCCATTCATTTTCTGCCAATGCCTAACCCGAGGAGTTTGACGGAGGAAGTGAAACACAAGAGCAGTCACCAGTGGTGATGATCTGTCCCCAAAGCCTGATTCAGTGAATTGAACTCATCCATTCAGGGAACAGAAGCATTCAATAAGACATGTGGGCCCATCTTTTAAGGTATTTAGGTCCTTAACTATTAATGTTTCCAGTGTCTGCTAGGTGTTCAGGCACTTTCAAAAGCAGGATCTGCCTGGTCCGTGAAAAACTGCTTGCTCTGGAACATTCAAGCAAACTTTTGTGGAAAAGCTTACCTCTGCACTTACATTGTGATCAATGATGTGGGTTAGGATTAATTTCAACTAATTTTGGCCATGGAAAAAGCAAGTGTCCCATTTAAGCTACTCACCTCAGCTATCTCTACAGCAAAGATGAATCAACCCACTTAATTTCAACATCTACCTTTGAGAATGGGTGAGTTGTCCTCTTGCTGCCCTAATAATAAGAAAACCTGGGAAAGCAGTTTAGGTAAACACCCAACTTTTAGGTGACTAAAGTAAGGTGAAATAAATCCCTCTCACTGCAAGTACTTTTAGATAATGAATAATTTCAGGGTATTTAATTTGCTTGCAGACACTTCAAGAACAGAAAATGAGGTAAAATTAGTCATGTGGTTAATTCATTATGTATAATTCCCCTAGCTAGAATCAGGGCAGAAGCCTGCCCAATAAGTCTAACCTCATGACTCCCACTGACATTTTTACAATTTAAAGAAAGCAGAAAACTCCCCCAAACTGGCTTTTCACCTAGTCCCATGAATCCATTTCAAGTCCAAGATCAAAAGTTTTGAGCTTCTAAGAGGAATTGAACCAGAACTTTTGCTGTTTATGTCAATGGAGACAACCTTACTGTTAAAGGAAATAATCAGAAATGCATATTGAGAACACACATCTGAAAACCCATCCATCCAGGACTGGCTTGTTATAAAACTTACTAAATGATGTTGAAATAAATTTGTAAGAGGTAATCTTATCAAGAGTGAAGGAGGGGACAGAAATCTTTTATTCCAAATCCAACTTCAACTTCTTAGAGACAAGCAACCAGTCTGTTTTCAGAAGGGAAAGTCACTCAAAAAAATTTTGCACATGTACACAGCAATTGCCTATAAAGTGTGTTTGCTGAGCTTGGTACAACACACCTGCACCCGCTGTCTCTTGAAGGCATTGGCAGAGCTGTTTCCCCCACACTCTGCCCCCCTTCCCTGCACAGGGGCTTTGGAGATGCTCTGGGTGACCTTCATCCTCGCTGTACTGAACGGGGGTTCCTGGTCCAGACATCCCAAATGCAGAACTTGATGTTCAGAGGAGCCTGAGTTCTGGCTGGATCCCACAGATGGCAGCTGGGATCCTCCTGCCCCTGCTGTTTTATCTTGTGGCACTGGTGACCCTTCTGTGTGCGGGCAGCCATCGTCTTCCAGGGTGCTTAAAAATACACCCACAACCTCTCTTGGTTTTGAACCTGTGTGTCTCCATTGATGAAGCACCCCCTTGGTCCCTGACCTGGGGTCAATGACTTTAAAGGACATTAACTAGCATTGACTGAGAAATTTGCTAAAGGTCAGGGCTTGAATAATTCAAGCCCCATAAAGATTTCACTGAAGTTGAGGCCCTCTGGGCAAGTACCTAGTTCACGTGGGCAGGGTGTCCATATGTTCCTGACAAATGGGGATGGTGCTGCTCACACAAGTGGTCTAGGGAGGCTTGTCTGGCAGCTGTATATCTCTGCTTTATGATCTTGCTTGAGAAGTTCTAGGATAAAGTCAGTTGGCCAAAGAGAGTGGCAAGAGACAAGGAAGTTTGTTTTGTTGGCAGAAACCTGTGTGCACTTTTTACATCCAACTTGTGCAGCTGTTATGATCCCTGCAGTTCACACAGTGTCCCATCTCTGCTGAGCACCCTTTGGTTGGAGCCAGCAGCTCCAATGACGGCCAGACTGTTTCTTTCTTCTCTAAGGAACTTCAGGATGCAAGACATGTTTTTCCTGGTCCCAAGAAAAACACAAGGTGCAACAAGATAATCCCACAGTTAGTGTTTAATTTGTATTCAGAGCATGCCTTAATGGGCAGGATGTTCTGCCTGGTGTTGCCCTGCTCCTTTGAAAGGAGCACGGCAATGACTGGAGGGGGTATTTTCAGCTCTACACTAAAATCCAGACTGAAAACAGCATTGAGATGGAGCATATGTGTCTCAGAAGAGCCTGTCACTTCATCCACTTAAGGAAAGACTGTTGGCTTTAGGGAGTCACAGGCCAGCACTTAAAACTCCAACAGGTCTGGGCGACACCAAAACCACCCCACATTATTGTATAACTCCTAACTGGGGCTCCTGCGCTGGGTCACACCTCTCCCAGTGGTGCTGAGTCCTTGGGTCGCCACGGAGTTCAGGCAGCTGCCAAATGGACTTCTGCACAGACAGGGAAAAGGTGGAGCTCCTGGGGCAAGGCAGGAAAAGAGGATGTTGCCTCCCGAGCTGGATCTTCACAGCAGCCTGTGCCTGCTCCAAAGGTTTCTCAGAAAACTGGAGAAAAAAAAAATCACTGGTTAGGACAGGCTTGGAAGCTTTACAGGCACCCTGTCTTGTCCTGCAACCAGACTTCTCCCCTTAGGTGCAGCACCTCTGCGCGGTTATCCCATGCAGGTAGGGCTGGGACTGCACATTTGTGAGAAAGCTGTGGGTCAGGACGGGTCTGAAGGTGAGCCAGGTCTGTGCTGTCAGATGCAGAGGTGAAATGTGTCACTGCTTTACCTTTCTCTGCTGGATGTGGCTGGTGAGAGGCTTCTCCGTGTCTGCTTCAGGCTTTTCTCGTTCACTGTACGATACGAGCTCAGCCCCACAATGCATGGAAATAGATCTACAGGCTTCAATGAGACTATTCCTATGAGTAAGAGCTACTTAAATGAGTAATTGTTAGCAGTCTTTGTGTCTCTGTTATTTTAACTTTGAGTAATTCAGGAATGACTGTAGATGTATGCATATGATGACAGTTGTTTCAATGTTTTCATTCAAAGCTCTTCCGAAAAACAGGTGATACTGTCTAAAAAGGGCATTTTATAAATGAACCAGACAGTCATTTGAAATTGGGTTTCCTTTATTTGCTGTTAATAACAAAAGCGTATCTCTTTATTTGAAATTTCCCCTTTTTTTTTTCCTTTTTTTTTTT
>WBMY01018560.1:1197621-1213090 GCA_013397315.1 Donacobius atricapilla
TTCTTTTTTTTTTTTTTTTCCCTGCTGGAGCACAGAAAGGATTCACAGGGCTTTGTGCTGGGGCTGGGGCTGGAGATAGCTCCAGCACCAGCTGGTCATAAAGCTACAAACATGGATCTATACACTTTTAAAAATCAAGAGAATTGCCTAGACAATCATTGAAATGGCATTTGGATCAATTCCATGTTAAAAAATATTTTGAAAGTTTGACCTGGTGTTACAGGGACTTTTTCTTTCAATTCTTCTAAGAGTAATCCCAGTTTGCCATTTTTTTCTTTTCTTTTCTTTTTTTTTCTCCTTCAGGTTCAACCCCTTTTATCACACTAAAGTGCCAATCAATATTGTGAGATAGATGTTACATCTTAGGTTTTTATAACATTACTTGTCCCAGAAGGGATACTGTATCTTTAAGGAAATGGACCCGATATCCTGTTTCTGAAGGATTAAAACACTTTAAAGAGACAGAAGAGGCTGTAAACCCCTATCATATTCTTATTCTCTCTTCATTATCTTGTCCAGTATCTATCCCTGCTGAGTAAATCTGGTTGTGTGTTTCTCCAAAGTGGTCATAAGAAGAAATTTATTTACTTCTCTTTGCACTGGAGGGGCATTACTGGGTTTCAAGGCTCTCCGAAGTAATAAAGATTTTGCAGTGTGTGCAGAAGGAGCAGAAATTCAGAACTTCTTTTCCCCCTCTGAGGTCGTTTGGCCAGCCTAAAGGGGAGACACTTCTCATTTTCTGACAGGCTTTATTTCCGTAAGATTTTCCAATTAGCAGGAAAAGGTCACACTAATGTTAGTGCTGTGTGGAGGAAGGGGGATCCAACTATGCAAACAGAGATCTCCTTGAAAGGACAATATAAAAATACCGTATTTTCCTTCATTTCTTCATTAAAGCTGCGAGGGAAGGGGTGTGGGAGTGGGCACTGCCCGGCGTGCGGAGGGGGACAGAGGGAGGGCTCCCTCTGGCCTGGCATCAGCGCTTCCACTCTGTTTCTGGACCTCGCTTTTCTCTGAAACAGCAAATTGCATTCACTCCCACCCCCCGCCTGTGTGTTCGTCCACCTGGGTGGAAAACAGGCGGCCCGACACATTTCCACCCTGCCGGGCTGAGGGGCCACAAGACAAGACGCGCAGAACGAGGTTTTCCTCCTGCTCCCGCTGGATTCCGCAGGGGAGTCGCGGGTGGCGCTTGTTTTGGATGGTGGGTTTGGGGATTTTTCATCAGGCTGGGCTGAAAACAAACAACGCTGACTGCAGGCTTTCCCCCCTCCCCGCCCTCTGAGCCCTGCTGGAAGCATCTCTGTGACTGTCCCGGCAGCTTTTGTTTCTCCCTGAGGGCTGCGTGTGTCCCCTCGTGCATGCCAAAAGCACCAGAACTTTTTCCAGCGAGGTGAAAAGCCAGGAGGTGTCAGGACTTGCTCACACTCAGCTTTCAAAGAAGCCTCACATTCTTGCTCGTCGCAGGCAAGCATCTGTCTCTATTTTTACAGCCCGGGAACAGCCGTGGCCCCAACTCGTGCCCCTTTCTCCACGGAGGGGCCGTAGCATTTAAATTTGGCTGCGGGCACGGGGAGAGGCAGGTGCACAAGTCTGGAATCTCTCTGCAGGCATTGAAGTGGTCCAGCTCCTCCCCAGCATATTTCCTCCTTAAACACACAACTGGCTTTGCAGCCAGAGAGCTGGAAACCATCTCAGGAGTCAATTTGGCCTTGAAGCTGTGGTGTTAGGGCACCCAGGGCAGAGCTCCTGCTGACACTCCCGGGCAGACCATTGTTGTCAGGAGAGGTTCATGGAGATAAGAAATCTGTTAATCTTAGACTGTAACTTGCTGAACAGCACACACGCACACATACATGTGTGTGCGTGCGTACGTGTATGCATATATATATATATATATATCCACCAGAAAATTATTTCACAGGAAATTAAATATTTGCAGCTCTCCCACACCATTTCATATCTTGCCAATTCCCATAACCCCCTTTTCAGATCACCAATCCCTGCCGGAGCCCAGAAACTGTCTATCATAACCAGAAGTTTATACACTGGGAAACATTTCTGCACCAAATCCTTCACTGGAGTAAGTTGGCAGGATGCCACCAAAGTCAGAGCCATTGCAGTGATTTACACCAGCTGCGGATCCAGCCCAGAGAAATGTGAACAACTCCGTGAGCTCTGTGCATCAGGGAGCTACACGGCGAGTCCCTGAGATAGTAAAAGCTAAAATATCCTGATCTCCCAAGGAGCTGATCTGAATAGTATTTTTTTCATTCCCATTAAGCACTAGGCTTAGGCTGCACCATGGAAATCATCCCTTCCTTTTTGTCGAAAAGTGATGTTTTATCTTCACTGAGTTTCCACTCTGACATTTATACCGAATGACAATTAACTTTCCTTTCCCATTAATCAAAATTAATTCTCTTTCTGACAGTGTTTGGCGCTGGTGTCTGGGCGTGTGTGTAACTCTGCAGCCCTTCACATGGAGGGACTCTGCATTTTTGCAGGGGGGCAGAGATCTCCCCTGGGATGTCGCTAGGAGAAAAGCCCCTGCAGGAGGGCAGTTTGTGGTGCTGGGTGAGACATGGACTCACGGGGAAGCACAGGGAGCAGGATTCGAGCTGGGTGGGAGCATGAGGAAGGATGGTGGCTCCCCAGGAGTGGGGAAATCCAGCACTGCTGGCTCCCAGCGAGCAGCTGGCATGCACAGATAAAAGTGGTGGGGCAGGGAGACAAGGCATCATTCCCTTCACTGCCCTCCCCTTTCCCAGCAGAGCCACAGAGCAGCTCTCAGGTGTTTTTCCCACCAGCACCTTCCCCTTGTTCGGGTACCTGCGTGTCTCTCTTCCAGCCCTCTCCTCAGGGACCAACCAGCTTTGGTCCCTGTCACGGAAATCTGGGCAATAAATCCCTTTTACTTGGAATTGGCAGGGTCTGATGCTCCTCAGATCCCCTGCAGAAACACGAGGTGATCTCTTGCTCCTGCTGGAGTGGGTGGCAGTGCTCCTGTTTGCTTTAGGGATCAGACTTCACAGGGGATTTCAGGCAAACTGTTTCAGCTGGGAATTAACCAGGGTCATATTTAGAGGAGAAAAAAAAGAGAATTTTTTTCTTTCTGTTTAAATATAAAGCAGCAATGTTGCTTGATTTTTTTTAAGTTCAATGTGAAAGAGAAAAGGTGAGAAACCTCTTCTTTTAATTGATTTTATGCATTGTCCAAGTGTATGATGCATCAGTGAAACCAAGAAAATTGCATGAATGTTTGTTTTAACCTTAGAAATATAAGTTGACTGTCGTATTAGCCCTCAAAATAGCTCTGTCTGCTTTAGCACAGTTTGGAGAGGCGTAAGCTGACGTGCAGTGATGCTCCATGAGTCACTAATTGAGTCAAGTGCAGAACCTCAAATCCTCATTACCGGAGTTGCCTGTAGGTTTGTTTGTGTCTTGAGGTAAACTGAAAACCTGCAAAAAAACCATGCAAAAGTGCTTGTGATCGGTGAAGCTGAGATTACTGTTCTGATTTCAATATTCTGTTCATATCCTGGCATTCATCCAGCAGCTTATGGTTCAGGTGAAAAGGTAATGCCCTCCAAAGAGAAGCCACCTTCCAAAAATGTCTCCATTCTCACTGATTCAATAAATCAGAAATTTAACCCCAAAGGTGTTTGCTTAGGGAATGCATTCTCAGGGACTGGCATCTACTCTTGATCTTGGTTTGCGAATTTGTACTGCTTACTTTCACATACCTCAGCTGCATGCTGGCAACGCTTGGTTTGCAGGGATGTTCAGGAAAATGAGAAAATGAATGTTGGGTGAAGAGCTGGAATTTGTTGCATGGCTGTGGTGATTTGTGATAAGTGGCTGTGCTTTGGAGACAGATAAATTTAATAAACACGCAGGGGATATAAAATAAATTAATCCCTACTGTTTATAGGATAAGACATGGTGTTTAATAACATTAATGCTGTTGTACAGAGTAGTCAAGAGCATGTCAACGTTCTGTTTTTATCTAGACCAGAGGAACCCGTGGGTATTAGAGCGCACACATTTAGCACCAGATGTAGCTGTAGGGCGACCCCAAGCCATAATAATTGAATGCCATTCAGTCCTCAGAAGGTTGGATCTGGCAGTCAGTCCCTGGTGGAACTGGTGCCTTCCTGAGCTTTCAGGCATGAGTTTGCATTTTTACTTTCCTCTCCAAAATTCAGCTGTTTGTAAAGCTTGAACCTTGGCGTGTCCACCTGCTCTGCTGGCTCAGGCCACGGCTCCCCTGCAGGGCATGGCCAGAGCCCCACGCTGGGCTACATCCGACCCAGGCCTTGATGGGACATTGTTATTTAGCTGAGCTGGTGGTTAATAAAAACAAAGCCCCACCAGATGTAGAAACCTGCTGGAGAACCTGCGTCGTTTCAAAGGTTTGACAGCTTGCAGGGCTGTGAGAATCCCTCTGCTGCAGGACTGCCCCAGCCCTCTCTCGTTGTGTGCAGGGCAGCTTCAAAAGTGCATCTGACATCTTCAAGTTGTTAAAGCCATGCAATGATGCACTCTTTGCTTTCCAGTACTGGTCACTATTTTAAAGGACGTTTTTCAGAATTCAAAGAACACATCAAAACCAATGGAGGGCATTATGTGTAATGACATTTTAAAAATCCAGCAGATAATTCCTGCTTGATAACTCAACATTGCTGGTACCACTTTGAGTACACAATATTGACAGTCACTTTACAAATAATTGACTTATCTGAACAAATATGAGGGAGAAAAAATGCAGCTAAGAAAAAGTATTTCTTGCTGTTATAATACATGCAAACAAGCAGAAAGAGATTTGCATTGAGTTGGCATTAGTTTTGGTAGGGCTGCCAAAACTGTGGCTCTCTGCAAGTGATATGTTTCACATTGCAGCATTCCTCTCAAAACTTGCAGAACTAAATAAATAATGGCGCCGTGGATGAAACTGGAGAAAAATGAGCAGTGCTCAAGCCAGGTGCCTAGAATTTCTATCCAGGCTGCCAGATTTTCAACAAATTAAACTTTTCAGATCCAATTCTGTGGTCTTTATGAAATTTTGATGCTAATAAAGCTTTGAATGGAATGAAGTTTTTGTCCTAACAGAGTGCCAGGGACTTTACATATAGCGTCTCAGCCAGCACCTGTCAAAACCAGTGGAGAGACTACTGCTGATTTTTATAAGCACTGACGAGGCCAATCTTGAGACCTTTTTGTCCCCTGCTCCCTGTTTGGTGGATCTGATTGCTCATTGCCTCTCCTGTCAGTGCTTGGGGCTTTGTCAGCAGCTGACCATGCTGATCATGGCTTTGAGAAGGTTTCTTCTGCTTCTGACTGTTTTTCTTCTCATGAAACTTGTCATTTAACCTTTAATTTTACTAGCGCAATTATAACGGTTTAGTTATAATTATGTAATGATAAATGTAACAGGGTTTGTTCATCAGCCTTTCTTGCAGTTAAAAAGTGACTGCAGATAAAAAACTGCATATGTATCTTGTGGTGAAATTTTAAATCTTACTTAATTACAGACACCTGCCTAAATTTCTTTAATGAATATGGAGCAGTTCAGGCATATCCTTGTAACCAGCCTTCTACCTACGTGTACTGAAATGAGGATTGAAGTAGGTGAGTGGGTAGGAAACACATCTCTTCACAAAACAACTCCACACTCTCCAAAGAGGCTCAGAAGAAACCCCCAGCTTTGCAAAGTCTGTATCTGTAGCTCACTGACCTCCTGGCAGCAACAGCCCGCTAAGTGTTGCTCCTGGCTGGAGTTCTCCTTGGTAATTTGGTTGATTGGATGAACAGGCATTTCAGTGACACAGACTGGATCTCCGTGCAGCAGCCCATCAGACCCAATCAGCTGGCTCTTTTCCATGCACACTGACTGATGTTTTCATGGGGAAGGTTAGTGGATGGTAACTTTTAAAACTGAAGAACAGGTTAAGTGGTGGCAGTTGGATCTTGGCCTCAAGAGCAAAGATTGCTTTGCAGCATGTAGAACTAGCAGGATGGTGACTCTTCACAATTTGAGTCACTCACTCCTCTGAAGATGGATGAAGAAGTCTTGCTTTCACCTGAACCATCACAGCAGTCCCAGCAGAGCATGTTCTAAGTTGCTATGTAACCTTTGTTTTCTTATTGGGCCTGAGTGACTGGACAGACTCAGGAGCTGCAAAATTCAGTTCCAGGGGCCTGAGTTGAGAAAGTTTGCTCAGTCCTTTCCAGACAGAAAACTTTTCCAAACTGCCTTTCAAAGTTTATGAAAATGCCTTTGGTCCACAAAGCTAAGTATTGTGAGATACACATTTTGGATGGCTGGCTCCTGGGATGGAAACTGAAAATCAGGAGTTGGGTTGGCTTAGCACAAAGGGACAAGGGGCAGAGGAGATCTGAGCCCAGGTGCATGCAGAAGAAGAGTTGCTTGAAGGCACCATGAGCAGTTAGCTGGAGTTTCACCTAGAAGAAGATAATGAAAATAGAGTAGGTTTTCACCCCTTGATGTCTCTAAGGTGCAGGTGCCTTACTGAGAGTTTCAAGGATGCTCTTTGCTCCCCGCATCAACAAGAAAGTATTTTGTGTCTTTCCCCAGAAAGTGAAGATATTTGATCCTGTAGCCTATTCCTTGGTTTTCCCTCTTCAGTCATTGATCTGCAGGAGGAGTTCATTCCAGGGGCTTTAATTTTGGGTGATGATTCATGAATTCTTCTGCACAGAGAAGCCACCTAACAAAGCCCAAGTGGCGGTGGACTAGTTCAGGATGTGGTGTAAAAGTCACCTCCTTGAGATATGGGTTGCTTTCCTCCAGAGCAGGGTGATGAATCTGGCCTGCCTACACACCATGTGAAACTTTCAGCCACAGTTTGGTACACCACGTACTAAAGAGTTCTTCTCTGAAGAGAAGGAAACAGTAGTTTGTTTGTGACTTGATGGGTATGTCAAGTACAATTTGAAAAATGACAATCCAGTTAAGCTCCTCAGGAAATCCAGGCAATGGGAGGTCCTGTTCCTGCTAAGATGCTCAGTCTTCCAGGAAGGAGAAAGAGCAGAACTGGAGAGGACTAGGAAGAGTTAGATCAGAAAATTATTTTAATGCCTCGAGAGCTCAGGAGCTTTCAGGCTCACAGCTTTGGCCTTAGGCACTTCATTTGCCAGTCAGGCACTCAGCTCCTCTTCTTGGGTCTGATTCTTCCTAAATTAAGAGTCAAAGTGCTGAAATATAAATAAATAATAAAATTAATAAAAAATAATAAAATTCAGTATTAAAATTGCCATTGGGAAAACCAATAAAAGAAAAAGCCACCAACCATGTAATGGCTACTTTTAACCACTTAACATACAGTTTAAATCTCTAAAGAGGAATAATAATACATTTATTTCTGAAGTACCTGAAGTTGCCAAAGGCACTCAGGGTGCTCTGCGATATAAAACCGGTTCTAAAAATAAATTAGCACATTATAAAAAGGCTCTGTGTAGTGAATGTACTTAGCGAGCAGGTGAAACGCTTCTGACAGAACATGTTTCTCTTGGAAGAGGCTGGTCCACTTGAGCTGGACCCGTTTGAGGGGGTTTCCGGTGTGAAGCTAGCCAGGCATTTCTGGGGGTATTTTTTACAAAACAAAACAAACAAACAAANCTGCTGTTGGCGGTGGCCTCGCTGGTTCCGAGATCCGCTCCGCGGAGAGCCGCACTGGCCGCGCTCCCGCGGATCCGCCGCCGCGCCGGGAGGGTCGGAGCCATCCCCGCCCGGGGGATGCGGCAGCGCCGCCCGGAGAGCCGCGGGCTCCGGCCCCAGCGCCTCCCACAGCAGCTTCTTTCCAAAGCTGGCTCTTGGGAAGGGCCGGGGAGGGAGCTGCGCTGCGCTTTCATCTGTGTCCTAGGGCCTAATTGAGTTGAATACAAATATAAACTTATAACAGACGCTTCAGTCGCTCTCTTTAGCTCCTCTCACAAAAAGCCGGTTTAATGATCTTTCTGAAGGCTGTTTCACTGAGGCAGCAGAAAGGCACCAGCTTTACATCATTACTGAATAGTGCATAAAGGAATTATTTAGCAAGATGTTCTGTTTGTTAATAGACCCAAATCACAGTTTCTTTTACCAAATACTGCTTTTATTTGAGGTCTTTGAATGAATTTCATTCAAACAATGCTAACATCTGATGATAAAAACCACTAATGAGAGGAAAATCATCCGCAGTTTTGATCTAGAGCTCTCATTAATTCCAAACTTTGCTTTTAGTTCGTTTTGCTGATCAAATCATTAGAACAGTTTTTATTACCACTTTGGCTCCCTCCAAAGAGAGTCAGCTTTCCATGAGCTTAAACTCAGTTCTCTTTGTTTTCCTTATACTGAATGGCATCACTCAAATAGAAGAAAGTGATCCAGAAGGAAACTTTATCCAATGCCCAGGGAAGAGAGCCCCAAATCCAGACTCAATAAACATGGGGACAGAATTTGGTTATTTTCTGTTTATGTTTTGGTCCATACACCTCAGCTGAGATGGTTTTTGTTTGTGGAAGAATATTTTCCCAGATAAAATATGGAAGATAGTTCTTTGTCTAGGGACATTCATGCACTGCACTGAGGAAGTTTTGTTCGATATGTGATTTCCATACTTGTTTACCCTGCTCCTTATACCTCTTAGCACATGCTGTGCCACATCATAAATTGTTATTAATTGCCATATAATTTTCTTCAGTAGTACCAAGCTGCAAGATGTGCCTTTTTTTCTTTCTCTCTTTTTTTTTTTNCAGTATTAAAATTGCCATTGGGAAAACCAATAAAAGAAAAAGCCACCAACCATGTAATGGCTACTTTTAACCACTTAACATACAGTTTAAATCTCTAAAGAGGAATAATAATACATTTATTTCTGAAGTACCTGAAGTTGCCAAAGGCACTCAGGGTGCTCTGCGATATAAAACCGGTTCTAAAAATAAATTAGCACATTATAAAAAGGCTCTGTGTAGTGAATGTACTTAGCGAGCAGGTGAAACGCTTCTGACAGAACATGTTTCTCTTGGAAGAGGCTGGTCCACTTGAGCTGGACCCGTTTGAGGGGGTTTCCGGTGTGAAGCTAGCCAGGCATTGCTGAGGGTATTTTTTACAAAACAAAACAAACAAACAAACAAAAAAAACTTCCGCTGGTGCCGGCTGTGGGGCTGGAATGAAAGGCAGATGGCTGGGGTTGTTCGGGATGGCGCCCCTCGGTAAGGCTCTGCAATGCCAGGGAGGCAGTGCCAGGGATGCTCGGTGAGCTGCTCCACAGCCCGCTGCCACCTTCCCCAGCTCCATCGGGAGAGAAAAGCCCTCCGTGCCCCCCAGCCCTCGGAGCGGGGACAGAGGCAGTGCCTGAGCCAGCCCCGGCTCGCCGGGAAGGCAGGAGGGAGCGGGCACANGCTTCAGTCGCTCTCTTTAGCTCCTCTCACAAAAAGCCGGTTTAATGATCTTTCTGAAGGCTGTTTCACTGAGGCAGCAGAAAGGCACCAGCTTTACATCATTACTGAATAGTGCATAAAGGAATTATTTAGCAAGATGTTCTGTTTGTTAATAGACCCAAATCACAGTTTCTTTTACCAAATACTGCTTTTATTTGAGGTCTTTGAATGAATTTCATTCAAACAATGCTAACATCTGATGATAAAAACCACTAATGAGAGGAAAATCATCCGCAGTTTTGATCTAGAGCTCTCATTAATTCCAAACTTTGCTTTTAGTTCGTTTTGCTGATCAAATCATTAGAACAGTTTTTATTACCACTTTGGCTCCCTCCAAAGAGAGTCAGCTTTCCATGAGCTTAAACTCAGTTCTCTTTGTTTTCCTTATACTGAATGGCATCACTCAAATAGAAGAAAGTGATCCAGAAGGAAACTTTATCCAATGCCCAGGGAAGAGAGCCCCAAATCCAGACTCAATAAACATGGGGACAGAATTTGGTTATTTTCTGTTTATGTTTTGGTCCATACACCTCAGCTGAGATGGTTTTTGTTTGTGGAAGAATATTTTCCCAGATAAAATATGGAAGATAGTTCTTTGTCTAGGGACATTCATGCACTGCACTGAGGAAGTTTTGTTCGATATGTGATTTCCATACTTGTTTACCCTGCTCCTTATACCTCTTAGCACATGCTGTGCCACATCATAAATTGTTATTAATTGCCATATAATTTTCTTCAGTAGTACCAAGCTGCAAGATGTGCCTTTTTTTCTTTCTCTCTTTTTTTTTTTCTATTTTTTTTAATAAGATAAAAGCCTCAGATTGCAAAGTTTGAAGATCTCTGAAAGGTTTTGCAGTGTTTTCCTCACAGCCCTGTCCAGGAGCTTGAAGAGGGATTGAGGTGCAGATGCATTGCACCAAATAGATACAGACAATATCCAATGCTGATACCATTCCCTATCCAAATATTATCCAAATATTGTGCATGAATCCTTGCATCCTTTTCCCTTGCACAGCCAAAATTGTTAAGACATCCCTGGGAACTTAAAAGCACTTGGAAAAAATAGCAAAATATAAAAAGGGAAATCAGCAAGGAAGGTTAAAAGACCCCTGCCCTCCTACCCTGGGCTCCATCACGGTGCAGTAAGACATGGGTCAGGCATTCAAACTAACTCCCCCAAACATTTGCCCTCTTAAATTGCCCCTGTCCTGGAGGGTGGAGGCCAGGCCATTGTAGTACTTGAACTGTATGAAGAATAATGAGGAAGCAGACAACAGTTCTGTGTTAGGAGACCAGGAGACAATTCAAACTACATCAATGGCAAGAAAGAGAGAAAGTCATAAATGTAAGGGATAGAAGTGAAGCGGTTTGCATGCTTGCATTGTAAACTAATTCACACTGCCTTCCACTGTCTCACTAGCTGATTTTTCCCCTTTAATTTAGAATCTGCTTATTTTGTTATTTTAATATCAATATAGCTGTAGAACAGCAAACAAAAGGCTGTATTTAAGACAAATGGGAAAGGTAGTGTTGCAAAATCAGCTTTTGCTGGTGCTTCTCACCGTCCCCTTTCCCAGATATTTCTGCATGAGTTCAGCAAAATTATTGTTTTACCCACAGAGTTGCTTTTAGATACAGGTGGTTTACATCATGAGCAAGTGAATATCCTGATATCTGAAGAGAAGGGGTAAAATAAAAACAAAGTTTTACCTCTCAGAGTTCAGCTGTGTGTTTGAGAGGGGCCTGTGGGCAGTGCTGGCACAGATGAGTGGTAGGAGCTCATTTCTGAGGGACTGCCCTGACTCATGTGGTTGAGTGGGAAGCCCAGATTCCCAATGCTGTGACTCTAGCATTTGTTCTTCTGGCATCTTCCATCCGAATAACTTTGGTGCACAACCTGTTCCAGAGCAACCCCGGCTTTGCTGAGCTCTTTGAGGAGCATAACCTTTGCCCAGCTGGGATAATTTTCCCTCTCAAATTCTAGAGTTTATGGGCCAGGTTCTCTTCATACATTAGATTTTCTGCAGTGAGAAGATGCTCCTGTAAGAACAGATGAGGTTTTTTGGGTGCTTTTGTTGGAAAGCCCCTTTTTCCCAGTGACCAGGAGTCATAGGTGTTTAAGCTCAGTATCTAATGTGAAAGATCTTTGCAAACCCAATATTATTTGGCTGATGGGTCTAACAGTTTGTACTGTTGATCACTGTCTTGAAGGTTATAACCTCCTCTTTCAGTGTCCTACATCACTCAGAGTGAGCTTCTCTCCTGCAGGAGGCCCTCGCAAGGCCCTGGGAGCAACTCCAGTCACTTGAGCTCTGTGTGAGGGATTTAAGGGGGAGTCAAGTCATGCATAGACTAACTTGAAGTGAGATGCCTTCATTGGTGGGAATTTCATCCTACCCAAATTCCTGGCACTGGCAGATTTGCAAAGCTTAGCCTTAAAGGTCAGTCTAAGTTTTGTGTATATTCTAGCCAAAGAGAGGAACAAAAGCTCTGCTTTAGCCTAGCTTACTGCAAAGTTTTGCACATTAAAAAAAAAAAAGTAAAAAAAAAAAATCTGTGTAAAATTTTTTAATTTCAAAAATAACTTCTACAGGGAACTGAGGCAGAAGTTGGGCAGCAGGGGAAGTGAGTGCCCTCCTCTCCTAAAGCTGCCCTAGCAGAGGTGGGAGCTTGGTACAGAGCTCAAGCGTGCCCTGCTCACTTCTTCAGGCTGTTGCTTCATGGCTGTGTTTGTTAGACTGAATGTGGGTAAAGCTAAAGCAAACACTGGTATTCACTGGAGATTGATAAGAGAGAGGTCACCTCTAGTAATATGTAGTGGAATTATTCTCCACAGAGCTCCATTTTAATTACATACTGGTTTAAGAGTATTACTAGCACAAAACCCTGCTACCTGTTTATGCTTCCAAAACCTAATGGAGTTGTATTGAATAACTGAAAGGCCCCCAAATCACACTGACAACTTGTCTTCTAAACTCTGTTATGTTTTGTCTTAGCACAAGTGCCAGTACTAAAGATTATTGATGCAACTCCTTGCTTTTAGATGCTGAATCACATTAGCCTCCCTCCTACCCTCCTATTTCATTAAGAATCTGGCTGCAGATCAAAAAATGTAATGCCTTCTTCATGTAGGGCCCCATAACTTTTCACAAGCTCTAAAAAAACAACTGGCAGTGCATTTATTTCCCTCTTGTTTTTTTCTTTCCGCTGTTCACTTGTTAGCTTTTGTTCTGTTCCTCTTTCATTCTTTTTTCATTCTTTCTCTTTCATCCACTCTTTATTTAATTCTCATGCTTTCTCTTCCCCTTCCTTTTTTTTTCCTCTCTCTCTCTCTCTCCCTCTTTTTCCTCCACCCCTTTTTTTCTCATGGAATGGTGAAAGAGAAAAATAGAAGTAGGAGGAGGGCAAGAGGTCAGCATGTGAGGAATTTCAGTGTAGCAGACAAAGCCAAAACAATAATGTATGTTCATATTTTGAATCTGATATTTTTATTATATCTGCTCAGAACAGAGTAATTATAACTTATTTTGTTTTTCCATAGACTATTTTTTTTTTCCGTGCTGCTTCATTTGAACAAGTCAGTACTCTCTCAACTTAGTTTCATTCAGAAAAAAAAAAAAAATCCTGCATGGAAGGATGTCCCAAAAGCTCTGCTGCAGCAAAGAGCAGAGTGTGACCTTACTAGAAGCAGTGGGACTCTTGCCAGGGGTTTCGATGGGATCAGGATTCACCCCTGGTTTCTGGATTCCAGCCAGGGAATTGGGTCCATCCCACCTGTAGGTGCCCTAGGAGGTGTCCAGAGCTCAGCTCTGATCTTCACAACAGGTGCAGCTTTCAGCCCCAGGTGTGCAAGGCTGCAGGACTGTAAGAAGGGAGGGTTCATCCGGTTATGTGAGGAAAATAATTCACGTGGAATCATAGAATGTTCTGAGTTTCCAAAATATGAGTGTGTACCCTGCCTTCATGTACCTAAGGCAAACAGATGTGTCCACATGGCTGCACAGGCACCAAAACAGGACCTTTATACCTTCTTTAATTGACTTGCTGCCCAAATCTCTCCTGCTTGGGCATCCAACTGCCTTCCCTGAAACAGTAAGAAAACTCTTCTAAGTTTCCTAGAGACATAGTTTTAAGTTCTTGTTTTAATAGACAGACACATCATTTTTGACAAGATCTTGAAATCAATATTTCTCCCCAGAGTCACTTGTGTATTCTTGTGTATTTTTTCTTCCCCCCAGCAGGTCTGTGTTTCCAGTCAGAAACAGAAAGCAGCCCTGCATTTATCATTTCACCCACAGTGGTGATCAGAACTAAAGCAAATCAAAATCTTTGCTGAAGAGAAGTCTCGCAGTCACATAACACCCGTGCTAATATCTTGATTTGTTACTTGCTGATTTTAAGGAACGTTTGTTTATTTTTTGACTTATTTAAGGCTATACAGCCCAAGGCATTTATTGGTATAACTTTTAAAGTTGATTCATTTGGAACAAGTTTCACGAAAAGATCATATTAATTAGGTCCTACACCTAAAGTTCATCTCAATTAGCATTGTTTCTTTCCCTGAGGTTCTAGTAATTTGTTAGAATTCAGCGTGGATATTCTGGAGCCTTACAAAGGGATAATTAGTCAACTGTCCCTGTTTCCACTGCCTTTAACATGAGCAGGATTAGGCCTGCAAACCAGGGAGTGTGACTCGATATAACCACGGCAATACCATTAAACATTTTAATAAATCTCTCTCACAGAGATTCCCATAAATGCACACATGCATGTGCATATCCAATCCCATTTATTCTGAATAAGGAGAATAACTCTGCTGTGGCAGTTGTCTCTCATGTACCATTTATTTTACCCGTGTAAATTAATTTAGTTGTTTTTCATAACCGTTCACATATTCCACTTCATTTCACAACTAATTTCTGAGACTGGTTTGATAGTCAGCTATTATCTTTTTGGAAATTTGTGCCTCCTTCTAATTTCTTGTTGGCATAACTGAGCAGTTACTTAGTTCTTTATGTAATATCAAAACAACTCCTATGTCCTTAAATGGAAATAGAAATAAAATAGGAAACTTTTAGTGGGAAAACCACTTCAGACTGAAGTTATACAAGGTCTGTGTGAGACCTGTATGAGATGTTATCATGTTTTTTAAAATTTTTGCTGAGTAGGGAAAATTAGCTGAAACCTGTAAGAGTAGTGTATGAAAATGTTTTGTATGACAAAGCACAGACATTTAATACTGCAACATATGGCATCTTATCTTCCTTAGAATAATCTTGAATAATTTCCAGACAACTGGACTGGACTGTATAGAAGATATTAGGACTTTGTATGAATAAATGAAAAGCACCACTGTTACAACAAGTGCAGCAGCACCTGGGCCTTTGGACAGATTTCTCCAAGTGTCAGAGTACTTAAGGCGGGCAGATGCACAGATGACTTCCCAAAAGCACTGAAAAAGTTTAATAGACTAAGTGGCTTTTGCAGATCTAGATGCATTCTAGACACTGCCACAGAGCTGGACCTTGTCTGCAGGTGTGTGAAGTGACCTGCTGACGAAGTGCACTGTGTAAGAAACGTCTGAGTTTTGGTTTAAGAGATTTTTTTTTTTTTTTTTTTTAACCCTAATTGCACNGGGAGTGACCGCTGTGCCCCCGGAGTGGCCGCTGTGCCCTCGGGAGTGACCGCTGCCGTGGGGAGTGACCACTGTCCTCGGGGAGNTGGTTTTCAACATGAATTTTGTATCTTTTCCTTAGATACAAGGAAAGTATCTCAGTGCCTGGTAGGCGCTTAGGAGAAAGCAGGTGATTTTTCCAGGCTCATTTCCAAGTACCTGAGTTCCGTATCTCAGAGGAATTGAGGTGTCAAGCTGAACTCTGCATGCAGGTACCTCAGTCAGGTTCGGTTGTGTCAGGTACGGCTGCTGGGAGAGGGTCAGATTCGGGATGACAGAATGAGACCAGCCGAGGCTTTTCTGCGTGCGTGTCGGTGCTGCGGCAGGGCCGCCCTGCGCCCACCGGGGATG
>WBMY01018560.1:1213451-1224721 GCA_013397315.1 Donacobius atricapilla
GAGTGACCGCTGTGCCCGGGAGTGACCGCTGTGCCCCCGGAGTGGCCGCTGTGCCCTCGGGAGTGACCGCTGCCGTGGGGAGTGACCACTGTCCTCGGGGAGTGACCGCTGCCACAGGGTCATCAGTGCTGTCCCCGGGCTGCTCGGATCCCGGGCTGCTCTGACCAGGGCAGCCACACACTGACCACATGGCTACTATAGCACCGACCACACTGACCACAGACTGACCACAGCAACCACAGTGGCCACACTGACCACATACTGACCACACGCTGACCACACAGCTGTAGCACTGACCACACTGACCATACACTGAGCACACTCACCACACTGACCACACTGACCACACTGACCACACGCTGACCACACAGCTGTAGCACCCACCACACTGACCATACACTGACCACACCGACCACAGCAACCGCACTGACCACAGCAACCACACTGACCCCACAGCTACAGCACCCACCACACTGACCACACACTGATCACACACTGACCCCATGGCACCGACCACACTGACCACACACTGACCTCCCTGACCACACTGACCACACACCGACCTCCCTGACCACACTGACCACAGCAGCCACACTAACCCATATTGGCCACACAAATAAGTATGGTAAAGGTGCAAACCTAACCATAATTTATTCATTTTTATTCTAGAGTTTAACTGGTACAGATGTATAGTGATATGACAGCATAGAATGCTAAATATGAAACCTCTGGGCTGATGTTCAATACAGGGTCCCTCTGTAGCCTCAGTTATGTCCTTTTGAGTAGGAAAATGTAAGGCACAGGATAGGCTGAGAGAGCGCCTTTCTCCTTTGATCAGCAGAGAATTACCATTTCTCTCACCATGATGCATTTAGCTCTTTAGTTTATTATGTTGAATCAGAAGAAAATAATGTGTTTTATTTAGTGACAAAAGTCATGTAATAATTTTTTAAATATAAATGGTATTGGCGTGGCAGAAGTGAAACCTAGGTGTTTTATTTGCCCCCATTATACAATCTGAAAAGTGTCTTGACCATGGTTAAAATATCTGAGTTGGTTTAGTGGAGCTTGGCACACATTTGAAAGAGAAGTGGGGCTGGCACCGATCCTGCTGTTTCCCAACAAAGGCCAAGAAAGATGGAGAAGGGCACAGCTGGTGCAGTTTCACCCTGTGAACTCAGAGACAGCACCTTTCACACCTCCTGGGCTCTGCCCAAGCCCTGGAGGAAAACCCAACCTGGGAAAGCTGGGTTCGGCCATTGAAAACCAAACTACAACATGACTTTGCATTCCCAGTGCTGGAAGTAGAGCTGGTGTGGGGTACCTCCTGTTATCCTGACCATGGGGAATAGTTATGGATATTCCTGGCCCTAGCAGCTTCTTAGGGGGTGTCTGCTGGCTGCTGAGGTGCTGGGAGTTAGCAGTTTTACTTGCCAAATAAAATAAACCAGGGTTTTGGGAAGACAGTGGGCCATTAAAGCTTCTGAGGTACTTTAAAGATTGCAAAGCACTTGCCACCCCTGACAATAAGAAGCTGGATAGTTATCCTTAGCTTTCATGGGTTCTTTCTCCCTGTTCTAAACTATGATTTTCAGATGAATTTCTGCTTCCCATAGTGCTTTATGGTAATCTATTCATATGATGCTGGCTCAAGACACTCTAGAAATAATTTATTCCCAGACATATTAATTTAAGTCTGTCTCTGCATTTACCTCAGTAAAGCACTATCTAGGCATGTTCCCTATGAGGTTGAGGAAGAAAAAGATTTTCTGGCAGAGAGATTTGGACCCTTTCAGTAGACTTGCACTTAAAGACATAATATGGATTTCAGACTCGCAGACTTTGAAGGGTGGAAATAATCAATTTGCATGACAAGATGAAGCCTTGGAACTGGGAGCTGGTACATGGCTCCAACATAGCAGAGGTTCTGTCTCCTGTAACCTAGCAGGCATCCCTGGATAGAAACGAAGAGGAAAATTTTTGGCTAGAAAATGTAGAAGTCAATGGAATTGTAGCCATTTGTTCCAGCAGAGAATTTGTGCTATAGCAGTTTTCCAGGAGCCTAAAGTGAAATGTATTGCAGAGCAATACTAAAATAAATACCCTAAGGGTAAAGGTGGACACAAGAAAAGTGACAATCTTGTCATCCCACTTTAACTGAAAATGACAAAGTTGTCATTTCATTTCATCTGTTTACTAAGTCCTTCCTCGAACATGGCTTTGTTCTGCAGAGATTTCTCCAAAGAAAGCAATATCCCCAGAAAAAAATTATCTCCTGTTTGCTTCCTTTCTCTTGTCTTGCTAATACAAATTTTAACTCAGAAATTTTTGGATGGCGTTGAGCTTGTTCAGTGTGGTACGTGAAGATATAACGAGGGCAATGGGACTGAGCCAAAGCAAATGTTGGCTGAAGAGCAGGAGATGGTCTGTGACTGAGGGCTCTTACAGGATGATGCAGCATCCCGAGGGAAGTCATGGAAAAAATGTCACTTGCGACAGCTTTCAGCCAAATTGGGCAAAACCTCTGAAGAGAGATTTGAGGGGGAGAAAGTTTTCTTCAAGGATGAAGGGGGTAAATGATCTAACAGGTCCTCACAGCGACCTGGCCGGGCTCTCAGGTACCTCCACGCCCTGGGGCAGCGCAGGCTGTGCTCAGAGCCTCTCGCCCTCTCTGCCACACAAGGAGGTTGTTCCTACAACTGTCTGGGTTGTGCTTGTGAATGCTGTGGAAGCAGGGGTTCAGCGTGTAACCCCTGGATTTCCACAACTCCGCCGATTTTCTACGTGACTGGGGAGACAGAGAAGCTCCATGGGATTGCTGCCCTGGGGTGGGAAAGGTGGATACCCCCATGCCATACGGGAAATCTGGGATCTTCCTGAGCTGAGATGGATTCCAAAGTCTAAAACAGGAACCTGACAAGCTTCTGCTCTTGCTGTACTTCCTCCTCCCCCATCCCTTCTCACACCGTGGCTGGACAGACAGAGTTTGTTGATCTTTAGATGTGAACCTTTTTTTCTGAAGCAGCATAAGCGAATCGCTGCCAGACTCTTGCGTTTTAAACAACTTCCCAACTGGAATTACAGCAGAGACAAAACATTGAGCATATATAGGTAGTGGGTCCTGAATAATGAAAAATGCATAAGCCTAAGTCCTTTTTTTTTCTGCCTTTTAATACAGATCAGGTAAATTCCTAAATTCCATTTTCTTCCCTGGAGATTTACATACCAATTTTTTTTGTTGGTTTTTTTTTTTTTTTAAGACAGAAGAGAGGGCTGCTCTGGAGTGTGTGGGTTTTGTGCTGAATGCAGTGATACAACGCTTCCCTCCTATCCACCCCCCAAACCCCCGCCATAGCTCCAGTGTGACAGCAGATAAGCAACCAGGCTCTGAGGGGTGAAAGCAAAGCCCTCCAGAGCCCCCTGGGAATAATAACCCCTTTGGAGGGCATTTTGCTGAGCTCCCTGGTTAAAATCCCTGGCAGCAGTCAGCCGTGCTGCTGACACAGAGAGCTGGAGCAGTAACAGCTCATCTACTCAGCACCTGCCAGTGAACACTTGTTTCTGCCAAGAGTAACTTGGTACCAACTTCAATAATATCACAATGCGGTATTTAAATAATTTGACAAGGCTATTTGGATAACTACCAGGAATTGCTCAAGTCAGTAATTTTCCTTTTGGGAGACTAAGTTAGGATCTGCGTTTTCTCAAAGATAATATTGCCTCGTCCCATCTCTGAAAGAATTTTAAGGCATGAGTACATATATACAGAGACAGATATTAAGTGTTGGATTTTACATTGTGGGAAATGAAAGGCTGATGGTGAAGCTCAGAGCAAGTGGGTCTGCTGATACCCCCTTCACCTGCCTGGCCTTGGAGCTGTTCTCTCCTCCATCCTCCTTCAAGGACAGCAGAAAAGAAGCTGGTACTGTAGAGGCTGAGGCTTTTTGTCTTCAGAGCCAAGCCAATGGCTCACCAGGCCCTGTCTTTAATTCCTCATTAATCCATCCCAACATCTTCTTGGGAAGAAGATCCCAGGATGAAGGCTGCTCTGTGCCTCGTGCTGGTCACAGCACCTCCCGGTGACTTGCGTCTTACAGGCTGAAAAATGCAATTCTAGACCAGAAACCAGAGAAAGGCATTTCATTCTAACACCAGGTCTTGATGTTTGCCAAAGGTTACTTTGCTCTGAGTTTTCACTGTTTATGGGCATATTTACAGAGGGTAATATTGAAAAATCCCTTTGTATTGAAATGGAGGTGATTAGTTGCCTGAATCTTGGGGAAAACCTCTCTCCAAACATGAGAGTTGGACTTTGTGCCAAGGCTGCAGGGGCCTCATCCACTGCCCATCCAGCTGAATCCTGACTGTCCAAGCTATGGACATACCCTGGCACTGCAGAGGGCTGCCTGACCTGTTAACAAAAGGATTGGTCTCAAATGCCACTATGAGGTGAAGATTTTGACTGTTCAGGAACTCCTTTTCCTGATTTGAGTGTGTGAGACTGATGGCATTTGGAGCATCCCAGTCCATCTCCTCACTTCCCCAGTGTCCGGATGCCGGCGTGATGGATCTCCTGGAAGCTGGGTGTGCTCTCCAGCTGTGGCACCAGGCTATTGACCTCGGGCTATTTGCATTATTAGTCAGTTTTCTAAATCCTTGGAGCTGAGTACGGAGACAAGAAAAGATTTTCCATTTTGCTGGAGCTTCAAGTTGTCTGTTATGGATTTTCCAAAGCACTCAAAAGGCTTCGCTTTCAGCCAATTTGCTACTCTGGCTATATTCTGTCTTATTTCTTCACAGAAAATTACTTGCTGCCAGCTAAATACAGTATGTTGATGACCTATTAATTTATGACATGCATTTGGAGCTGGGAACGAATTTATAAACAAACTTTAAGTTCTTTTTCCCCTGTGAATTGTACCAGCATTTGTTTTATTTCCCAGTAGTCATGCTTAATGTGTCAGAAGCTATGTTCAACTGCATGTTTTCCTCCAAAAAGAAGGAAAAAAAAGGAGAAATAACTAACCAAAGTTCAGCTCCTGTCAGGTATTATAAGCAACACTTTGAAATGAGGTATGAATCCAAATAAAATATTTTTACTCTGCAGTATTTTACCAAAATCTGGAGGAGAAAAGGTTTACTTACTAAACAATCATTTGAGCTGCAAACCTTAAAGTATTCACCAAGGTCCCTTAAAGTTAAACAGAAAAGAAATATCTATCAGCACATTTTAATAGAAAGCAGAAGTCCTTACTAGATAGTATACAAAAAAAGAAAAAAAAAAAAAGAAAGACACAGCTTTTAAAGATTCTTTTCTCAAGTGATGCAAGAAAAATTCCTCGAGCCAGTATGGAAATTAATATAGCTGCAGGTAATCTAAATTTTTGGCATTCATTTGATGCTACAGCAACCCTGGGACTAATCCTGGGAACCCTACTTCAATTAATATTACTAAAGTCAACAGAATTCAACACAAGAGCAGCAGCAGGATGGCACCATGTGGCAGCTGGGGGCTGCTGACTCCACCATGGGCCAGGTCCTGTCCTGGCTCCTCTGCTCCTCCTGCTTCCAGATGTGTTAGAAGTGTTTTACTCCTCCTGCAAAAGTCTAATCCTTTGCTCACGTGCCGTGTCCTCCAGCAGCTTTCCAGGAGACAGGATTCTCACGTGAGGAAAAATGTCTGGACAGAGGGTTTTTCCAGGCAGTTCCAGGGTTGTTCCCTTGCTGTACCCACCAGGAAGTGGGGCCAGCTGTGTCACAGCTGGGGATGAAATGGTATTTAGATGAAAACTGGTCTCTGGGCATCATGGGACGCAAGTAGGTATGTGGGAGTACATTCCTTAAGTGGATTTTGTAGCTGAGGTTTAGGTAGTGCAAGAAGTGGTCAGCCCTTTCAGGGACTCAAGCACCAAAGTGTGCTCTAAGCTGCTCAAACCCAGCATTTAACAGTCCTTGAGGGAGTTTAGGTCTTTTGTCTGATCCTTGTTTCTACCAGAGGAGCACCATTAGCAAACCATCATAACTATGGTGTAAAACAATGAAAGTCTCTCTTCTGTTCAGGTTTAATAAAAAAAAAAAATAAAAAAAAAGTACTTTCTTTCATCCACTGAAGGGATTCATGACTCTTAATTCTTTGGGGGAAATACTCCCTTCTTTTCTCTTGCTTTGTCACAGGTTTTGAGGTCCCTGTGGGGACTGAGCTAGGTCCTGCCTGTTTCCAAGGCATTTCACACCCATCAGCCCACACCACGTCCTGGCCTCTTCTGTGGGACTTCTCTGCAGCTCCAAACCCTCAGAGCAGGACACATTAAAGCTTGAAGGGAAGGGTGGGGACAAGTACCCAAAGCTGCCCACAGTGACGCCTACATTGCTATCTCAGACCTTCAAGGACCCTGTGATGGTTTTGTGTCTGTTTGCAGCTCTACTGACCAGCAGAGACCGAGCCCTGCTGTGTCGGGGCCAGCTTTTCTCACCAGACCACTTTTCAGAGCTGAGGGCACACTTGCCTCACAGCAGAACTCCCAGCACATCCACACTGCTACACAGTGAACTCTATCAGGGTCAAAGATCTAGCCAGCAGAGTTGATTTTTTTGAGTCCCTCAAAATATTTGTTGTGAACTGTATTCATCAGGCAATCAGTTTTGGTTGCAGCCCATACCAAGCTTTTCAGTATTGCCCAGTTGGTTGTAGAAAAAATTTCCAGCCTATGAATTTTTTGGGAGGGAATCACTTAGAATACCCTGTGTTGTCTGAATGTTTGTTTAGAAAGCTAAATAGTATCACTGAAAAAAATCCTGCATTTCAAAGTGAGATTTTAGCTCATTTGAGGTGATGAAAATAATTAATCCAGCAGGTTTTTTTTAAAGCACCGAGTCCTGGAAGTATTGTCAGAAACCGTTTTTAACAACCAGCCACCTTCCCACTTATGGTACCAAAAAAAAAAGCAGATAATTTCTTTATTTCCTCACTTGACCATGTTCTCCATCCTCTCTTAGGAATTAATAAGGCTTATCTACACAAAGTAGAAAGCTCTCCAGGCAGCTCATTCTGCTCTGCTGCTGCTCAGTCAGTTGGTTTTCACACCACAGGTGCCCATTGCCATCCTGCTTCCATCTATCAACTCTTTCCTCTGTCACAACTTGTTGAGGGGTCACCCTCACTTATTAAATCACTGAATCATTCCCTCTATATGTTAATACCAAACTATTTGAAAGGCTGGGAGAAAAAAAAAAAAAAAAAAAAGCCAGTAGCTCATGGTCTGTCCTTCAAGGCTTTGTTAGTTATGGGCAAAAAACAAACCCCATCCCAGCCTAACCTCTGTGCTCTTGAAAACCATTCCCGAATTCCCCGAGCTGCCTCCGCAGCCGCCACCGCAGCGCCCGCCGTCCTCCGGGAGCTGTCAGCAGCCTTATTCATCGTGGGGCCCAACTAATAGGAGCCATCCACCTGCTCCAGGGTGACTCCATCCCTCCCCACTGCGATGCTTGCTGGGATGTGATCCTTGCCTGTTGTCATGACCTTGTTTTATTGGATGTTCTAATAGAAGCTGAAATGGATATTAGCTGTAATTACTCATTCCGCAAGATTCTGTAGGTCACTCTTTGTACCAGAGTTGAGAACCTTCATTGTCTACATTGCTTAAATTACTGAACATTGTGCCATCAGTTCTGAATTAGTGCTCATTAATGAGCCTGTGGTTCGAGAAATTCCCTATTTATTATTCAGAGGCCAAGTATAATTCAGGCAGCTGCAATGCAACACTACTTGCCTGACTTTTGATCTGTGATGGAAAGGCCTGGGTTTGGTTTTATGTTAGGTTTGGGGGAGTTATTTATGCAGGGGGGAGGCATACAGCAAGCAAAGAGGAATAGATTTTTTTCCCCTCCTAGCCTGAATGTCTCTTAGATACCAGACTTTTTACAATAAAGCAAACCTGGTTCTTTGGATGTACTAATATCTACTTGGTTACTGAGTGGATAATTCCAAGATCATATTAAATTTCTCTATAATCCTGGAGATGACTGGCCACTGCATTAACCCCCTTGCATTAAATATTCTTTTCCTCTGTCTTTCACTTTTTCACCTGCTTCTTCTCCGTTCTTTCTCTCTGTCTCTCCTGAGCACACAAATCCCAAGCATTGACACAGCAGTGCAGATTGCTGCTCCCCATTATTTTAAGCTGAAGTGATCTTTTTTATGTTTCCTAACACATGCCCAAAAGGTGAAGCAATGCTGAATTTGTCTGCAGCCCAGTCAGGTGCCACCCTATGAAGCCAGTGCTGACCACGCAGTGGCCCCTCTCAGATGGTCAGGGCACAGCTGCAGTGTCAGCCCTGGCCAGACATCCCCAGGGACACTGGTCCACCTGCAAACAGGCCGTGAACAACCCGATGGGGACAAGATAATGTTTATTTTGGGGCTTGGAAAGGAATCTGGAGGAGTAGGATTTTTTCTTCTTTTTTTTTTTTTTTTATTTTTCTTTTTCAGTGTGGGGGAAAAAGGGAGTGCCTGAAGATACTCCATGCTTTTGGGGGGTTTGCTAATCAGTGATGGCAGCACCCTGAGGGCAAGGGAGCCAGGAGGGAGCAGGCACCCTCGTGGCACTGCCGCTCAGCTCAGCACAGCAGGGCTGTTCCAGGGATCCGCAGTCTATGACTGAGCATTTCTTGTGTCAATAATTAACAAACATATCAATGTGATAACAGCAGGGGTGGAGATAAAGCTGGGTCTAAGACTATAATGGCTTAAAGGAGCACACCCTGCAAGAATGCCAACAGACTGTGGTGCTTTGTCAGGAGAAAGCAAATCAAGCACTGACTGCCTGGTATTAGCCCGCCTCGGAAGAGAGGCTAAATGCTACAGCTTTTTGCCAAAAAACCCTATTTCTGTGGAATTTGAAATCAGAGCCATGAAATTCCTGCTATACAAACCTCAAGAATATTTAACAAAATAACCATGATCTCCAGAGTTTCTTCCTGCCCTGCTCTGGCAATGGCAGCATTATTTTCATTGGTTTTTTGACTTGAAAATGGACCATGCTTGTTTCCTTGGCCAAATCACAGGGTTTTTTAGGCAACATTTCACACATAATTATCTGTGGGGAATAGGGAACTTTCCGAGGAAAAGTCAAATTAGTGATTTTAATGCTGGAAAATTCTTGAAGGAATGCAGCTTGGGTAATTGATAGAGACCTAATCTTTACAAGTTATAGCAGTCTTTGAAGAGTCCCCAGCATATTTAACTTTATTCTGTAATTGTATGCTTGGGCTCTGAAGATATCTTAAGACTTGCTATTTATCTGCCTGGTGAGGCGCAACACTTTCTTATTAAAAACATATCTATCATGGTTAATGACTTGATTTTTTTCCTTTAATACAGTACAATGACAGGTGTAAAGAGAAGATGAGCATCAGATGCTTGAGCAATATGCTCACTGTTTCAAGACGCCTTGAACATCAGCATTCCTTCATGGTGCCAGAGGAAAAAAAAAATATGCTACACAGATTACACGCTTGTGTTAGATAGAAAATAGTACCATTTGCAGTTTCAGTTAAAAGCATGTTGAAGTGCATATGGAAAATACCATTAGGAGGAACTCCAGAGCGCCTGAGTAAAATGGGTCATTAGGCTTTCGTTTGTTGGAGAGTGTCTCCCATCTGACAGTGCAGAATGGTAGCATTTTTAGCAGCTTATGTTCCCAGTTACATTAAACAGACAAACAGATTGACTATTTTGCATTTCTCATTTGACAACAGCTTGTCTTCATTTGCAGCACACTGGTGGCTGAGCTGAAAGCATGGCGGATGAGTGTATCCAAGGTCCTGGTTTTGAATAACAGCAGATGCCAACGTTTAACTTCAAAATCAATCAATTCTTTTTCCTGTGTGCGGATAAAAGGTCTAGTGAAGTGCCTGAAGGGGGTTTTCTGCTGTTTACAGCTGAAAATATATTAAAAAAAATTTCATTACAAAACTTTCTGCAAGAGATGCGGATGCTGGTGCTTTTATGAAAGTAGGTATGTGAGAACACGTTTCTAATTGAGGGGTACTGACAACATTATGCGAGGCCTTGCAAAGTTCAATCTTTCAATCTCTTGTCTGGAAAAGTGCTCAGCTGCTGTCAGATCCTGCGCCACACAACCGTGAGTAGTTTCTGGGCGATCACCCCCTGTTCTGCCTATGCTTCCCCACACCACCCCCAGTAAGTGCTGGAGCCTGTGATCTGAAACCACAGAAGTTTATAAATTAATTATTGTTTAGATTCCTGGAATATCTGGCCTGAAACCACTGTGGCACAGAAATGCTTCTCCCCTTGGGGGTGTTTGGGTGGGAAAGATGATGGTGAAATGCACATGGGGTCAAATGTGTTGAAAACTCCCCATCTTTAAAGCAGCTGAGGCAGGTTTGGAGCCTCAGTTTCTCAGGAGAGTTGTGACTTGGCCCTGCAGGTGAGCAAAGTGCTGTGATCTTGGGAGGCACCAAGTGCTGTTTATCTTCCAGCAATATAGAACCAAAATACAGCAGTAAAGGCTGGCATTTACCAGCTATCCACAGCTGGCCTCCTAGTAGAAATACAATGGCAGTACGCATTTTCTTTTGAAAAAGATGGATGGGGCTATTGCCTCCCCTGGCATACACTACACCTGGTGATAAGACTCCCTGAGGAAACTGTAGGATGCTTTCAAGTGGGAGCAACATCTATCCCTTATCAGCAAGATTTAGCTCTGTCCAGATGTATGAAAGATTCACAAGATAGTAAAATGTGAGCAGTATAAAGCTAATCCTGGTGCCTGGAGCATTTGGCCGGGAAGATGTAAGTCCAATTACAATGTGAATTTTAAGTCTTTTTTCTTTTAAGTCAAATTCTCCTTCAATCACAGGCACATTGTTTTCTGCCCAGTAGCAGAAAAGACACCTAAACCCAGCACAGGCTCCTCTCACCATCACATCAAAGCAAGGGAGCAGCTTCTCCTGCTGCTTTTCAGCATTGTTTGAAGACACCACCATGGGTCCTCACCTTGCAGTGATGGGTGGGGATATGAAGCCTGAACTGAAGAAGTCCAGCCCAACCAACTAAAACCAAAACGCACAAGGCAAAGCAGTCTCCAGTTACTCTTGAGGGGTTGCTGGCATAGGGCAGCTTTGGATCCCAGGTCTCCCAAGACACCGTGTGTGAGCCTAGGCTTGGCTCCAGCCTCTGGTTGCAGGGAGTGAAGGCTAGACATGGCAATGCGCAGCACAGAGCCTCTTCATCATCTTTTTTTTTTTTT
>WBMY01018560.1:1224729-1235095 GCA_013397315.1 Donacobius atricapilla
TTAAATGTAGCCCGAGGTCAATGATTTTCTGCAGCCTGAGGGTGACAAGGAGAGTCTCCAGGGGCTTGATAGTACAGGGACAGGCAAAGCACACCCGTGACACCCCTCAGCACTCCTGCTGGAATGGTCTCCTTCTCCCACAAGAAGTTCAAAGGTTTTGGCAACTGCAAACAGCCACCAGTTCAGAAGCAAGGCAAAATGTGTTGGGGGAAACCTTTACTACTGAAATATTTATATCCTTCTCTCACCCATCCTCCCTGAAGATTTCCTTCTTTAGCAGCTCTGATCACATACACAGAGCAAATACTGTTCAGGACCCTGAAATAACACCTGCAGCCAGAAATCCCTTATTAAAATAAATGGTAGGTTTTCATCCTGGTTTTCCTAGCCATAGTGAAGAAACAATTTCTTGATTTTCTTTTTTTTATATAAAGATGCTGATGTAGAGCATTCTAAAATCCTTTGGATAAGCTTATTTTGATGTCAGGTCAGCCATGTTAGATTCATATTTGAAGATCTGGCTTGGCACTGCAGGAAATGCAACAAGAAAAACTAATTTCAAATCTGAAATAAATTTAGGAGAGCGCATCTCGGAAAAGATCTGTTGGTACCTAAAACATACAGATGAGCCCTTCTGCAGAACAGCTTACATTTACCATATAGACACATCTGGCACCTATAATGAGTCAAAAAACGTGTTTCTACCATATAATTTCCTAAATTGGTTTCCTTTTCTGCAGTTTAGTTCACCACATTTAAGCATGAAGCAAGGCTCATTGCATTGATCTCGGGGTGCTGGCATTCTGCACCCTCTCAGGTTTCTTCCATGCAATCTGGGATGATCCCATGACCTGCTGCCTGCATCCCAGATACCCTGGCTTAGGACAAGGCTTCCTTTGGATCCCACACCCTCCCACACTCTGAGCACTGATGCCAAGGGATCTGCCAGCTCAGCTGGTCTCAATGTTCTTGTGGGAACATATCCTTCCAACTCAGGATATTCTGTGATTCCATGAGTGGCACTGACTTGCCGGGGCTTTCACATGAGAAGGAATTCACTATGGATTCTGGGTGGCCCATAAGAGGCAGTTAGGGTTGACTTGTCACTAACTAGTCCAAAAGGCTTGGGAATTATTACAGTGAGGAATTTTCCAATTGTAGGATTTCTCTAATGTGGCAACCTCTGCACTATCAGAAGAAGGCCCAGCATCAAAAGGGTCCATTATCCCTCTCCTGCAGTGGAGTTTTGCTTAATAGACACTTTTATATGTTCCCTGATGTCCAAGTTTCCCTGTCCATTCTGCCAGATTAATTTAAACAAGCCCAAACAAGGCAACAGTGCACAGCCAGCACGTGGCTGTGCAATGGGCTGGAGAATCATTCCCACTCCACTTCTGTGCACAGAGAGGCATGCACAGGGTTCAGCCTCGCTCTCTGAAAACTGAGGCTCTCCCCATTGGAACTTGTTTTGTTCCATCTTCTTCAAATATCTGGAGATTCCTGCAGAACCATCTCTTGTTGTGACTGCGTTTAATCCTCTGCATCTCTGCCGTTCATAATTTGATGCTGGTGTCTGCAGTCTATCATTATTCAGGGTATGTAGTGATTAGAAGGAAAGAACAAGAGATTAGAGGAAACCAAGAGCTATCTGAAGCACACAGAAAGGAAAAAAAAAAGGGGAAAACACTTTCAAGGCCACTGGAGTATGAGAGGTCTCAGCATGTGGTCAAAAGACATAAGCAAGGGAAAAGTTTGACAAAGGCCATTGCTTGGGCTGCTCGTATGATTGTTTCTCAGTAGAAAGAGCATAATATTGATTCCCAAAACACTGTCTGTCCTTTTACCTACTGTGTTTTGGTAGTCAAAAGTATATAGCTTTTGTAACAAAAGCATTAAGGAATAGCTATGGAAAGTACCACAGCTTAAATGTCCATGTATTCTTTCTTCTTATTCTTTTAAAAAAATTATTGCCATTGCTAGGACATGCATTTAGAGCTCTTTGTGGTCTTAATGGAGACTGAAACGTGTAGGGTTTGGCGTTCGCTTTTTTATTCATCAGCTGAATAAAAAAGCCAAGCAGACAAAGCATTTGTAGTGCAAGAGTGGAGTGCAAATCCCCTCCCTGTAAGCTGAACAAAAAAGCTCATTAAGAGGAGGTGGGATTTCCTGGTCACAGCTTTTAACTAAAGGGCAAAGGTCTCCTGTTAAGTACCATACAGTCTAAATAGGGCTGCGTAAAATTATGGGGAGGGGGGGAGAGTCAAATATTTGTTCTTAATTCTCAAGTTAGTTTATCCAAAGTGGCAACCAGGGAAGTGTTGGGAATGATTAAATGGCTGCATTGAGGCCACAAATTGCTGCTACTTGCTTTTGTAGCTGGACTTGTTGCAGTTGAGTGATGTCGCCCATCAGTGCATTGTGTGCACAGTAAAACAGTCGAGCAGTGACAGATAGACTGAAACCCAGAGCTACTCCATCACCGCTGAAGGATCCTGCTCACTGGGAATTGAGAATGAGCACAAGCCACGCACATTGACCAGGAACAGCTGCTTTCACTCCAGCCCAGCTCCTCAGCTGTCCAGGGCAGGCAGCAACTAGTAAATAAGCTTTATCTCTGATCTCACCGGGGAGGAGAGCCAAACAAAACACAAGCAAAATAAATAATTTGGCAAAATGCTCTGTGATAGGTCTAGATGCTCAGATTGTAAAGTTCTCAGCCAACAGCACTCCACATGAAGTGAGAAGATGATTTGCGAGAAGAGCCCAAAGTAGCAGTGCTGGGTACCAGCTGGGAACGTGCACAGAGTGCCCTGACAGAGGGGCGCTGGGCCCACAGCTTGGTACACCCCTCCCACAGCTCCTGGAGTAGGGCAGAACCGGGGTTGCGGGGACTTGTTTGCAAATGTTGCCTCTGACATGCAAATACTCCCATAAAAAAGATGAGGAAAGGTGGTCCCGGTGGCATGGCTGAGGGTGAGGGCAGTGAGGGACTGAGGAAGCGTGAGCATCCCTTGGGAAAAATAAGACGGTGGCCGAAAGACTTGGTGCAGTTTGAGTGTTTCCCTTGTGTTTCTGGCTCGGCCCTGAGCACAGACTCTTCAGCACAAGGTCCCTGTCAGTCGGCAGGGCTTTATCAGCAGGATGGCCCGGGTGCTGTGCAGCATCTCTCATCCAATGAGAGAAGAACAGGCGCAAGCACCTTTTATAACAGGTGCCTTGCCCAAATTTGTTCAGTTCTGCACTTTGCCACCTCGCTCTGCCTGTCCACCTGAGGGCAGGTCCCTCCACCATTGCTGCACCAAAGGGAGAGGGAGGACCGTCCCCAGCATCTCCTCCCCACTCGTGTGTCTCTGCCTGTTTCCTCCTGCGGTTTCACACCTCTGCTCCCCGGAGTGCTGCTCGCTGGGGCCTTGGGTTGCTGTTTTGTTGCTCTGTTGATTGGAAAAGACGACAGAAAAACCCAGCAGCCATCTAGATGTGAAGGTCTAGAAGACTCAGTTCTGGGAACAGGTGTATTTTAGGCTGGAAAATAAAAGGAAATTTAGTTTATGCAGATTGTTCTCACCAGCTTTAGAATCAGCACATTTTATGTATGGGTCCATCATGAGATTGAAATGACCAGGGCTTAATATATGTTGTGAGTTCTAATTGAAAGCATTAATTAACATTAAAGCCAAATTCTTCCAATTGCATGCTAAACAGAAATCAGGGAGAAGCAGGTAGGCAGTGAGGATATCATTTGGCATTCTTTCTGAGACACCGATTAGCATTTAGAGTCCAATCCTCTGCAGAAACTCATTAATGGGCAATTACTTATTCTTTGCAATTTGTACCTACACTTAACTATGTGCAGAGCAATAGAAGCTGCATTAAACATTGGTACAAAATCAACATAAAATGAAACCCCACCGAAGAGAGTGGTTGTGCCAAACTTGAATGTAGTGTTCTTTACTATGTCAGCTCCCTATTTACTAGGATAACAAAATCTATCCCAGGGAAGGGGCTAGAGGAACCTCAGCATGAAGTTATGAACTGCCCCTTGTAATTGTTTCATTTTGAGGATGAATTTTGGTGCTTCTATTTTTGTACATGTTCTGGTTTTAGTCATGAGCCAAGATGGTTGATGACAGGCAGGTAGGTGCACTAACATCCTTGTGCTCTGAGCATAAGTGCCTTTAACAGGAGCAGCCCAGCATCAGGATATGGAGTATTGAACAAACAAGAGACTGCCAAGATAGAAAAAGTTCCCATTCTAGAATTACAAGATTTTTACCTTTTAAAAAATTGGTGCGGCTTTTAATCAAACCTGGTGCCTTTTTTTTTTTTCCTTCGGCTTCAGGTGGAAAAAAAAAAAAGGCAGAAACCTGAATGTCAAAGAGAAACTCAGAAGGTGAAATAACCCATGTGAACTGAAACCAGAAACAGCTCACACAAACTTGCTGAGAAGCAAAACTGCCTTTGCTTAGACACAAACCAACTCATTGTCCTTTTTGGTTTTATTTATTTATATCTCAGTAGCTTTGGGAAGCCCAAATCCTTGCAGTTTATTGGGTGCATGGAAGTCAGGTTACAAAGGAGAGAGGGAAATTGAGAGAAGGATATCAAGGAGGGACAGAGAGGCTGTAATGCAGCAGGAAAGTAGAGCAAATCGTGTATTTATGCTGTTGTAAAGAGGAGGAAGCTGAGAGTGGCTGCACGACCCAAGGCAAACAGGATGTCTGTTAGGGTTGGGAAACAAACACGAGTCTCTTGTGTTGCCCCGTTGAAAGTGACTTTTGAACCCAGGTACTCAAGAGAAGAGGTGTGGATGGTAGAGCAGCAGGCCAGGTAGAGACAAGTGTTACAGCCGGCCCACCTGGGAAGCAGCACAGTTTTGATGTGAGCTAGTGAGACAACATGGATTTTTGAGGAGAAAGGTTTTGGTGAAAAGCCTCCAGGCCTTGGCAGCTAAATGAACCATGCTGAAGGTGCAGCATTTGTCTCCTGGAAGTGGGAAGGGGTGGATGAGTGCAAGGCAGCAGCCGAGAGTCCGGGAATGCACAGCTGGATGGCAAGAACTCAACGTCCTCTAAACCTTAAACTGAGGCTAAAGACTTTACATTTTGTGTCTTCTTTCTTGAAATAAGAACGTGGAAATATCTGACCATCGTTTATGGGCAGTATGGATCTCTTTATGGGCAATAGAACCAACAATCGCAGAGTCATGGAATGATAGAAAGGCTTGGGATGGAAGGAACCCTAAAGATCACCTAGTGATCCAAGGGCTCTGTCATAACCAGGGATGTTATCCACGAGACCAGATGGCTCCAAGCCCTGCCCAACCTGGCCTTGAACTTTCTGGGCCAAGGCATCTGCAGCTTCTCTGGCCAACATGTGCCTGTGCCTCACCACCCTCACAGGGAAGAACTTCACCCTAAAATCTAATCTAATTTTTTCCTCTATTAGTTTATAGCAATTTCCCCTTATCCTATCTGTCTCTGCCCATGTAAAAAGTCAGTCTTCTTTATTTTTTATGACACCCCTTAGGTTAGGTCTCCCCATGATAAGTTGAAGGGATAGAGGAGCCAAGTATCTTATCTAGCAATGCTTGGCCATCACCCAAGAAACTGAAGTTCACCAGTTTGTGTTGTTGCCTGATTCTCTCCAAGTGCAAGGGGCAGCAGGGCCTTTCGTCTCTGATGTGTAACACAGAGGAGATGAACATTTGAACACCTTGCAGTGTTGTGAGCTGACATAGCTCAGGGGAAACCTAGCCATGGAGTGCCAGTGATTCTTCTTAATAAATATGAATAATTCTGAAAGCTAATTCACTGAATAAAGAAATCCAAGAAGATAGGCTGGATAATTTTTGGATATGAGAAAAAGTTCCTGATGGCTCCCTCAGGTAATAATGAAGGAACTGAGATGATCAAAGGCTTTGCTGTCTTCTAGAGCCAGAGCCATTTACATCAGCCTGCTGGAAAAACACAAAGCAGGTAATCAGAGATCCTTGAAGAAAAAAATAATTTTTACAGCATTCAACTACTGAATTATTTGTAAGAAAAGCAGATTAAAAACTGGAAGAGAGAAAAGGTTTTGAAAACATTTTCATTATTTATTAATTAATCAGTATTTCACTGCCTGCCATCTTGACCTATAACTGATTGACCATGCACAGAGCATGCATGGGAACATTTGAATTTGTATCCATGTTGGTTTTATGGAAGAGGGCAGCAAAAAGCATCTTACAAATAGAAACAACTTTCATCCTAAGAAATATTTTTAAGCTGCAAGTAAATTCATCTTCCCAAGGAAACCAAACACTCTTTTGCAAGGGACTTCCACAGAGAGTGTTTTCCACTACATAGGTATTCTTTGTCTTTAAAACAGATGGATAACTTAAGATTTTTAGTTTTTTCACTGGTGGCTTCACTGAGAGGTTTGCATGGACAGACACCTGTGTCTTGGCCATATTCACCCATGAAGCTGCACATGTCCAGTTGTCACCTCCACCATTTCCGAGAGCATTCCCTCCCTGACTGGCTCACATCCCGGATGGGCATTCAGGGAGAGCCTGACCTGGTATTGGTGATCAGTGTGGTTTCATGGAAGTTGCCTTTCTGCCTGACATTTTGGGGCTGTGGAGCAGATCTGAGCTGCTGCTGAGGGCTGCATGATTTCTCCTCCAAAGGCAAAATCCGAGGAGCTACAAAGGTATTTGCCAGCTCCTCCTCCTCGTAATGCTCCCCCAAGAAAGTCAACACACACCTCGTTATGATGACTTTGCAGGGTAGGTCTTTATGCTGACCCCTGAGGGTCTTCCTCAGCCCTTGCTGAATAATTTTGGCAGGTGGCTGTTATGCACAGGAGCCCGACTCTGTGATCACACTCCACTTTCCTATCAGCACTGCTTGTTTCAGTACAGAATTCTCTTTCTCATCACCAAAGTACAGTTGCTTCTGTCCTGTTTTGCCTGGTAGCAGTTCAGGATTAGAATAAAAGAAATCATGCAGCATCTTCGTGAAACTGCAGTGGCATGGGCTTTTAGTGCTCAATTAACCAGCATCACAGATTTCTAGGTAAACAAGGAAAGGAAAAAACACCTTGAACTTTGATGCCTCGAAGGGACAAGGGGAAAGAAATGGTTATTCTAGGCTTCATTCTCATTCTTTCTTAAAAGTGTTCTCCAGTAAGCTCAAATTGTAGAGCTGATGAAGTCATTTTCTGTGCTGCAAGTATTATGGGTACCAGCTAATTTAGCTATCATGATAAATACCTGCTAGGAGCCTATTTTCTTGAAAGAGCAAAGAAGAAAGGAAACCTTTTCTGAAAAAAATGGGTAGAAATAACTGTATTTTAGTTTGTATGGAAAATATTTTGAAGGAAAATAACCTCAGATAATGTGGGACAACATGGGCTAAGGTGCTATTTGGGGAAAGGACATGAGATTCAACTTCTAAGACACGGACAAGGGAGGAGAGCAGCAGTACTGCGTCCTTGCAAATCTGTCTGGTTGCTGGCACTTGGCTGCAGTAATTAGTGGAGCTGTTGTAAAAAACAGTATGATCTTTCAGAGGAAACTAAATTAAGCAGCACCAAGCTGCTTGAGGTGTCCTGGGCTACCTGTGGCCCAGATGGGCTGTACAGAGAGTCAGGGATTTGTCAGACATCAGAGACGACTTTGCCCAGCAGTAACTCCGTAGCTCAAGGGGGACCAGGAGGAGCGACAAGCCCATTGCCCAGCTGTCCCAGCTGAGGTATGGGGATCTCCACTGGTTATACTCAGGATGGCAGGGCTGACTGATCTTCTGTTCATTGGATACTGCAAGGCCAAGATCCTTTGTGTCATCTCCCATTTCAAAACTCGCCACTTACCTCCAGAGGTTTATTATGGAGATTTTTGGCACGGCTCTGCCTGAAGGGTTCCCTCTCACGACTGATGATGGCAACTGCAGAAAAAACAGGCAGGTGCAAACCAGGAGAGAAATCTGTTGGGGGAATTATTTTAGCCATTTTTGTCTCCTACATGAGGACAGCAGGCATTGGGCGTAGGAAAGAGGGCAAAAGGAGAGCATGCCTTGACTCTCATGCAGGTTTTTATCCTTTTACCCTTTTAATCCTTTTTTAGGCTGCCATCTAAGCAGAAATGAAGCCCATGTTTGGCCTCTTTTCCGCCAGGTAACCGTGTCCCTGGACCTGAGGATGCTTAGTTCTCCTTACACCAGCCATGTGAAGACCCCAAACTTCTTGCCCAGCCTCCCTCTGACAGAAATGCCAGGCAGCTGGGCACAAGGCTTTGCATAGCTCCCTCCTCAGCTCCTTCTATCACCACAGCAGAACCATATATAGATCTGAATGAATATTACTATAAATCGCTACTCTGAAAATGGATGCGTATAAAAAGAAAAGTTAACTCTTCAGCTGAGCTGCTGAATCACAAGTTTTTGCCTCAAGCATATTTTCACAGCCCCTGCAAAAACAGAGGCATTGATGGAAAGTCTGACACTGCGTTAACTCCTGCTTTACCGGGAGTGGCTGCTGAGTTTAAAATGGTCACTGAGTGTTTTCTTCATCTCCATCACAAAGCCCCGTGCTTGGAAAACCACACATGACTTTGGCATCGCAGGCTGCTCCACTCCTTTTTCCATGACAAATTGCTGTTTTAACTAACAGTGCTCCAGTGCCAGGCCCTATGCTTTTAGCAGCCCAGCAGCCCACAAGCCCTTTTTGCGGTTCCCTTGTCTAGCTCAATTTAAACCCAATGTGACTCCGGGTAAGAGAGGCATTTTGCAATCACCTACCACAAAATGATAAGAGGCTGCTGCAGCAGATGACTTGTGTGCTTCCCCAAAGAGGCTCTTCACATTTAGGAAGGTCAGCCGTGTCGTTTCTCTAATTTTCTGACCACAGGAATTTATATTTAGAAAAGAGCAAGGAAACTTCCCTTACCCTAAGCAATATTGCATAATGATGGAGGAGGGGGATTAATGCAAAGGTTTTTCATTGAGCAGAATTCTGAGAGATTGGGAGCTGGAAAGCCTGAATAATGGCTTCTTTCAAATATGCAAAGCCAGGGCTTTCTGTGTGTTTCAGATCCATTCCTGTTTCAGGTCGGTGTTTGCTACAGCAGGTACAATCTCTGCAGCTGTGGCCTGTGCCTTAGTCTGTATTTCTCTGGTGCTGCTCTCCTGAAAAGCCACGGTCCCTCCAGGATACTCCTGCCCTGGGCCCTGGCATTTGCCAGCACAGCCTCCTTCCTGCCCAAGTGCTTCCAGTCCTGCCAACCACTCCTTCCCTTGCTATCCTCCCCAGCTCCTCTCCCTTGATAGGTTTTAAAGAGATTTAGGCACTGCTGTTATTGCAGTTGCGCTAATGGGCTCTCGAGTCTGAAGTGTTTAGACACAAATGCCAAGAATAATAACAAACAGTCCTCAGTGCCCTGGGGCTGCAGCCACAGCTCAGGGATGAGGTTCCAAACCCCGCCAGAGGAGAAGCTGAAGAGGGGGAATCCTCCTGTGCAGTGTGGTAAGGTCTTTGCACCAGCAGTCTCCTGTCTCACTCTGGGCTCTTGTCTGTGGGACATAAAAGAGCCTCGTGGCTGCTTTTGGAGCAGTGAGGTTGGTGTGAGGTCACCTGGGGCTCTGCAGGGGATGGGCACTGCCCTGGGAGCGACTGTGGCTCTGCAGGGGTGCTGGGGAGCCCACACCACTGTCACTTCAAATACAGAAGGTCTCAGCCTTCCTCAGCACAGCAAGGTCATTCTGGCCCCTTCTCAACATTTTCTGGCAACTCCTTCCTCCGGGGTCTTGCTCTCCTCGTGAAGGGTCCCTGAAGCCCATCAGCTTGGGTGTGGAGAAAATACTGGGCGGTAGCTGCCTGCTAGTTGGGGGTTGAAGCATGTACTGAACCTCATCAGTCTGTCCCTCTGGGCCCCAGATGCTTTGGGAAATGCAGCTGAAGCTCTCTGAAAACCCTGATTTCAGCATACACACAGAACCAGTGAGGTCCCCTCCTGTCTCTCTTGATGGTGTTTGCTCCAGCAAAAGGAAAGTTCTTACCGCAGTGCTCATCCAAATCTGAGAAGCTCTTGTTTGGTGAAAGGCTGTGGCAATTAACAGCCACAAATGCTCGTATGTGGCTGTACTGGACTCATGATGGCTGGGGATTTAGAGGAAATATATGGAGATTAGTCCTGGCTGGGAATTGAACCATCTTTGTGTCAAGAAAATTAAAATGGTTTGGAAGTTATCTATTTTGCCTGGCCTGGCTCAGGGTATGAAGCAATCATTGGAGCAAAACAGACACAGATAGTTGTGTTCATTAAACCTTTAGGAAAGGATGTTACCCCTGCCTTGCACAACAGCCACAAAAAAAAAAAAAAAAAAAA
>WBMY01018560.1:1243529-1258337 GCA_013397315.1 Donacobius atricapilla
GGTAATGATGCTTGAAGTTACCAAACAGTTCAAAGATGAAAGGCCATGCAGTCAAAGATTTTAAAATAAAGCTCCTGACTTGTGATTTTATGGTAATGTGCTAAATTTGATCTCTTCCCCTCATATAAATAGCTACATATAATTATATAATTATATAATAATTAGCTTGTAGTCCCACAGCAATTACAGAGTTATTCCATGGGTATCTGAGCCCTGGCAGGGATGGTGATACCTGGCATTGCCCCCTGCCTCCCACTCTGCATCTCTAACTTTCCAGTGGTTGCACATGCAAAAATATCCTGAGCTTTTTGTGTCCATTTTGCTGTGGATTTTGCCAAGGCTCTACTTTTATCTCTGGTTGCTGGTTCTGTTTAATTGGTAGTTTGCAGATAATAAAAACACAGAGGAATATTATTCATTCATCTTCAAAGAGCTGGAAGCAGAGAGTCTGGTGGGGCACCCAGGAAGCCTTGCAGAAGACTGAAATGGGAAGGCAGCATTTTTATCACCTTCCTCATTCAGAAAGAGAGAGAGAGAGAGCAAGAAAGAGCGAGGCAGCCTGACCAGGAGCCAAAAGGAGACGATTATGTGGTTATCCAGAGGGATTCTTTCTATTACTTGAAAAATCAGAGTGCAGATTTAGAGAGACAGGTTGATGTGCTCAGGAAGATCAATGAATATGAGAGGGTCATTGATGGCATATGCTGGGGTTTAGAGGTAAGTGGCAGCTTTGGAGGCAGTGACAGGAGGAGGGAAGGAAGCAGCTGGTGGTCACTGCTGTGTCCTGGGCTCTGCCCTGTTAAACAGGGTCCCCTTCCCAGGGACAAGAGGTGGCACCAGGAGTGAAGTTGGATGAGGTTGCAGATGTCAAGGAGTGAAATTTCAAGAACAAGCAAGTGAGAGAGAAGCTCTGTTGGAGCTTAGGATGCGCTGCTGGTGGGAAATGGTGAGGAAGGGGCTCTGCAGTGCCTGCAAAACTCAAACAAAAAATTCACCTAACCAAACATTCTCAGTATCCCACAGGGTGAGAGGTTTTTCAAGTGTAAATGTTTACCTACATGGTTCTTTGATTAAAACACCTTGCAAAGTCCTGTCATGAACCATTTTAAGATGCTCTCCTGTTCTCTGCAGCCCTTTTTTTTCTCCTGGTCNTGCACATTCTAGCACATTATGGTGTAATGATGCTTGAAGTTACCAAACAGTTCAAAGATGAAAGGCCATGCAGTCAAAGATTTTAAAATAAAGCTCCTGACTTGTGATTTTATGGTAATGTGCTAAATTTGATCTCTTCCCCTCATATAAATAGCTACATATAATTATATAATTATATAATAATTAGCTTGTAGTCCCACAGCAATTACAGAGTTATTCCATGGGTATCTGAGCCCTGGCAGGGATGGTGATACCTGGCATTGCCCCCTGCCTCCCACTCTGCATCTCTAACTTTCCAGTGGTTGCACATGCAAAAATATCCTGAGCTTTTTGTGTCCATTTTGCTGTGGATTTTGCCAAGGCTCTACTTTTATCTCTGGTTGCTGGTTCTGTTTAATTGGTAGTTTGCAGATAATAAAAACACAGAGGAATATTATTCATTCATCTTCAAAGAGCTGGAAGCAGAGAGTCTGGTGGGGCACCCAGGAAGCCTTGCAGAAGACTGAAATGGGAAGGCAGCATTTTTATCACCTTCCTCATTCAGAAAGAGAGAGAGAGAGAGCAAGAAAGAGCGAGGCAGCCTGACCAGGAGCCAAAAGGAGACGATTATGTGGTTATCCAGAGGGATTCTTTCTATTACTTGAAAAATCAGAGTGCAGATTTAGAGAGACAGGTTGATGTGCTCAGGAAGATCAATGAATATGAGAGGGTCATTGATGGCATATGCTGGGGTTTAGAGGTAAGTGGCAGCTTTGGAGGCAGTGACAGGAGGAGGGAAGGAAGCAGCTGGTGGTCACTGCTGTGTCCTGGGCTCTGCCCTGTTAAACAGGGTCCCCTTCCCAGGGACAAGAGGTGGCACCAGGAGTGAAGTTGGATGAGGTTGCAGATGTCAAGGAGTGAAATTTCAAGAACAAGCAAGTGAGAGAGAAGCTCTGTTGGAGCTTAGGATGCGCTGCTGGTGGGAAATGGTGAGGAAGGGGCTCTGCAGTGCCTGCAAAACTCAAACAAAAAATTCACCTAACCAAACATTCTCAGTATCCCACAGGGTGAGAGGTTTTTCAAGTGTAAATGTTTACCTACATGGTTCTTTGATTAAAACACCTTGCAAAGTCCTGTCATGAACCATTTTAAGATGCTCTCCTGTTCTCTGCAGCCCTTTTTTTTCTCCTGGTCTGTAGTCACTTCAGCACATGCACCCAGACCACGGTCAGGCAGCAAAAGCCCTTGGTCCTGCTTTTCAGCAGAACAACCATCCATCTGTTATGCATTGATAGAGAGAGCTGCTGCAGATACAACAACTAGAAATATTTTTCTTGGCAAGGAGAAAGAGTCTTGGAGAGAAAGCAAGTTAGGGACAATAAAGATAGCCAGGAACTCTGGAGCACCGACCTCCAGACGCATCCAGGGTCATCAGGGAAAGCATATCAAATGTTAACAGATATCAGGAGCCAAGAACTAATTTTAAGAAGGGCTGGAAGATATTCTTGTAAGTTCAGTCAACATTTTAAAGCAATAGTGGCAGTTTCTAACATTATGGGGCTTTTTGTCTGTTTATTTCATATACTGTCTTTTGCAGAGGCATTCATATTTCCAAAATTTAGAAAGCTAAAGTCATTGATTCGTAACTTAGGGCAATCAACAAACCCAGAAAATTTATTTTTCAAATGGTTAGTGTTATATAGGAGTTTCTGCCTGTATTTATATATGTGTGAGACACAGAGATATATGTAAACATGTATTTGCCCATGTATATCCATATGTTCATGGACTGTGTCTGGGAACATAGATCCATACAAAAGATGCCATTAACTTCACATTCAGGAGTAACGGCATCCATGTAAACAATTGATCTGCTGTTGAGAAAATATTTGACTATTGTAAAGTGCCAAACCAGGGAACTGATATAAAAATTAGAAAGGTTTCAAAAACTAGGGGACTGATGTAAAAATTAGGAAATTAAAAGTAATCAGATTATTCAGATGGAACTGCTGTATTTCATTCTAAGTGCAGTAAATATATGGATTACTAAGCCAATGAGACCAGTGAAGCAAAGACTGGCTCATGCTCTGGAAAAAAAAAATGATTTCTTATAATTTTTTTGTAATTTCTACTTGTCTGTGGACATAAAACAAATATTTAGCTGACTGACTGACCACTTTGCCAGTAAAAGTTTGAAGTGCAGTTCAATTGATCATCATGGATGGGTTTTTTACTCCCTTATTTATTTTGAAGACAAATTGCTGTAGTTATTTTCTCTGTTTGCTAAAGTCTGCCTGTTTCAAGTGCTCCATATGCAATTTACACAGTGAAATAATAAGCTCTTGCAGTGACTTATATAATGTTCTAAGCCCTGCTGAGCTCTCCCTGTGGTGTGTCTCTCATTCCAGAGGTGCAGGAGCTCTGGGATGAGCATGGTTGGTGCCTTCAAATGGCTCTTCAGGGCTTGAGTGTGAGCACCAGCCTATGCAATGGCATTTTTAGCTCTGTTTTTGGGGCACTGAAGCTCTTTTTGTACTTCAACAAACAGGTCACCATCTTTGTTTCCACTTTTGGTGGGGTTTGCCAGCCTTGTACAGAGCAGGCACAGATGAGAGTAAGGCAATAGTTCATAGAGGTTTGCTCCCAAGAATATCTGGGGAAGTGGTGGTGTAGCCCACAGCTTTGTCTTTACCCCTTGCTCTGCTGACCCAGAGAAGGACCAGGGGAAATGCTGCCTTAGGGATTCCTGCTGTACCTCAGCCACCTGCGGACACTGCCTGATGTACTTTGGCTCTGGGTGAAGAGGGGTTTGCCCTGGAAACTGCCTGCTATGACCCTCGCAAGGGATGGCACACCCAGCTGAGGTGCTCTTTGAGATTATCCAACAGCGAATGGACAGGATTCAGCCTTTACTTGTGAAAATGAAGGTGAGAAATCCAGGATAAGTGTGAACTAGGCAGGATGGGATAAAGGTGCTAGAAAAAGGATAATAAAAAGCTGTCCTCTGGTTCATGTGCCGTGGTGTGATGATGCATTCCCGAGTGTGAAAAGTTGGTGAGGGGAAGCAGACTGACCTTTGTGGGCATCGGCATGTAGCAAGGTGGCTGCAGAGCAGCCCTGCTTGTTCACCAGCACAAACCACAGCCACGAGTGCAGAGGCAATGGCAGAGCACGTGGGACTCTCTGCATTGCCTGTATTTACATAAAGAAATTTCACTTCAGTTAAAGCTTCCTTGGGAATACGTGGGAGGTGGGGGGAGCTCTTCAGCGGAGGATGCTGCCTCAGCCTTATATAAATACCTGTAGAATTGCTCAAATAGTTCATTAGTAGCTTATGAGTTTGTGTGCCTGCATTCCTCACTAGCTCTAATTGCAAGGATGTTGATTCCTACTGCATCCGAGTGAACAGATTCTCTGCTCTATTGCACCATTAAATGAGGTGTTACTGTGTTTGACTCGAGCTGAAAAGGATCCCTTCCCACTTAGTAAAGAGACTGGCTAGGGCTGACCTAGCTGGGGACAGATTTCCTTCCAAATCACGGAGAAATGCTCCTGAATATGAGATGTTAATTGTGGCAGGAATTAAGGATTAAACAGTCATGGCTTCAGGTTACTAGTGGGAGCTGAAATCAGGATTACAAAGGAAACTGGGCCATGCCCTCACAATGCTATTACCCCAGTTCTTGAATCTAAAAAACCTTAGAAACTCATCCTCAGTGACCAATAAAAACTAGTCTAAATTGTGCTTACTGAGGCCTGAGGAAAAGAGTCATAATTGTGCAGCCATAGTTTGGACACCTTTCAAGGCAGAAGATAACATCCAGGGCAAAAGAGTGAAATTCAGCCTGATTCGTACCCCTTACAACCTTTATTAGGGCCAAAGCTCCAGCACTGGCCACAGCTCCATCTCTTGCCTGGGAGAGTCAGACCCCACACCAGAGCCAGCCACTCGCACCTGGAGTCCCTGAGGAGAGAGCAAACACCTTGTGGGAGCGTTTCTCTCTGGGCAGAGGCACACAGAGCCCCTGTGTGAGTTCAGCCCCCAGGCCGCAGGGCTCGATCGCCTCGATGCCCCACAGCACCTCCTGAAGGGCTCAGAGTGAGGGCAACCACCCCAGCTCACATTCTGGGGATGCTCACATGGGCTGAATGCTGATGGCACCAAACCCTGTTCCTGACCCCAGAATGCAAAGCCACAGAGATGAATGGGGGGGGGAAGAAGAAATTCTGTGGGTTAAATTTATGACACAGTAGCACATACTTAATAACCAATTAAAGCCAAGATTTATTGGGAGCTAAATTACATTTGTATTATAAATAGATCTAGAATATACTGTTACAGAATAAAAGCAAAACAGTTTAGCATTTAATATTGTAAAAGACAAAGCAATCTAATGGACCCTAAATGTTAATGGGTGAAGAGATTTACACTTTAATTGCATTTTCAAGTAATGTTATTTTACTGTGCTCTTTTTTCTATGTACATAGAAACCAACAGTGTGCTGCAACATTATACTTAGTAGCAGCAAGACAGGCTTAAGGAAACCTATTATTATAGGCAAGATCAGTTTATTATGTATAAATCCTTGCAAACATTTTAATTGAAATGAGCAGTGGACTTTCACTGACCTTGGCTGAATGTGTGTGAGACCTTCATAGCAAATTAAACCAGTGAAAAGTGTGTGTGAGAAGCCAAGAAGGAAGGGAGTGTTAACAAGACAATTTCTCTATGTAAAGCCAACAAATAAAGTGTATTAGATACAGAGGTTTGTTTTGTGGCAGGGAAAAAAAAGCCCCAAAAACCCAACAACCCTAGCAAATGATGGAACTTGAAATTACATCTGATTGCATTATCAATTCATAATTTATATTGACCAAGGTATTACCAGCTACAATCCAAATTTGAGGCAACACCTGAGTCTGGCATTTTAGGACTGCTTTCATAACATATAGAAATGCTACAAACTTCCCAGAAACTGATTCTTGTGCTCATAAAATTTCTCTTCCAGTTCGTGTTACTGCTTCAAGATTCATCAGCTGAGTTACAGTTACGGCTGAATCTAACTCATATTACATTTGAAAAAATAAATGTGCACTAAAAGTAATTAAAGCATGTTGGTTCATGAATAATACACCATTTTACTACTATTTGCAGAGTATAATGAGACAAGCTACTAAATTGACAATGAATGCTCTATTATGTGATTGCCAACTGTTTTATAAGATATTGAACAGATTCATTTATTCTATCATCATGTGCATTATCAAGCTATTGCTTTTTAATAAATTAATTTCTCCTGTGTCTCCAGAGCCTAGCTTTGATATCTGGCTGAAGGCAGACACGGAATTAATTCTGCGGTCTGGGTTTGAGCGGCGGTGCCGGGCACCTCGCAAGCCCCGCGGCCGGGGGGCTTCACTGAGCGGGCAAGGGATGGTTTTTAAAGCCAGCCGGCAGAAAGAGCCTCCCCTGCAGGACAGGGCTCTCGGACAGCTCTCGTTCATCGGGGGCTCTCCTTGCCACACATCCCCTGCCCTTCATCCCCGCCCTAAACTGACCCTTTAACGGCTCGACAGCCTAAACCTGGTGACAGCAGCCCCTGCCTGTGAAGCAGCCCTGGATCCCCGGCTGGGCAGTGGTGCCTTTAGGGAAGCCCCTGCCTGTAAAACAGCCCTGGATCCCTGGGCAGTGGTGTCTTTAGGGAAGCCCCTGCCTGTAAAACAGCCCTGGATCCCTGGGCAGTGGTGTCTTTAGGGAAGCGGCCCGGGCTGGGCTGGAAGGGAGCATTCCCTGCGAGCCCCGGGACGCCCGCGCAGCCCCGATGCTGCCTCGCTGCCTCGCTCGGCGGTAAACAACTTCTAATTGCGGCTGCTGACAGGACTCGCTGCGTGTAACTAACCTCGCTGCAATGTTATTATTTCTGAAGGGAGCCTTTCTCCGTATTTTTAACAATAAGTCTGACAGGTGTCATATTAAAAACAGGGCTTAATTCTAATGCAACTATTCCCACCCGCCTTTCCCTTCTCGTTTTTGTGCCTCTGTAATGCATGAATTTCTCCTGCTCGTAGAGATTAAAGGAACAGCTTTGCTGGAAGGGAAAATACTGGTTTGTTTGTAGTCCAAGTACATTTGAGATGGTCTCAGTACCGGCTCCCTTTCTCCTCTCTTCTGCAGCCACACCGGCTCAATGCTGGGAGAAAAGAGAGGGAGAGAAATAAAGCTTTCCCTGGGATGAGAGGTAATTCAGGACCCATTGAAGTGAAATTTCAGGCTGCCTTTGAACCGTGACCCGCAGGCACCGTCCGGGGGCGGCCCGCGATGCGCGGCTGGCTGCTGTCCACCAGAGACCCAGCCCAGGCCAGAGGTTCACTTACGAGTTTACACTGGGTTTAAGTCAAAATGCTAAAAACGCTGGTGTTCAATCACTGCGAACCGTGTGCTCGGCAGACAGCTCCCAGCAGACCCCGTGCCTGTAAAATCCAATACGCCACGTAAAGTAAGGGCTTATGGAGGTGCAAGGGGTTTAGAAGACTTTTCTCCGTCCCTACCGTCTGCTTTTTTGTGATGCTGCTTTTCAGGCGCTGAGGTTTAGAAGACTTTTCTCCGTCCCTACTGTCTGCTTTTTTGTGATGCTGCTTTTCGGGCGCTGAGGTTTAGAAGACTTTTCTCCGTCCCTGCTGTCTGCTTTTTTGTGATGCTGCTTTCCAGGCGCTTCAGCCGGGTCCCACGCCGCACAGGCAGCAGCGCAGAGCGCTGCGCTCAGAGAGGCACTCCCCCCTTCCATCGCCTTCCCCCCGTGTCCTGCCCTTCCTTTCGGGCTGCCTGCAGAAGGCAAAGTCCATTTCACAGCCATCAGTTCCGGGCTGATGTGGTGATCGGCCGGCACCGGGGAAGCTCCCATGCACTCGCTTCTCTCTCTCCTCCCTCTGCAAAAAGCTTCCACGTTCCACACCCACCAGCATCACACACACTCCTCCGTCCCGGCTAAGAACATCACAAAGCTGCTCAAACTGCTGCTGTTAAAGGCTAACTCCAGCCCAAGGAAAAGGTTGCCTTCTTTGCCAGGAGGGATCATAGAAATCCAGTGTACGAAGCCCCTAATTTAGCCTGTGCTCACGTATCTGCAGGCACTGCACCAGACCCGTGTAAGGTTTCCATAAGAGCAACACGCACACTGCAGATCAGTCTCAAAGTGTTGCGTAATGTTCAGTTTTTACAACAGTTCTTTTAGAAGAGTGAAGATAAGCAGTCCAAATAGTCTCACCAGGCATTTGGTGATCTGTTCTGTACCCCCTTAAGGTTAATGATTTTCTGGGACTCAAAAAAAAAAAAAAAAATTATTTCTTCTTCTCTTCCCACCCCCCCCTGCATAAGCAACTGCCCAGCAAATTGATAAGAGGCCTTTTTAATTAGCTAGTGAAGTTGTATGGCTAATGTTCCATATAAAAGGTCTATAAAACACAGCAGAATTAATAAAATGACTGCTTCTCATTTAATTCAGGTCCTCCAAAGGGATCCATATGTCTTGCTTTGGTCTGTTTGTAGTACTTCTCCCCACCACCCAGTCACAAATTGATTAAAATCACATTCCTCACTTAAAACTGGAGCCCAGTTGGTAAGAGATACTGGATAGCAATTAAGGTCTGTGCACAGACACATGAACCCCTATAAAAAATACGGTACCAAAAGGAATCATTGTGCATCGCTTGGATTATATGCAAACACAGCTCATGTTGACAGCTACCTCTGGATGACTCCATCAGTACACACTTTATCTCCAGCTGTCCAAGTAATTTTCCCAGGATTTCGCCCCTCTTTTTCACTCCTCTCCACACAGATGGATTAGAGCAACAAACGGTTTACATGCTGCACATCATTAGCTATCCTCCCTCACTACCCAGCAGATAACAACTGGGCTCTATCATCCGGACATTCATAACACCTTGACACTTTTACAACTATGCTCTTCTCTGCCAGAGCAATCTTCTCTTTTAAAGCATGAAGCTAATTCACAAAACACCCCTTGGAAAGTACTCTGCAAACGCAACAGGGGTGGGGGAGAGAAGAAAAAGCACAGCCCAGAAAAGGCATCTAGTAAATAACACAGTTAGCAGTGTAGGGGAAAAAAATAAACAACAACAACAAAAAAACCCCAACTCAATAGAAAAGCAGCACATTCTTTCTCTCCAAGATACCTCTCTATTTTCCCATTTCCACTGTCCCACAGTAAAGGGCACCAGCAAATCGCCACCCATCTGTGTGCTGTATTTCAGTGCTTCCATCCCTGTGTCACTGAGGCACCTCCCAAGCCTGGGATCAGCCTGTGCAGGTCCCCATGGCCCTGGGGATGGTGCAGCTGCTTCCCTGGGCAGGGATTTCACCAAGGAAATCTCTCTTTGCAAAGGGACCAGTTGAAGGCTTCAGTCAGTCATGTGTTTACTAGTGGGTATCACTGTTGGCTCTTCTGGCTTTCCTAAACTGCCTCCAGTCTCAGGGAATCTTGACTCTAAGATTTGTTAATAAAACAACCCTTCCCCTCAGTAGGCTGGGACGTTGCTTCAGAGCCCACTTGTGCTCAGACACACTATATTTAGAATAAAATACAAACCCACATCAGCCACTGTGTGGAAGGAAATACACTTTAGCAGCATTTTCCAAGCTTCTCAGCATGGCCCCTGCCGCCCCAACCATACATTTTAATGTATAGTACACGCTTGTTTAAAAAAGAAATACATAAGGAGAAAGAGTAATTACCGTAGCTTAAATTCAGCCCGATAAGAAGGGCTTGCACAGTCTGAGCAGCTGTTCCACTGCCATTCAGATTATGAAAATACAATCCTAGAGAACCTTGTCAAGATAAATACAGAGCATGAAATGTATAGGCAATTTTTCCCCAGCCACATATAATGATCAATCCCAAAGCCACAAGTGATACCAAAGGACAAAATAAGATCTGTCTAGACTTTCTCACTTGCAAGATATTGATCATTCCAATGGTAAACTGGTTAGTGTAAGTGTGTTTGGTTTGAAAGGTCATGAGCTTAACACCTGACAAGGAGTTATTCAACCTTGATATAAGTCACATTATTGCAGCGTTGCTGGAAAGACTTCTCTAATAAAAAGCCCTACCTGGTCTGAGAATATCTGGGATTTGTCTCCCAGATGTCAAAAAAAAAAAAAAAGCAGGAAGGAAAAATAAAAGAAGTCAAGATTTGGCATGGGTTTCTGCTGGTTCACCTCTACCTGATTTGGCAAGTAGGGGTCCCAGCAGTCCGTGACTGTCTGGCAGAACAATGGACAGCGTTGCTGACACTGATTGAAAAGGCCCCTCCTATGCCCCTGAAAGCCTCTGGCTCTTCAGGCCCAGCAAGGGAGATTGCTCGCTCACTTACACGGGCTTGAAGATACAGGGCACTGATACAGGGTCAAAAAATCACCCGTAAAATGGGAAGTGTTGACTTTGGAAGGAAAGCAGGGGGGAAAGGGTCGGACAACGCCCTGCAGCGGGTGGGTGGGAAATGCTCCTGCCAGCACCTCCCGTTCCCAAAGCCCCGAGGGGCTGAGCCCTGCTTCAGACACAGCCCTAAGCCAGCCTCTCCTCCTTCTTCATGGGGATAACCAGCAAGTGCTTATTAGGACTATTAGGAGCTTGATGTGAATTCGCTGGATCTTTTCCAAGAACTATAAATACCCGATCTATTTTGCTTTATTCAGTTCTTTTTGTTTTGCTGATATGATACTAGTTAAGGTTAATGGGGTTTGCTTTAATATTAGACACAGGATCACTTAACTACCTTTAATGAACACTGGAGTCAATGCATTGTGGAGTAATTCACACAGACATTGCCTCAGGTAAATCAACCGGAAAAATGTAAGCCAGTCAAATAAATAAATCTGGCCGGCTGTAAATGTGCCAAATTTTACACCAAAATATATCTGAAAGCCAATGACTTAGGCACATCTAGGATATTAAAATGGAGGGGTTGGAGTCTGTTTCTTTTCAATTGCCTTTCCTTTTTTAATGTTCCCTGCACATCCCTCCTGAGCTGAAACCAAACTGAGATTGCAAGCAAAATTATTTTCACAAGTGTTTCTAATAGAAACGAGGGCTCTACAGCTTGGTGTCTTGTTTTTTCTCTTGGAAAAAGCCTTTTTTTATACTGGCTATCTCAACACAGGAGAGTGAGAGACAAAGAGGAGAACAGAGAGTGGAAGAAGAAAAATGGAGAGAGAAAAAAATGAATGAGAGGGAAAAAGAGAAACTGAGAATGACAGAGTGAAATAAAAAAGAAGAAAGAAAGAAACAGGGAACAAGTATTTTATCTGCATTGGAGAAAATTATGACAATTAAATTCTAGACAGGGTGATACACTGGTGTCAATAAATAATAACCAGAAATAAGAACCAGAGGAACCCAAACAACTCAGTGAAGTTAGGGGTTAGCTTACCTCATACTAGTGCAAAACTAAATATATGCTAACATTAAAAGTGCTCTTACCTTGTAACACTGAAATAGAGTGGGGTACAGAGGAAAAACACACAGATATTCTTTGAAGGAAGGCAGGCAATATCCCTAAGTACTGAATTCTTACAGAAGCAAACAATATTTCAGCAATAAGGAATGACAGGGGGTTCATTATAGGTTATAAATGTTTGCCTAAATGGAGCAGGAGGCCCAGGCCTTCAGAGGAGTGCAGAGCTCCCAGCATCACTTAATTAGTGCCTCTTCTGAACCCAGCAATGCCAAGCTCCGGTGCAAAGCCCTGCCATCATACACTGCCCGTGTCATACCAGAGTAATTCTGTCTGGCTGTGAAAGGGAAAAATAATGCATGTGTGAGGGCTGCTGCACAGGTGACAGGAGTTAATCACTTTTTCTCCCCAGTTAAACTACAGACAATGCAAGGAATTTGGCTGTAACCATTGCCTCAACTCGCTAACCTTCAACCCAGGCCATGAATTTTCAGACACTGCACTACACCAGCATCTGGTCTATGTAGCACAGATTGGAGAAAACCTCTAGGAGACAAGAGAGACATTTTTTTTTTTCACTCTGAAAAAGGCTGAATAGAGGTGTTGTTCTTTCTGGAATAGCCCCTTTTATTTCTTTATTCCACCAATTGTTTCAAGGCAGGTTGTGCTGCCCTTGGGAAAGGGGCTGCAGGGAGCTGAGGAAGATGAGTGGGCAAGATTTGTTGTCTCCTGAAGCTGTTGCTACAGAGGCGGTACAGAAGGGATAAAAAAAGGCCATATATGCTTTACTGCTGCTTTAGGAAAGACTGTGGCATCAGGTAAGGAAGCAGACAAGGAAGGAGCAGCTGAGGCTGCATTTGGGTAGAAGCTTAGATTTTAACTCCTGTTCAACAGCTAATCCAATGCACGGTGATTGCAGACAAGAGAAATCATGGAAGGCAGACTGTTAACAATAAAGCAGAAATAATAAGGGAATCAAATAAACTTCTATTAACAATGTGTCCTTCTATTTATTTGTTTATATTCTGTCTACAGAAAATGTGATGCTGGACTGAGGATGGCTTAGAACAACCTTCTGGCATGAAGACAGCTACAAAGCACAAAATACAAAAAATGAACTCAGAAAGAAACAAGAAAAAACCCAGCATTTTCTTGGCATCAACAAGAAGCTCTTTATTTTTCCTCAAGTTTTCTTTTCTAAAAAAAAAATGGAACTAAGACATTTGCAGAAATGAGACAAACTTTCTCTTCAGGTGACAATATTCAAGCAAGCATGTTGTTTTATTGAATTTAAATGGAAAGAAAAGACAGATTTGGAATGGGATACAGTATCAGGAGAACTGAGAAACTGTGAACTTTCAAGGAAAAAAAAAACTCCTTAAAACTGTGAACCGAGAAATGGATGGAAACACCGTTTAAACCCCCAATTACACTCTGTGTGTTCTTAAGGAGACATCATCATCTTTGCTAACTCAACAGTACTTAGGGAACAGTTTACAACATATCTTTTATTGTAATATTTTAAGAAAAAAAATCAGAAATATTTAATTAGCTGTGAGTTTACCATTACTGTTCAGATGTCTTCCTGTAACTTCTTTTTCTAGACAGCGCAGATGTATTTTCAGCCAACAGTCAAGGGCAGAAAAGATTTCTTTCCTCAATAATCTTTTGATTTGCCACACCCAATAGAACCCTTGTAGGGAAAAAGAATCAACACCACTACCACCTCCCAATCAATACCGAAAGCCTAACAGACAGTAATTATCAAAATAAGGAGGAAATCCCATATTGGGCTACGTACCTACCCATTAATCAAAACAACAGAAATTATCTGCAGAATTGCTTTCCTAAAATAAGACAAAAGATGCCTCCTTGGGTTACACTTTGAACAGGCTATAATCAAAAGAAAGAGAACCGAGACTAACTAAGCCCCAGGAAGCCGCATTGTCCCTTTAACCCGCAGTATTCCCCACCTCCCATTAGTACTTAACATTTTTCACTATGTTGTGACTGCTATTATTTCATTTAACACTGGTTAATCTGTATCTGAGGTACATGGAAACCCTCTAGATGATAAGATTGGACAGGTTCCAGCGTTGGCAGTTTCCGAGCGCGCGCACGCTCGCGTGTTTTGATCCTTCCAGGAGCTCCCTGCTATTTGGCCTGGCTGCCAAGCCGTTCTTGGATCAGCCTGTGGCTCAGCTCCCAGAGGGCAGCGGCCGTGGCATCGCCCTGTGCCTGCTGCGAGGGCAGGCAGCGGCAGCAGTTGTTGAAGTACATCCCGCCCAGGCCCTCCAGCTCCGCCGCCGTGGCGCAGTACACGGTCGTGGCAGCTCCTTGTTGCTGCAATTAAAAAAAAAAAAGAAAATAAAAGAAATTAAGAGAGATAAAATAAGCAAAACTATATAAATGCGTGGAGAGATATTTCATCATTTGTTTGTTGTCGCCGTTATTTCAGCCACAGCCCCTTGGGAAGGCGTGTCGCGTGCAAGCGCTGGTGAAAACGCGGCTGGCAGGGTGACCTGCCCGGTGACAAGGCTGCAGCCCTGCTGAAGGCACTGCCTCTTGGACACTTATTTACAAACCACTTCAGCGAGGACGTTTTTCTTTTCCTTCCCTCTAAGAGTAAAAGAAAAGAAAAAGAGAATCCTGAACCACAACCCCAAGCTCAGGTGTTTTTCCTCTTTTTGGTAAACACCTGGATTGGTGGCAGGGGCTGCCCAGGTGGTGTTTGACACCGGAACAGTTGAGCCAGGTTTAAAAGCAGCACCTCAAAACTTCCCTTGGCATCACAGAAATCACTGACCATATGCCCAGGCATCCCAACCCGCAACACAGCCTGATAGATGGATTTGGATTGTTTGGGTTTTTTAAACCTCTTGTGCAAAATTAACCTGGGCACTCCAATTAAGACCTATCATGTAAAGTGCAGTTGGGATTGGTGCCAAACCTGCCCACAGATCTTGGATCAACAGTCTCCCCATGGCAGTTGTCACTGTGACTCTCACAGTGTGCTGCAGGCAGAGACAGGGCTGGTTCTGCAGAGACACAGGTGGAGTTTTGTTCTGTAACAACCATTTCTCATGCTTTCTAATGCTTCTAATGCTTTAAAAAATGGACTGGATAAATCAGAGGTTTCTGTGGATCAGAAGAGATTTTTAAATTTTTCTTGCTTTCTCTTCTTTTTCCTTTTCCTTTCCCTTTCCC
>WBMY01018560.1:1258419-1294412 GCA_013397315.1 Donacobius atricapilla
CTGAATTGTCCCAACAGAAACATGCAGATGGAGGCCACAGGGTTGGGGCAAGCACCCTATCACGGGTGATGGGCTATTCCCTGGCACAGACTAAAAGCATGGTGCCAGAACAGCTGGGGAGAGGGCAGGAAGCTATTTTGCTTTGTAAACTATAATTAAAAATAATAGGTGAGAGCACATTAGCAAAGCACAACACTAATTTAAAACCGATAGAGTTTATCTGGCATCTTATGATTATTTATGTACATCTTAGTCCTTTCTGTGGTAACTAATTACGAGCTGATAGGAATCAGAATAAAGAGGCTGCCAAGTGCAATTGAAAAAGTAAATGAAGAGAAATTAGTTGTTGCCGCATTAAGATAATTTAATGGGAAAAGAGAACAGGCTTCAATCTCTTGTGATTTTCCTCCACTCCTTTTTTTTTTTTTTTTGTCCTTTCATTGTCACAACCAAGGAAACTCAGGGTGCTGCTAGGGGGGACAACCTGCAGAAGATCTCTACTTTGCATTCTCATCCTTCAAGAACAGGAAGCGGTTTAAAAAACCCTGGTTCTCCTTATTTGAGGCATCTCAACTTTGTAGCAGCAAAGAAGCGCATATTTGTTTGCAAGACATACATTTTCCTCAGCAGATGGGATTAAACTGATAATGATGACTCCACATCTTAGGAACTATGTCCCATCACAAGGTAAACCAAAACTGTCTGTATTAAGTATTTTGAAAGGCATATATTTATCAACAGACCAAAATATTTTTGAAGTTAGTATAATGCATAGTAATCCCCTTATTAAACCAGTATCTTTTTTAAAAAAGGGAAAGTATCTTAAAGGTGGTAGCAGAAATAGAAAAGAGTTCTACTAAAAATAATATTAATAGAGAACAATGAAATTTCTATGCTCATTTCAACTATCCTATAAAGCTCCACAGTACAGGTATGATCACTGTATTCAGCTGTTTAGAATGTCTCAAGGCCCCTAAAGAGTATTATTAGTTTTTTGCAAGCAATTTAATGGGACTTTCATTAGAAAGGTAAAATTAAACTGAATTGCTCAATGCAGAGCGAGAGCCCTTAAGCTATTGCTGAAAAGCATCTGTCCAGCCAAGCTAAACTCAGGCTATCTCTAATAGAATTCAGCTAATTCATAAAATGGAAGGTTATCAGAGCCAGTTTAAAATCCAACCCAAACAATAATTTATCTTTTCAAACTAGTCAAATTTGACGATGTTTAAACAAAATTCTCAGCAGGCAGAAAAACGTCCCAGAGCACAACAGCAGTGCTTTATACCTTGAGCATTGACGCAAGCTAGACTCCAGAAGAAGAGAATAGTTTTCCCTGTGTGAGCATAGGATATTTACTCTAAGCGATAAAAGATTATGTGGCTGGAAGCCCAAAGCACTTTATCTTGCGATGCCTCCAGTGTTTTGCTGAGAACTGGATGTAAGCAACGTGCCATTTGCTTTTTTGGCTGTGTGTATCCTTACTTCTTTCTAGATGTTTCAATCATGTTGGCTGTTTTGGAAGAAGAAAATTCAATGGTTCTATCATTGACAGAAAAGTACCTTTCTTATTACTTAAGAGAAATGCAGTCATGTTTATCCCTTCGTTGACAGAGGGTAAATCTGTCAGCAAAGCGATAAACATGACTGCAAAAAAATTTAGTACCTCACAATTATGGACAAACATGAACTCATCAAGTCTAGAATGCTTCAGACAGCAAAGTGTAACAGAAGATAAATCCCAGATTCTCAGAACCATTTAAGCACCTACTTTCCTTTGTGAGCTGGTTGCATTCAGACGCTTGAGGACCTGCCTAAGTGACTTGTCCAAGGTCTGAGAGGAGTGAGCATCAGTCACAGGAATGAAATCCCATTTTGGGTTGGGAGGGGTATCAAGAGGTCTCCAGCCCAACCTCCTGCCCAAAGTGGGATGTCTAGGAGCCTCATTTTTGCCATGCTGAATAGGAAGGTCCCCAAGGCATAAATCCCTCCTTTGCATCTACAATCCCACAAGCTTCTGTGAAGAGCCAGAGCTGCAGATAAGTGCAAACTGCCTGCACTGCTAGCCAGAAACTGCTCTGTTTCTCAGCAAATATTGTTTATCCCTTATGAACACAGTCCTTTGAATGACATCTTTATATGCTGGGCCTTATGACAGTTTAGTAACAAGTTTTAATTTTTTGCTCATCAGCTTTCCTGTTCACATATCATCAGCATACAACAGCAGAGGATGTTAGGGAATCTAATTAGTAAACAATTCCATACTGCTGATACAAGATGAAACATTCTTAAACCAATAAAAAGAGCACTTTAATCACTGTTGAATGACTTTCAATGCCAAGCGGTTTGTGCCATGTCAGAACATAATTTGAAGAATATTAGAGTACTATATAAAAGAATTAATGTTAACAACTTCGTTAAAAAATGTCTTAAACAATGAGCTTGTCAGTTGTCACAGGCTCTCCCTGATCCATTGTGATTAAGGCCCCCCCTCCCAACAATTTCAGCTGATAAACAATGCTAAAAGCGTCGGGCAACCTAAACATTTTTTTTCCATAGGTCCATCAGTTGCACAGGGTGCTAATCACCAGAGCTGGGGTCAGCCTTCTTTAACCTGCAACAAAGGCAGCGGGTTGCAATAATGAATACACAGGGTAAAGAATTTGTGAGAAGCCCAACTGAATCTTTAATCATGCCTCAATGCCATTTCCGATCCAGTCAAACATTTGAAAGCTGCTGGGCAAGCACCACGCTATCAATCTTTCCAGCGCACGTAAAATTACCCGGGAATCTTGTTTTGGATTAAGTTGAAGAGTGTCTTAGTAATAAGGGTTCATCATTCTCTTCCGCAAATCATTTGTCAGTTTTGTAATACAATCTTCCTCTGCAGCAGGGTGGGATTTATACAGCAGTTGCTGTTTATTTATAGTTGAGGCTCAAAGATCTAAATTATCCATCCTTCTAAAATCCTTTGTTGAGTTGAAAATACTAAGTAGCTACTAGTTCATAGGCATTTATTTCATAACTGCTAGCAGTCAATTTGTAACTGATGGCACTGAATGAGAATTAATATTGAATATCTTAACAGTAAAAGAAAAGGGATTCTATTACATGGTACATGGTAAAACCCTCATTAATATATGTAATGCATCTGTTAGTACGCTGAGATACCATTTATGCTCCTGATAAGAAAACATATTACACAGTTAGTGTTTAGTTTTTAGATTTGTCTACCTTCAAATGCATGTTTATTTTCCAAATTTAGAATTTTGTTCTGAAGCAAGTTTACATTCCAGGCATATAAATAATAAAAACAAAGCCATAATTTATCTGTATATTTATCAACTATGAATGAATAGGATCCACTCTAAACTCTGTTAAGAACACACAGCACTCAACATTGTCTGCCAGGGAGATGGGGTCAGCTTCCTTGAAAAGGAGGGGTTTATTTTCTTATGAAAAATTAAGGATAAAGGCCAGTTTGGTAGCCTGAGGTTAAGTTCAGCACAGAGCATTTTAAAAGATGGCCAGTGGAAAGTGGTGAATTCAAAATGACATGAGAGGAGAGTATTTGTGACAAGGGCCAGATCCAAAGCAAGCAGCTCAAGTGAAATAAAAAGGCAAGTCCTTAAAACTCTTCAGGCTGTTCCTGTTATTCATATCAGGACTATTAGACAAAGCCAACACATCCCTAACAGTAAAATACCAGACCCACACAAAGGCACTGTGAGCATACCATTTACAGCTGAATAACTCATTACACAGCAGTGTGAGGTAGCACCATAGAGTCATTAGGGTTGGAGAAGATCACCCAGTCCAACCACTGACCTAACCTAGCAACCAAGGTAGTATGAACATATTCCACATATGAAACCAATGGGGTGTTCTGTGCCTCTGAGAAGCCCCCTGAAGAGTTCATTCTGTTAGAGGGAAAAACTCCTCAACAGCTGGCTTCAGCAGTGGCCATTTTCCTGATTTGATGTAAAATATAAAATCTCCTTGGAATAACGAACAAAATGATACAGAATCTGTTTCCACGATGATCAGTTTTTATCCAAACCAAATCCTAAAGTGACAGCTGCAGTTTTGCATTCCTCGAGCCTCACCTCCACCTGGTGGGAATTAGCACAGGTTTCTGCCTTCTCAGAGGCTGCACAGATTGGAGCAGGGGCTGAGGAGCCACCGCTTGTTGTGACCCTGATGCTGATGCTTGGGGTGGCACAGTGGGGTTTGTGCTGCCTGGGGGCAGCTGGGAGAAAACTGCCCTCAGAATGGATTTGTCTCCTTTTGGTATTGCTACAACCCCCGAGCTGGGACTGTGGGGCAGAGCTTTCTCAAACTACACTTACTCCTTTTTCCTATCGAGACCAAGTTCTTGGGAACAACTTGGAGCACAATGACCTCTTCTGAAAAAAATCTAAAATCTTCATGCCCTCATTCAACCTCCAGGATTCCTCAGCATCTGAAGTGTTTCTAGGAGCAATCTTAAGAGCTGTTTGGTGATATCACCCATGGCTGAGGCCAGTTGTAGCTGAGGGAGCCACTTCTCAATGTCAGGTGTTACTCTGCTCCTTTTCCTACTGGGATAACTCAGAACTGTGAGGAACAGTCACTTTTCCAACAATGCAGTGAACAAGTTTTAGTCCGTGAGAGGACAGGAGAACTGTTTAGTTCCTGCTGCAGTCCTCTTACTCAGAATCCCAGATGCACAGTTATCTCATGAATAATGTTCAGAATATGTATGTATTAATGTCCTGTAAGAAAACAGGATTCTTTGATTGCTTTTTCAGCAAGGAAATATGAAATTGAGACCTGCTTTTGCTATTTTGGGGGAGCGTGAAACTGAAATCATATCTGCAGCTAAAAAAATAAAACTTTGGAGCTGCCAAATATGATCTAAACTCCAAATTGGGCTCAGTTGACTTCAGGTCCTATTTCCACCCAAGTGCCAGCAGGAAAACGTGACCTGAGCTGACACTGTATTTACACTTTTCAAAGCTCTCACCGAACCACATCTAAACCAGAGGTTCTCAACCACCTCCCCTTCCCCCATCACCACAATTAAACCAGCAAAGCGTCTCTTAGAAGATAATACAACGGATAAACCAAAATCTATAAGGTCTGCTTTTTTTCCCTCTGATGTATTCCTTTTTCAACTAATTCCCAACTACAAAGACTCAAAACTCCATCAGCTTCTCTACTTGCAAAGCATAGTTGGTTTCAAGCTGTAACTTTTCTTAGTGTCATTAAGACCCTTACACATTTACAGTATTCTTTACATACATTATAGGAGATAAGTGTGCTATGTTCTTTGAGTAAGGAAACTGCAGTAGTTCATGAAAGAGGATTTGTTTTCAACTGCTGAGGCATTAAGACCTAGTGATTATTTCAACTATTCAGTATATGCAGCTATATTTAACTTACATTCTGGGTTTTAACTTTGCAAAAGAAACCGTGCCCACTGTAATAAATGTATTTTGATAATGCACCATGTTGTTTGTGTTATGCAACCCCCACTATGTTCTCAATTACAGCAATGATAGCACTTGAAAACTTCCAGCCTCCAACATCCAGTATCAAACAGATTTTCTGCAATTATTCCACAGGAGAAAAAAAATACAGTACAGGACATCAAGTCAGGAGAACTGGGTTGTTTTCCTCTTTTCGACTTTTCCTTCCCTAGTGAGCTTGGACAAGTCACTTCAGCTCCATGTACCTCACATTTCCCAGCTAAAAAATGGGGAGAGTACTCTTATTTACCCACCTCACAGGGGTGTTGTGAGGAGTTATTCTGATTTATGGAGTGCTTTCACACTTAATTTGGAAAAACACTGTGTAAGTATAAAGTGTTATATTATAAAACATTGTTAAAATGTGTATAAGATGTAGAACAAGGTTGGCAAAGTAGCTGACAAAAATGAAATTATCTTTTAAAATCATGCCTATTTTTCTCTATTGTATAAACCTAATTATTTAACCTGTGAGGCTGTCTGCTACTCCAGGTCCTGTTAAGTGTCTTCCCCCTCTCATCCAGTTTTTTTTGCCCAGTTCACAGAGAACTTGGTAAAACTCTTACTAGCCAAAACAACAGTGAGTTATTAAAAAATGGATGTTTTAGAGGGAAACAGCCCCTGAAAGGGTGATCCATGCATTCGTCTCTCCCACCCTTTGCATATGCTAGGCAGAGCCATCACGGCATACCAGGGATGGGATTCAGTTGCCTAACATGGATCTCGAGACATCTGAGCTGCCTCAAGATATCCCACGTGCTCCACAGCTGTCTTTCAGAAGGGCACGTATTTCCCATAGGTCTGGTATTGTATCTGCCAGCCCCTCACGGGTATCTCAGCTAAAACCACACAATGGTTAAGACAACACCAGACTCTGCAACTTCAATGATTTTGCCATAGCTCCTGGAAGGGAGCTGGTTCCCACAGGCAGCACCGTATTCCTTTCTTTTCCAGAATCTTATTAAAGTCCACAATCAGCTTCTGAAAAGTGTTTCAAGGCTGACAGAGAGCCACCTTAAGCTCTAAAAACTATAATGAAGCCTGTGGCTTTACCTTGCTCCACCAGCATTTCAGGGCAGGAGCAGCAGCACTCCTCACAGGCCTCTTTATCAACACCACATTTCCGGGCACATCAGTGCTGCAATTCCTTCTCCTGCTCACTGAAACCCCGTTCACACTGGATTTACCCTTTTAAGACATCATTGCTCCACTGAAATGGCAGTTTTGAGCACTGCATGCAAATATGTGGGGAGCAATGCAGCATTCTTCTGCTCATTTCTAGATTTGGGGAAAATCCCTGAGGAAAATTATCGATTTTCATTTCAGAGAGTAACAGGGTAAGGGTGAGATCAGGTTGAAGAAGCGATGCTGCAGTCCACTGCTTTCCTCCTGGCCTCTGTGCCAGCACTGGCCCGTGGAGTGAGAAGCAAAGAGCGTGTCAGGGACAGTCCCTGGGCATCTCAGCACTGCTGGGGGCTGCTCACACCTCAACATCCTGGGCAGCTCACCTTCTGCGGTGCACATTTATACCAACACAATCACAAATACGAATTCTATCACAACTTGTTGGCCGCAGTCAAACTGGAAATCCCGAGGAGGACTAGAAATCCTCCCGAGACACATAACCTGCCAGCAAAAGGTGGATTCTTCTGGGCAAGGGCAATTTAAAGAGTTGAGCAAACAGGTTGTTGACACTAAACATATCCTGCCAAAAAAGAGAGATTAGATACACTGCTGCAACTAAATCATCAGAACTGGTCTGACTGGTGTTTGGGCATACACGGATAAGAGTTCATTGAAATCACTTCTGTTATTAACTTACGCTGAATTGAAATGTTTTATGGTTTTGCTGTACTTTAATTATATATATACTTTATATAAATGTATGTATACATACAGTACTGTATATGCTGTATATATTTATATATCTTTTTAATACTATTACTAGTCCAAAATTAGACTTTTTCATATGTATTATTGCAAAGAATATCATCGCAATGCTGATATTTGGCTTCTTCCTTCATTGCACAGATCATATTTTAGACTGAATTTTATTTCAGACTCGAGTGAAAAGAAAAGCCACACAACACACTGCTTTTTAAGGAAGTGACCTTTTGGGACAGATATTTAACGAGCTGTTTGTTTAGGTTTTAAAGATAAAGGCTGTTTTTCATCTGTTGATACACACGCACACATATGCACAGACACACACAGACACACACAGTTCAATAACACAATGCATTGAAAAACCACAGGGTGTTAAGATGGGGAAGTATCATGGTATGAAGGTAACTACCAACTCTGTCTTCCAGAAACTAATTAAGGGAATGTATTTTGCAATAATACAGATCTAGCAAACAGGCCTCTAAAGTCTAGGCTTAGAGCTGTAAGCCAGGCACTCCTGTATTATGTATGTGTGATTTTCATGGATAGCCTGCTGTAAAGTGTGCCCTGTTAGTGCATCTTTCAGGCTCAAAGACACTGGTCTTGTTAATATTTCATTTAGTACATACTGTAGAGTCTCATTTATATTACTTCTATAATTAATGGTGATAGCTTAGGCACTGCCTTTACAAGGAGAGATCCCTGTATGTTGGTCGATGGATAATGAGAAACAATAGATATTTCATTCACCAGCAGCTTGTTGCTAGTTAGTAGGAAATTATCGTGTGTACTGTTGCTTTAATTGCCAGGGTAAATAATGCTGCCGCTGTGTTAGTGAACATTTTAAAGCACTTGATGCAAATAGACTAGAAACAAAACACAAAAAAATTACCTTTATTATGCTATACCTTAGCATAGGGAGTTTAAAAGGTATGTCTTAAAACATTTGCGTTCTATCATGCAAATATATCTTAATATGCATGTGCTGACTATTCAACTACTGTATTTTAGGAAATACAATTATGCTGCCTTTCTCTTCTCCTATGTAGACTGTAAATAACTGTAGATCTTTCTCTTGTTTTCCCATGTAAATATATGTAAATATTAACAAGCTATGCATGCTGATATTCTAGGCAATTTCAGGTACTTTTATAATCTGAAGGCATGTACTTGAACTGGTTTGTTAAAAAAAAAAAAATCAACCCTCTCAAATCCTTTAAAGCTCATTAGAAATTAAAGATTTCTTACTAGACTGGTTCCTTCACTCTCAGTTGTTTTTTGTTTATTTTTCCCTCTGCTTTGCCCGTGCTGTCTCCCAGGACCCACCACCAAGGATGCACATCTCAAGGCTGTTTTCTCCAAAGTGCGGGGTCCCATCTCGGGATGTGATTCACTCCCTGCCCCAGGATGGGCACCATTTAGATTCAACACCATCCCCAGCTGTAAATCTCAGCAGAGTCTCGGAGAGGGGATGTCTATCCCCTTCTCTCTGACCTCTTCCTCTGCTTAATGATCACAGAGTCACAGAATCGTAGAATGGTTTGTTTTGGAAGGGACCTTAAAGATCATCTAGTTCCAACGCCCTGCCATGGGCAGGGACACGTTCCACTGGGCCAGTTTTGATGTTTTCTATTCCATTTTCTCAGTCCATAATCCATCAAGCCTGGATTTAATACCACAAGTGCCAGGGTGGGGTTTGAGGGCAGATGCAGCCACAGTCAAGAGCAGTCCCCCTGTTTCTGGTTGTGCTGCAGTCCTGCTGCTCACTCAGACGTGCTCCTCTGTTTCAACACACTCTTTATGTTTCTTTTCCAGCATGCTTATGACTTTGACAGACTGTGAAAATAATTTGATAAATAGCTTGATAAATTTCTCCATCTCCTCCCTTCCATGCTGTAACACTGTTTGTGGAAGCCTTTCAACTGAAGGACTGTGGACAAAAAAGAAATTACCTAAAGCTTCTAAATCAAGTCACCTCCTGCATACAGATTTGGAGACAAGGTTTCAATTTAGCTCTCTTCTTCCTTCTTTTTTTTTTGGTCGTGCAGTAAATGAAGATTACTCTGAGGAAAAAAGGTAAGAAGTAAAAAAATACGCATTTATCCTCCAGTACAGTAAAGGGAAGAAAAAAAATCCCCTCTCCATTATCTATGAAAACTAAATGCAATGACAACTTTTTAATTGAAAGAAAACAGCTTTCATGTCTGAAGATGTTTTTTTTTTCCAGAGCAGACGTATGAGAATAAACACATTAATTGACAGGATCCTCATGACTTTTTAAGTTCCTCAAACTTAGCGTGGCGTCTGGGGAAGATCTCTTTCCAGTCCTTGAAGACTCTTTTAAGATGAATGTTTAAAAAGCTGAGCTGACACGGGCATTACGTTCAAGTGCAAGCTGTACTATTCTTTAGTAGAGGGCGTAGAAATGGTTCATAGAATTATTATCTTCCTAGAGACAAAACCCATTTCCTTCACACTAGGAGGGAAAAGCCAGTTTTTAACTTATATAAAACTGAATCAATTATCAATATCTTTGCATGGTTTCCCAGCTCTGCTGGAGAGCAGTCACAGAGCTAAACACACAGAGGCATTTGGCAAAAGGGCTCCTGCCTATGCTGGGCTTCTTGTTACACCTTTCATTTAATAAAATCACGTCTGCAGAAGCAAAAATAAGTAGTAATGATTTGTATGCAGGGTTTCCACCCTGAATGTCTCAAAGGGAGATGGGAATCACATTTGCAAACTGATCACTGGGTTTCTGTTACTTTCGACTTCTTCCCAGTAAAAAGTGAACAAGCAAATAAAAAGCAGCCAGCGATGCAGACTCAAACTCAGTGGTGAACAGCAGTGCAGGTCAGAGCATCCATAAAGCCTGTTGTCTTTGGTGTGGAAAAAAGTGCTCCTTCAGCAGCCTCCACCATATAATCCTCACCATCCTGCCTCTGAATAATCCTTTTGCTGGCTTTGACAGTGGCTTTCACAGACGCTCGTGTTTCCAGTGAGAAAAGGAAAGCTGTAAGGTATGTGGTGGAGTCCACACATGCCCATTGCTTTTAAATTGTAACAAATAGAAATCTTACGTCTTCCAGAAGATAATGTCTACCCTGGTTCAACTCTGTGTTCCTTGAGCATAAAGATGGATAAGTGCATTTGCAGCCATCCTTAAAAAACTGTGTGCCCAGCTACTTCACTAGCACAGGCAAACTCCAGCGCACACAGAGATGCAGCATCTGCAAGGTATATAAAACATAATACTCTACGAGCTGGGGCAGTGTTGGTTGGGAAAGAAATGTTCATTATTAGACTCTCTTATCTGTTTATCCCATTCATGAGACCTGCTTCTACAAAGCACATAATGATAAATGGCACATTTGCAAATTATCTTCTGAGTGCTGATGAGAAATCAGCAACCTGCGAGTTACCATGACTTTGAGTGAGTACACTCCACTGCGAGCCTCGTTTGCTGAGACGCCTGCCAAATGAGTGCATTAGTATATTAGGAGTCTAATAAATTGACTAACAAGCATTTGATGAAAAATAGCTGTTCCATCCGTTACAGTTATCATCACCACCAACAAGGCTACTGGGGTTGGGATTTTGAAGGCACCAGCTGCTGATGAAAGAGTTGTTGCCGTGCTGTGCCACGCTCTCAGCAGCATCTCCCTCCCTAACTGTGCATCTTAACAAACTCTCAGCAAGACATAGGACCTTCTTTGCTTAAGTTTTCCTCTGCCTCTTCATGACACTTATGAGGATTTAAACCATTGCTGTCTTTCTCAGTCCTGTCTTTTCTCTTCACTGCAGAAAGTAAGATGCTGGGTTTCACTGTCTGGGAAGGAGATGGAGGAGACACTTTCTGTTATACAGCTCAGCACTGCTCACAGACCTGGGACTGTTCACACTCACAATCTGAAAACTTTAACTTGTTAATTTTTGCCACAAACATCAGACTAAAGGACTGAGGTGGCTTAAGCTATAGTAATACTCAGCACGACAGCACTGCATTATTTAATATCATGCAATCAAATCAGTTTCAGGAATGGCTCAGAGTCGTACTTCTAATTCAGTGTCCTCATGGAAAAACTCAGAAAATAAATCATATAACACTCCACTTGTGTCATTCACTGCTGTGCTGAACATTCAAGAAACCCAGTTCTTTTCATGAGTAAAACTGATAAGCTCCCATCATGCAAACATCCTCCCTGCCTGGGAAGGAGCAAGCAACCACCACGTTCAAACCCTCAGGTCCTGCAAAGCAGAAAGAGGGCGATTAAAGCCCAGGGCTGGCTGTGCAGAGCCCTTTGGGAAGGCTTGGCCCATCCCCACATGCACTGTGGGTGTTTGTCCCTCCTCCCGGCACATGGCTGCGGCAGCTACGCTCTGCCCTGGCAAGGCCTGCTTGAGTAAATTATGTCTTTTCAGGCTAATTAATTCTTGGAAGTGCAGTATACCCTTACATTCAAGTTTCAGAAATCTTCTTGGTGCCACTTAATTTGTTTAAAGTAGAGAGGAACCCAATACATTACATAACATCCATTTATCGTCTGCTGACAAATCCCAGTGAACGCTTTAAAACTACACACACCTAAGAAAAGCTCGGTCTGTACCTTCCCAAACTGCATTTCTGCTTTTACCTGAGACATTCGCAAGATCCCCAACTCTGTCAGCAGTCGCTCTCCAGTTTTGTTTAGCTTATCATCAACAGACTCTGCTTTTGTGAGTGGACAAGTCATTTGAGTGTGCACCACAGTTATAATGGCCTGACTGACAGCTCAGCCAGATAAACACGAGAGAATAACAGACGTAGGAACAATCTGGGTATTCATTTTGTCCGTTCAACCGGGTTGAAAGGATTTGCCAGCCAAGGGCACAACACTTCAGGCTAATTTGCTCAGCCAAAGCACTGGCGGAGTGTAGGGCTGCAAGCAGATGACTGATGTGGGGGAGATCGGCGTCCCCAGATGAGGTACTTATTATTCGCCTCTGCCTCACGGGACCTGAAAGTACTATTTATTCAAAGCATCCATTTGAGAGAGGAAAACATATAGAAATGAACTTTGTTACAAAACTTGAGCCCTTTTCACTGTGTCCCCACTTCTGCATTAATTCCAGCTTCTTGTCCTCGTCCATGTCATCCCGCACACTGCAGCGTTTCTGTTTTCTTGCTCCTCACATATTTTCCTCAGCCTTGTCTCCTGCTTTTCAGTTTCACCCCTATAGCTGACACCAGGTACATTTTCTTTTCTGTTTATCCTCCATTTTTAAGCTATACTCAGCTCTGCAAACCTCAGAGGCTCAGCTCTATTCTCAGTGTCTGGTGTAGCAGAGGGTGCCCACGATACCCGGGCTGACTCCCACATGCTAAACGCACTCTGCAATCTTTTGGCCAATACCAGCCCCATACTCCAACAAGAGCCACGTGCTGACAATGAGCTGCATCAGTCACCACTCTGTTGTGGGGCCAAGGGACTCAGGGCCAGTGCAATGACAATGCTGTCCTGGTTAAGGAAAGTTGTCTCTTGCACATTTTAAGCACCCTGTGTTTAGAGTGACAGAGTTACAAGTTCACCTGCTAATCACGTAAAAGTAAATGATGGGTAGAACAGCCAAGCTTGTACTAAGAAAAGGTAAACACTGCTCTGACATATTCCCTCAAGCAAGCAAGCAAAATAATAACAGTTTGCTGTGGAGGTTTGCAAGTTTGCTCCCATTAATTAAGTTCCATTTTCCGGCATCTTGAGTTTTAAGATGTTTTCTCCAGGACTGATTTCAACACTTTCTCCCATTGAAAAGCAAAGGCTAAACCCTGCTTTTGATGACAGCAGCATGACTCTACTGGCTTCCTCCAGCTTTGGAGCCAAGACACAAGGTGCAGTGGGATGGAGGTAAATCCCTGAGCATTTTTGGAGGACAGAGTCCCAGCAGAGCACCCGCGGCCCGGGCACGGCAGGCTGGGAACAACGGCCCTTGCAGAGGTGATGCACTAACAGCCTCAGACACATCATGGGAGGAATGTAAAGTGCACCTGACACTTCTTTTGATCTACTCCTAAGAAGCATTAAAAGGCACATTAATGTGCTGCTTTAGTGCGTGTTCAATGTGATAGCTGGAGACATAACTGAGCCTTTCACAAAAGTCTAATTGGGGAGAAGAATAAACTTATTGTTTCCTCCTCTGGACATGCACCCTATAACATAGGCAGAGTTGACATTTGCATGAAGTATGTTGCTGTTTTGCATTTTAAATCCCAGCATGCTAAATGTAGGTTGAATGATCACTTTGACCATTATTAGGAAATCAGTACATGTCCAACAGCAGTTCTACAGACGCAGGAACTGATATTGCCCAGCAGCAGCTTATCTTTCTCCAATGCTCAAATTCAAAAGTGCATGTGTGTATTTACATACTTATATTATAATTTTGCTCATTTAATATGTCAAATGAACCCTAATAAAGTATCTGAGTTCCTACAGCCACTTTTCATGCAATTGTTTGGTATTGCTCGTGGACATCAGCACACACACCTCATATTCACATCTAGCAGCAGAGTTTTGTGCATTGAGCTATTGATACTTCTTGACCTTGTCAGACCATGAAGCACCTTTGCATCTCTGTGCTTTCAGTTACTGTGCCAAAGTCCCTTTGCTCTTTTAGGACAATAAAACAATGAATGAACAGCAACAAACCAAGCAAAGAAAAAAGAAATGTAAAAAGAGAACATTCATGCCCAGGTTAATCAATAGGAGAACAAAGAGAATGAAGAAAGTCAGGTCTAAGTTCCACAGTAGAGGTAAGGTCAGGAATGACATTACTGGGTCATCCTAAATTTTGCTGAAGACTGTGTATTCCTTGTTCCTATTTCTATCAGCTTAGGTGTGTGTTTGCACATCTGGTCAGACCTATGTTCCGCTGAACTCTATTTTCCTCTCTGTGCAATGCTCTTTCTTACATCTGCTATGCTGATAATTTATGTGTCCCTGATTAGCTCCCTCAGTGCTTTATCTCTGGGAGGATTAGAGGCTTTATGGTGTCCTCCTCATTTGTCTGTAGCAGCTCCTTCCAGCCTCAGCCAGGCTTCTTGGACAGCCTTCTCTGCTGCAGTACTAACGATGCCAAAGCTGCTATACTAAGCCAGGCACCTCTTAAACTCCCCTGGCAAAAGACAGTCTAATTTGGGAGAACCATTAGCTTCCTTTTGTTGTAGCTCTCACTCAATCTAGCCACAAAAACTGCAGTGCAAGGGAGGAGGAGGCTGAGGAGTGGGGGCTCAGAGAGCCCTGCTGCTCTGTGTCCTGGCACTAACAGAAAGGCAGGAACCTGCAATGCCAAGGCTCCCCAAGAACACAGCATGTCCTGATCAAGTTAGGCAGGTAGTTAAAACAACTCCAAACTGCTCTGGGTATAAAACAGATGGATGCAGAGGTCTTCTGGATCCTGTACCAAGCAATTCCAATTTCTGTGTGATATTTATAAACCAGGCAGTTTTAGTTGGCATCAACTCAGGATTCAAGGAGCTCCAGCTCCAAGACCACACATGACACTCAGTGCTTCAAAAAATTTGAGGCTCTTCCCATCCCAGCTTTTTTACATCCTCATTTTCTCTTGACAACAGCATGATGTTCTCATAAACAAGGAATCATCCTGCTCACCACAAAGGTGAAAGATGGGGTTTTTTTTGAGCTACTCCTCTGGTTGATGTTCAAAGTGGATGCTGATGAGCCCATCTTGAAAACTGGGGAACTCCACTGCAACTTCAATAAATTGTCCTACATGAAAACTTTTGAAATACAAAACAAATGTATAGAAAACTCCAGGATAGGTGCTGGAGGCCACATGGATTTCAGAGGCCTTCCTTTTAAATTATCTCATTAACTAGATCTTTAAGAAGCAACCAAGATTGGAAATTTAACTTTCTCAATATTTGGATCTGTATCCCTTTCCCAAAATGCAGCCAAAGCTTTGCTGATAGAAAAGCTAAGATGCTCCATCCAGAGGCCAGGGCAGAGGAGGGGCTGAGCACAGCAGTGGTGGAGGAAAGGGGGACAATTCCCTGAGCCTGAGGAGCAGCAGGCATGGGAAGTGGAGCTGCAGTAACCTCCACAGTGTGAGTGTGCACGTGCTGTCACTCAGAGAGAGAAATGCTTCCTTTTGGTGGGATTTACATCTCTCCTTCTTCCTCCAATAGGAGGAATGGAAACATGCCTGGCTTCCCAGCAAACACACAGAAGATCCTTTCCCATTGGTGCCAGTCAGTTGACTCCATCTCAGTATTTTTCCATTTGCTACATACAAGTAAAAACGATGCTGTCTAATGAGATCTCTCTCCTCTGTTTTGCCACAATGCCATATCCTGCTAGGATGATACTCTTTTGACAATAATTTTCTATTAAAGTGCAATATGCTCTTAAGTGGGGCAATCTTTTCCAGTTGGCAACATGTGAAATAGATGTTCTGTCCAACTGCTGTATTGGAACCGTGCTATCTAACTCTCCTTACATATTTTTGAACACTTTTTTCAGCTCAGTTAGATTACAGAAGGGAAAATCACTCAGTGGCATAAATTATAAATACCTGAAGGATATTTAGCACTCACTTTCCGACAAGTCCAAATTTGCTGCAAAATAATGAACTTAAGTGACCCCTGCTGACTTCTCAAGGAATGACATTCCATAGGGAATCCCATCTGTGGAACAAACGGTTCAGATAAAAAATCAAACCCTTTGTCTCAGCTCCTTGGACTTTTTCTTGGAAAAAATTCTTCCTCAGAAAGTTACTGGCAATCTGAAATGGTGCTGGGGTCTACAGTTTTGTCTGGTCCATCTAATCATTGAAACAAAAGACAAAAGGTCAGATTTGAACCTTTGCGGCAGCCAGACACGATTTCTTTTTCAGGAGTATTATCAGTTAAGCATAGCTGGAATCTGAAAATCTTATATCTGCCCACATATCTGGCTGGTGCCTTCTGGCCTTCTGTGTGATGCAAGGGGCTAATAAAACGTGGCAGCACTTGATGTCAGATAGTTTGTCTCTGCCTTGTTTAATCACTCTGAATGGAGTGATGCTCAAGCCCAACTTGCATTCACTCTCGGTCTGCAAGAGGCTGCTGAGAGCTACTTCTCAGCAATCAGCTTGAACCCTTGGCAAGACATCTGTCAAGTACACTTTAGCATCCCCACAACCTCGAAGTAAGAGAAGTGGCCCTCTCAATTTGAATGCAATATTAAAGGCAGTTGACAGAAATCTTACATCCCGCTGCCTTTTCTCTCTAGGTTGGCAATTCTGATCCCATTAAAGTCAGTGGGAGCCTTGTCATTGACTTCAATAGACCAAACACTGCAAACATAGTGTTCAAGATGGAATAAACACAACTGGATAACTCTCAAACTCATTGAAAACCTAAAATCCCATTAGGTTATTGAGGTATCCTGACACTCAAGAGACACTTGAAACTCCAGAGGCTCAGGCATTTCACACAAACCCCAGGATGTGTCCAAACGAGGAGGCAGCATCACTATTGTGCTTGTTAAACTCTCAAAACATGAGTTAAGCCTTCAGCACAAATCATGGTGTTAGGTGCAGTTGGCTATAGCACAAACTTGATCAGAACATCTACACCCCAAACAAAAGAATTGCAAGTTCAGATGAACTTTCTCAGACTTCTCATGACCTCCTTTGTAGTGGGCTACTGGTTGATATGACTTCATTGCAAATGCAAATGTTTATCCAGTAAGACAGCACGCGTTAAAAACTACACCAAAAAAAAAAAAAGAAAAAAAAAAAGCAAAGCAGAAAAAGTGACTGTCCAGCCTCATATGTGTGTCCGCCTTCACACAAAACCTGAGATACCATATGTAATGGAAATTATTGGGGAATGTCTCCCAGGATGTATATATTTTAAAAAATCCCCTTACAGAGGCATACGCTGCAAATGGCTTACAAGCATCCAAAGTATTCTTGGAAAGTGCAATAGCAGATAGGCTCCCCCTTTAATTTGTCTTAGACTAGGTGTTAGTGCAAGTTACGAGCAAGAATTTAGCACATCCATTCAAATTATACCTAAAGCACTAAATCCAGCACAGCAGTAATTTTCTAGTCTTTCATACTTCCCAACTTAATGAAAAGAGACGTTAATGTCCCAACCATAGATTAATTAGATGGAATCATTAAGAATTATTTCCCAGGTATCTTTTGCTAATACATGTATTATCATTGAACACTACCAACCCTATGTGGAAGGTTAATGTTATTTTGGAAGAATGTTTACAGTATCAGGGATTGAAAACCCAATAACTAAAAAAATATTTTCCACCTGCAGCTGTCATCCATCCCACACAAACTTTGAAAGCTTTCCACTATCTGTCAAAACACAGGTTTTGATGCAATAAAGACTGTAATTATTGAGCATTTACAAGAAATAATATTTTCCCTCTGGTACACGTTATAACAGTTGTTAACATGCAAGTATGAATACTAATGCTCCAAGCCTACCTATACTCTTCATAAATGATAAGGATTTTTTCGAATACTGATACAGAAGCAGGTATAATAAAAGAGCAAGATAAGACTGAATATAGGTTTTGAAAAGTAAATGTCAATCAGAATAAGGTTCTTAGAGGCATAAGAACTTGATTTGAGGTAGAGTTCGGAAATAAAGCTGACAATTAGATCCAGAGATATAAACAGCACTTCTTTTGTGTTGAAAAATAAAATGATCCTTTTGCAACCAAAATACCAGGCTACAAAGATGTGTGAAGGAAACAATACCGAGGATGCAACAAAACAGCTCTGCAGATGCCACGCTAGCAGATGGCTTAAGTCGGCTGAATTACTGTATAAACATTTAACCGAGAGTTTGATTTTATAAGTGTGGAAATTATACAAAACAAAAAGGAAATGATTCTAAGAAGCACTTAAATTAGTAATTTGTAATTTTCTCTGCTAAGATGGCCTAGCTCTGCTGCCTTGCAAGAGTCCATTGAAGAGGGGGTTTCTGGAATCTGTGAGAGAAATTGCACGCCGTAAAAAGGGAGCTCGTATGAACACACAGAACTAAGCGAGGCACTTAAAGGTAAATATATACCTTTCCACTGATGCTGCAGCTCAAATCCATTCTAACTGCAAGTTAATAAAAAAATCTCCCCGCCCCTCCCCGCTCTCCATTTCCTCCTTCATGTCTAGATAACAAAGGCTGTGTCTCTCTGTTTATATCTCAGTAACTTCTACAGCAACCGCTTGTCGTGTTACTTGGGCTCAATTGTAATATGTGGGCAGGAAGGGCACAAGAGAAAAAGGCTCTTTGTGCATAGATATCTTCAACAAATACCAGTCAGACGCGGAAAGGCAAAAATATACAGGAAAAGGGAGAAGAATTTATGCAGAAATAATGTGGCTTCTTGCTCCAGAGTACAGTCTGGATACAATAAGAGCACCAGTGTTGAATTGATGGGTTCAGCCTGATTAATGCTTAGACGTGTCTCAGATGAATGTTTTCTACCATTTTGCAAAGAAACTAAAGGCAAAACAGGAGGCTGATGATGAGTACAGGGTTTCATCCAGATTTACTGAATGTCAAAGCAATCTGTCCTCAACATTTCCCAAGACAGTGACAATTTTTCCTTCTGCCTTTCCTGGTGAGCAACCAGACCCCAGACAATTCTAGCAGTGAGTGCCACAGCAGTGTCACACCTGCCCCTTGAAACTGCCACGCTGTCAGTCTGCACGACATCCTTCTCAGATGTTCCACAGCAAACACAACCACAACTGCTGCCTAGGCTGCACTTATTTACACTTCACCACTCCGAAGGCCAGCTAACCATTTCATACTCCTTGCTGCCGAAAAGCCATAACTTGCTATTCTAGAACTGAGACGGCAATTACATCGCGTGCAAATAGTTCTAATAAAAGAGTAAGTCATCTTCTTCCTCAAAACCTCTGTTTTCCCTGCTGTCTGCATTCCAAATTCTCCATTTGGTTTAATGATCAAGGAGAGCTAATAACTTCTCCCTTTAAGCAGTTTCATTGTGCCAGGAACAAAATAAATTATCATCCCTCTTACAGTCTAATACAGAAGTTTCTCATAACTCTTTCCTCCTGATCTTCACTCTTTTTCTCTTCCCATGCACTCCCTTGCGTATATCTCATTTCCTTCCAGTCCATCTGTTCCAAACCAACCACTTCTGTGCTTCGGATTCCCTGACATCACATCATGGACAATCTGGAAATCAAATTGGTTTAGGAATTACCGTGGTTGTTTTAATCCATCTCATCCTGGCTAGGCAGGATTTTTGAATCTTATATCAAAATGTTTTTCTCTGTTATACCTGCTGTTGACATCAGAGACTGAGAAAGGTGAGAGAACCCCTTTATTGACTGTAGGCCATGGGCAGCTCCAGTTTCTGATCAATACAGGTGATTTAACTAATAGAGAAATCCACTTTGTCAAGCTTGCCTTACAACTTTCTTTCCTGATTCCATTTTTTTCTACAGTCTTACAGTTTTTTCTGTCCCACAAACCCATCAAGCCTAGCTCCAGAACTGGATTCATGGTTTCTATTTCTCCAGTTTTTGACTATGAAATGCAGAAGTCAGGATCTGTTTTCAATGTTTTGGTACTAGAAAGACTATTTTAAAATTTATTTTAAAGAAAGCAAAATCCAACACTTTAATTCAATAAACCAAAAATCTACTTTAAAATGCAAAGAAAATGACATTTAGTTGACAAACATTGTGACAAAGTGATGAAGTTCCATAGTATTGTCCACATGTCTAATTAATATTTGATGAGAAATATATTTGATAACAGGATGGACTTCCAGTAATCAAACTATGATTGATCTAGAAACACACTACTAACAAAACCCTTTCTCACATGATCTTTGCCTGTTCAATCAAATTATCTCTAAATAAACAACTGGTGGGTAGACCTAAAGAAAATATTAACCTGTAAATTACCTGTCTACCTCTTCCCTCCTTGAATGTTGACATAGTAGGGCAGGATTTTTTTGTTATGACTCAGGTCATCAATCATAATATAAAAAGAATATTTGACTGAATGTCCAGGGAATCTGATACAAAGAGTTTAATTTGACAGACTAAAAATTTATATTCTGAAGGACTTTAAATATCTTTTCTAGGTACTTTTTGCCTGCTGGTGTACTGGAGAAGTTAAAAAATGGTAATGTGAAAAACTGAACTTAGATTCTCATGACCAGAATCAGGATGGTCATTTGCATGCACAAGAAGCACATTTAAACCTTTCTTGTTTCCTGAGATGATCAGACAAAGAAATTCAGATGAACTTTGACTTTTGGAACAAGCACCTCCATGCAAAGCTCCCTCTCTTTTCTAGGCTAATAGAATTTGGTACATTTCTTCCATCTTCATAGGAGCAAAAATACATTATTAAAACCTATAGTACAGTTACAGTGCCATAAATCACCACTGCTACCCAGGTTCTAAATTTTAATTTCACTGCAATCAGAATCAATTATTCCACTTTCTATCCCTGGCCTCTCACTCCACGCCGGGGAAGGAACATCAGCCAGGGATGCTGTTGCTGTGGGCCCCTGCAGGCTGTGCCAGCACCTCTCCATCAGACAGTGCTGGGGGGAACCATTCAGCTTCTGATCCCATCCACAGCCCCCGATGGGGCTGGGGGAGCCTGTGACGTGCAGGTTCAGAGGTAGCACACGTGGGAACAGACACCAGCACAACCACAGGCTTATGTGCAGTGACACCAGTGTCATTTACGTGTCACGTACACTTGGAAATCTCCCCTGGCAATTGAGAGCAGTGAAATCCTGCTGTACAAGGTGTGCCGTGCGTGACAACTGAAATTACAAGCGGCGTCGCCACGCCGCGCTCTGAGAAGCTTCTGTAATTTTTATCTGATTGACAGATGTTTACAGAAAAGATGTGCTTTATTCTTAGGATATGAACATACAAGGTAGAAAACAAAGTCCCCGTGTTTCCAAACAATCCAGGCCATGGTTTAACGAGCAGAAGAGATGTCGGGTGCAGGGTGCAGGCAATCCTGACTTGTGTTGGTTTGCCACCCACGCTCAGCTGAGTCATCCCGGGGGCTCTGCGTGAGGGACTGTTAACCAACACGAGGGCAGCAATGAATTCCTCCTCAGTTCAGAGCTTAAACCCAGCTTATTCTGAAAGCAGCAACTACGACAGCGTGGGAGAAAACAGGATGCCCACCACTCTGCCTTTTGTATATCAGAAGAGATAAAGGAGGAAACCAATGCGTGAAGAGATGATGCATGTTTTTCATTAAGTAAAGGTATAGTAGCCAGACTCTTAAAGATCTGTTAGAAACAAGACAGAACCTTAACCCAGATAAGATGCATCTTGTTCTGACCATGAAGACTCTTCTCAGCAGCAAGTTATGGTCAGTGTATCCTCCTAACTACACCCTAATTTTATTGGGGTAAGGGCCTGGGCATCATCCATCTGCTCAGTGTTAAGCTCCTGGGGCATCTTGATGCCTAATGCACATTTATGCTACCACAGAACCAGGAATAATTACCAGCTAAGAAGGGTACATTTCTGTAGGTAGATGACGTGACTGAAATTTCTTTGGGGAGCCAAGTTTGATTATGTAGAGTATGTTCTGAAGTCCTTTACTGGCTCCTTCCACGTCAGCCCAAGATGTTAGAACCTCTGCCCCACATCTTGCTGCTCATCACCCCCTGCCTGCCAGCAGGTACCACCCCGCACTACCTGCAGCCCCAGCTGCTCCCAGAATCACTCAGATGATTCCGTTGGAGGCTGCCTTAGCAGACAGACCTATTATTTAAGCTGCCGAAGACACCCAGCTTATTTTGCCAGAGCTGTGTTAGGGCAGTGGTGGCAGCAGCTCTGTCAGAGCAATCGTGACGCGCCGCTTGACGTGAGCCGGGGGCAAAAAGATTTTTGGCAGACACAACCCCCGTCAGACAACGATGCATGAACATAGCCTTAGAGCCTGCTCAGACATCTCTGCAGTATTAATGACAAAACCCAGCAATCGCCCTGGTGGGATTGAACACGTGTGAAAGCTCTAGCAAGTTAAAACAATAGGGGAAAAATTCATGTTCACAAAAGGAAAAATCAGGGAGCTCCAACACGAAGCATTGCAGGGACAATTAATTTAAAGTGGAATGGTCAAATTCCTGCAAACTCCTTGCTTTAGCCTCAATACTTTCAAATTATGTATTGCTTATATTATCTAAACTCCAGAAATGACACACAGTGTTATGTAGAAGTGGAAGACCTTCCAAGAGGCAACAACAGTCTATTTTCTACTGTTGTTGGCTTGGGCTGGCAGAGCACAGATAAAAGTTCGGACTGCTCAATAGCCCAGAACTCACTTAAAGAGTCAATTGAAGCCATGGCAGAAACATCATCACCTTCTGTGAATGCTGGGCAAACTGCACCAGCATGGTTTGAAGTTGATTTCTCTTCCTTTCAAATAAAATAGCCTGCGAATTGATTAGAGGTAATAGAATTATTGGATGTTAGCAAGGAAGGGGATTTAAGGAAGATGTAATGACACCATCAAAGCTTTGTTGGGTTGCTTTTATTAGCCTGAATCAGCTTAGAGCAGTCCTGACACTAAGAGGTTAGGGGAAGTCTGTTAGAGGCTTGCCTATGGGATGAATGCATAACAAAATCCTTTCATGAGGGGAAAAAAAAAGTAAAAACCCCCACAGACACGCACCAAAAAAGAACGACAAGTACAGTACTTTAACAGGGAAAATTTCCTCAGAAAGGAAGCAAGCAATGAGGCTAGGAGAGGAATAAATGGTGTAGAAATGACAATCGCTCTTCAGTCAGGGCCCATGACTGCACTCACTGCTGATAAGATCCAGCATGTGTCAGTTGTCAAGTGTCTCTTGTCACACTTCAATGTGAACTTTACAGCGAAAGGGGGACAAGAGGCAGTGAAGGGGAAAATGGCACGGCTCAGAAGGACTTGTGCACTCAGTGTGAAGCCATTTCAATTTTATATTCTAAAGGACTTTGTAGGTGATCCCATGAATGCAATTATTCTCACCTAATAAAAGCAACATATGCTAAGACAATTAAAAGATTTTATTATACATCTATTCATTGTATTTAGTTTTAGACAGCAGATAAACCTAATTTGAGACAAGATATTTGCAAGGCAGGAAGCAGAAATAATCGTGGTCTGTATCTATAAGAATATTAGTGATTCATTATATTCTTTATATAAAAAGGTGAATTAATAAAGCCTTCCTTTACTAATGAGAATTTCACACAGCAAATGAACAACCTAATTATAAAGCACTCATTAAAACAGCATAACTTTTGACTTATGGTGTCCAGTTTGGGTGAGTGTACATTTAGGTGACTTTATTACCCATCAGAAATGTCTATTTGCAGGCATATTCCCAGTCTGACACAAACCTCACACACTCACCCCTTCACCAAGACATAAAGGTTATCCCATCACAAATTAACTCCTCTGCTTTGGGTAGAGATGTGCTGTTGTCCTGGCGGCCAGCAACTTGAGATCCTCTAGACTTGTATTATTGAAAATAAAATTATCAGCTCTAGAAAACCAGCTGGTCTGGGCTGTAGTTTGCAAAAAGAACATTTTGTGCTATCAGACCAAATCAGGGCTTAGAGCTGCTTCGGAACAAAATCAGTGCTAATTCTGGAGAGCAAAGGAAACACTTCTGGGTCGGGGATAAGCTCATGGGTGAAGTTTCCTGGCAGACCTGGAGCAGCCAGTCAGTGTGGAAGGAAGAAAGTCGTGGGTAATTATGGCAAGATTTGCATATGACCGCAGTGACTCCCCTCGTAGAGGCAAATGAAGGGCACCAAGGGACTCTGCTGCTGGGAGCCACCAGAATTAAGCAGGAATCCATCACTTCATGCATAACTGATAATGTGTCACCTAAAAAATCTGATCTAAACAGCAAACAACAGTTGTGGAGGAGTTCAGTCCAGATCAGTCCCACGTGGGCAGGACTGCCAAAGATAGATACTGCATGTGAGAAACACAATTCAGAACCTCTCCCTTTTTTCCCTCGCCAAACAGGCAGTGTCATAAGGAGCCCCTGTGCAAGGCTCCACCTGAAACCACAGTCATGGCAGAAAGATAAACTACAAACAAAAATGCCATGTCTGCAGAAGGAATTTTTTCAGTCCTTAAAAACCTTAAAACAAGGGAAACAGAGTGACCAGTTGCATAGCAAGTACAGTACCCAAAATTCCAATGCAGGGTTATCAGCCTGTCACAACTCTCTACATTCAAGTGAGAAATACTGTGAAAATCCATTAAGAGTGAAAATAAAAGGGAAAAGAAAGGGGCATAGGGAACAAGAAGGACAAAAAGATATTAAAATGTGCATTTCCTTGCTCTCCTACAGAGTCCTGAGTCAGGTACGAGTTTGGTGAAGCCTACCACCATAGCTCAGAGATGTTGTTTGTCTAGCTGTGGAAGAGTAGAATGAAACAACTTCTCTGGGATGGCAGAGCAATGTTTGGGCTTTTTTATAGGTGCTTTGTTTTCCTTTGGGTGAAGGCGGAAAAAGAAGCATCAGTAGCTGTCACATACAGCAGCTACCCCAGCTTAGGTACCGACATGGGTACCAGCTACCACAACTTGCTATTGAAAGAAAAAATGGGCTGAGATTAAAAATTCTTAAATCCTTAAAATAATTCCTCCTCTCTAATGTAGCCACAGTGTGATTTACTGTTATGGCAACACACATGTGAATCCACCACAGGAATTTTCTCTCAGCTGGGTCACGTTCACATATGGAGATATTGGTGACTCAGTGCTGCAGGTTTTATATCATCCAAGCCCTTCTGCCTTGCCTTCAGCAAGAGTGAGAAATGACAAAACACAGAGTCAGGAGAGTGCCCTGACTTGGGGAGTATCAGATGAAAGATCCATCTCAAGAAAAGTACTATAATTACTGAGCACAGGTTTATAAATACTACTTGACTAATGATTTAGAGCAGCAAGGCAAATGGAAAGTGTACCTAAACCTGACCATCATCAGCTATTTTCCCACCAGTACTTGAATATCTATGAAGCGAAAATATCACTAAAGATCTGGCTAACATGAACCACGACTCATTAATAATACAGATATTTATCAGTATTCTGTCATGGATGCTTTTAAAAAATAACTGTGAATTGTGTGCAGGATAGAACCTTTGCCTGGCTGCTGGTATTAAAGTTTATCCTATTCAAACTTATGACACAATGCAGGAACTTGCTGTTTTACGTTCCTGTCCCACAGAGCAACTCCAGGGAATCCTACTAAATGGAGCCTTGCTTTCTTTACTCCAAAGACCTTTAGTAAATACCAAAAATCCCAATTTTCTTCAAAGGTTGTAAACACTTCTCTTTGGAAACATCGCAAGCATACATGTTGAACTTCAATCTTTTTTTTTTTTTGTTTTCTTGATGCTGGTAGATTTTTTTTCTTTCTTTTATTAAAGCCACAGTCCTTTCCTCTCCTCCCCCATGGGAAGGATTTCTTTATTAAAACCTGCCTCATTATTCCCTTATCCCCCCCTGCTCTGCATCAGCTCACAGGCCTCTATGCTTCCTTTAAAAATAAAAATGTGCACACGGGTGCAAAAGCTTGATGCAGAGCCTAATGTGGATCATACCCTAAAGGAAGCAAAAACACTGTGCAAACTGACTTTACACTGAGAGTGTGAGCCAAAAAAAAAAAACCCAGAGCCTGATATTAACATTCCACCTAGGCCTTTGTTTGAGTATACAGATTTGAGAAGGAAACATGGATCTCTCATTATTTATGTGACCAAAGTCTCCATTTTACTTGGCACCTCTTTAAGGTTATAAAGTGGATGTGATGTGCAGTGATTTATTGAGAGATCATACTGCTCCTGTGTAGATTTAATCGTGTAGTTGTTGTATCCAGCATTTTATGCTGTGTCTCACACAATTGCAATGTTTGCCAGCCAGCCCATGAACAATTGAGCAGCTTGCTGCACTATAATATGCATGGATTATAAAAATATTTCATTTCCAAATGCTGCATTTATTGCTGGAAAAAAGGCGGATTGCACAATATCACTGTACTTTTGTATGGCTTTATCACCTGACTGTGAAGCAAAACAACACATCCACAAATGTTAAAGTGGTATTTTAATAAATGATTGCAGTGTACTTGGGGGGGGGAAAGGCAACCATGATGGACTTTTTGCCCTTTTGTTGTTGTTGGGTTTTCTGGGTTTTTTTAATTGCCATAATGTTCTGCAAATACTTAATGCTGCACAGGGAAAAAAAAAAATTAAAAAGAAATCACCTGATGTTGGAAAGGTGCCAAGCCCATCTGAGGTCCAAATCTATATGTACATAAAAAAGCAGGAAGCAGTCTTAAAAGGAAATGCTAATTAGCTTCCTGGGATTTCAGATTTTAAAAGCTTCTGTGATTGAATTTATTTTAGCAATTCTTTCTTTAAGGAATGTGAAAATTGGCCCTATAGTTGAGACTTCAAACAAACAGAATGAAGAAGCAAAATCCTTCATAACCTTGCTTATTGCACTCCAAATGATTATAATCATATGCTGAGGACTGATCAATAAAAGAGAATTATACATCAGTATAGAGGCTACAAAGGTAAAATGACTTCTGGTCAACTTTATCAAAATACTAAGAAAAGCTGGCAAAGTATTAGCAGTATTAAACACAGAACAACCAGTTTGTATGAGGGGACAGAAATGTGCTCCTAGCAACACGGGTACTGTGATTTTTACAGTGGATGCAGCATAAATTAAAATCTTCTGCATTATTAACAACAGCGAGCACCTCCTTTGGGGCACAGATAGTAATGAAAGTTCACATTTGAATTAAAGCACAGACACTGCTGAACAGAGACCAAAATGAGGCAGAAAAATAGAGTCCATTTAAGGGGGACAAACGCATTACTAACACGTGAAAGAGTAAATCAGGGGATTGCAGCATCCTTATTTTTGTCCAAACGATTATCACACCTCAAGAACAAGCACAGAACAAGTTTTGGTTTAATGTTATTTCTTTATACAAAACTTTCAGTAAAGCACCCCATAAACTCTGGACCCTGCCCCAGCCCCTTCAATGGAGCATCCAGCAAACCCTTGTGCACCCAGAACCAGGCGAATAAAAGTTACCCATGTCCAGAGGAGCCTTGATTAATTCAGGCATCTAAGAGTTCATCTTTTAAACACTTCTTGACAACATTTCTAGTTCCACACAGCTTTCCAGGAAAGAAGTTTTCCATTTTCCTGGAGCCAGTCACCTTGCTAAATGCTGACAGCGACAGCACAAATGCAGAACAAAAACGTATTTACTGCAGGTCAGTTTTCAAGCTGCTACAATATCAATTTAATATTCCAGGAACCACTGGGCTTCCTAGTTCAGTGTATGGGACATCATAGATACATTAAAACATTAAGTGGCTAAAACTCTCCTGGCTGTTGGGCCAGGGTAGCCACGTTACACAAACTGCCTGGCAGTCTCTCACCTTGTCCTTACTGCAGAATGCATTTTTCGTGCTTCTGCAGAAGAATTGCTTTCAGTGGGGGCTTAGAAATGATGATTTTTAAACACTTTAATTTTTAAGGCAGGTCTTGTTTTATAGAGGTGACAGATTTTTGAGAGGATGGAGCAGAGTGAAGATAGTTTGCTGCCTTGAACTTTCAGGGAGTAGGAAATAGCCTACAAATCACTTTACAAAAAAACGGGTTCAGCCTGACAAGACCCTGTCCAAGTGCATGGTCAGGGCCATCAGCTGGGCCACATCTACCCTCTTTCTTACACCGGGATGCATCAAGGAAACTCACGGGATCATAGGTGCTTCTGAGGGGGTGAAGGCAGGACCGGGCATGGCTAGAAATAACATACACCACCTGTAAATTCACTGAGTCTATTTTAAAATGAGTTAGTAGGAACTAGACTCAACTGAAAGCATTTTTTGTGGGGGTTACAGGAGACTTGGGTCTATGGGAAATGAAATTATCTGTACCCAAAGGAATCACATAAGGGCAAGACCCAGAGCTGTGTCCCAACAGCTCCCACAGAGAATTAGGAGGAATGAAAAGTGTTTATTCCACTGAGCACAAAAGTCCCAAAGAGGGACCAAATTAATTTCTCCACTAGGAAAATCTGCTTTAGGGAACAATTTAGCCCTGAAGAAATCTAAATTAACAAGGAATTAGTTTCCCCTGATTGTTTTTCCCTGTGCCATAATGCTTTGTGGAGATTTTAAAAGATGTGGCTGTGCAAATATTAGAAGTTTCCAAATTAAATATTTAGGCATTAGTATTTATACTAAAATCCTGTATAGGGAGAAGTTTTGATAATAACATTCAGAGAAACATAAAAATTAGACTAACTTTGAAAAAACTTTTAAAGAAAGATAGTCTAAGATTACCTTTGCATTTGAAACACGGAATGTGACATTTAAAGGATTTTCCAAAAATTAAACAACACATAACACCAGACTTCCTGATCAGCCCTCCTGTATGACCTGAAGATTCTTAAAAGCTCCAGTAACATACATCCTTCACTTCTGACACATGGGTCTTTGTTTTAAGGTATATTTAAACTAGCTTTCACAATAAAGGAGGTCAAGAAAAGAACTCAGATGACCATCCTTGTTGTTCTAACATTTGGCAGGTATTTGTTGCCATGAAGCAGCGCTTTGAAAGATGATCACTGTACCTGAAAAGCAGATAGTTATAAAAATGGCATTAATTTGCTTAGACCGGGAGATTTTCACAGGAGAGCAACTAGCAGAAAACATTATGAAAATGTCCAAGAGGACTGGTAATTGAGTTGATTAGTATGACCTTGGTTATGAAGGTAATAGAAGAGTGAATGGTGCTTAGACTGAGTTATAACCCTGCTACCTTGCTCGGAGATGTAGTGAGGTATGTAATTTGTTCAGGGTGAATCCAGCAGCCTGGCCTCTCCCTGACAGGGTAATACACTCTGCCTAGCAGAGCTTGGCCGGCCACTGCTCCCACCCCAGCAGAGTAAACAGAGCAGGGTCAGCCGAGGGATGATGAACTGCGTGCTTCCCCCGGCTCAATATGGTAATTTTCTGCTGGCAGACACTTTCTGTTAAAGGTTTCTTCTCAAATTAGGGAAATTAAAAGCAATTCACAAAAACTTTAAGAACGGAAACTTTCCAGTTTCACAGCAGGGAATCTGCTTCTCTTTAAATTCAACTCCAGACAAAACCTATCTTGATTTACCTACTCACCCAACCGCATAGTTCTGGTGTTGCTTTTTAACTCATCATATTTCCACCTTGTGATAACTCCAGAGAGGCTTTAAAAAGTCAAGGTTTGTCTGGCAGAATAGGCCTTTATTTGTTCAGGAACTGATTCAGCTAAAGGCCTGAATGCACAACTGCTGCGATTGCCTTTCTTGCACGAGATTAACTGTGATTATTTGAAGATATTTTAGGTGGCCTTCCTTTAAAGGGGAAAAAAAGCATCCAAAGCAATTAGACCAATTAGACAAAGAAGGTGAGGATATACAATTTTCAATGCTGCACTTTGCATTCCTGTCGCCACCAGTAACCTGAATGACACATAATTATCTCTCAGACATCTACAGAATAACTGTTTTGAGAAAAAAAGTAGTCACAGAAAGGAATCTTTAAATACTAAACACCTATATATATATATATATATATATATATTTTAAATCAAGTAATGGATCAAAAGTAATGTCTTCAAAGTCAGCATAATTTAAATATTACCCCTTCCTTCCATCCCTGACGAGCTGTCTGCCTATTTTATAGCAAGTTTCACAAACGAATAACTAGCCAAGGTTCCCTAGAAGGAAAATGCCTACATAAAAGATTCAATTAAATTAAAATTACTCAGTTCAGTCTGTGTGTGTCCAACACAAAGTCTGCTCTACTAGGAAACCAGGCATAGATATTCAGCTAAAAATTGCCACACATTAGACATGTAATTTCAGGCCATATTTTCGTACAAAGTACAAATCAACTCTCTTTTGGTTTCATAGCTATCAGGATGTCATCATATTCTTTTTCTGAGGAAATCTGAGAGGATGAAAGGAGGCGCTTAAGAAATAATTTTGCATTTTCTCTTAGAAATTAAAAATCTTTCATTTCTTCTCATTTATTTAGTGCCACAGAGAAATGGGGTTAGAAATGGATTTAGAAAATAATCCAAGACATCTAAAGAAAACTGTAATCTCTATTACATTCCAACTATAATCATTTCAGGGGCAGAGGAGTAAAAGCAGTTTCTGTGTGTCCATGGATTTTAGAGACTTGCAAAACTACAAGGCTCTCTGAAATCAGGTGTTATATATTCGGTTTTCATTTCACAGAGCTAAAATCAAACTGAATATTTAATTCTAAGTATAAACTAATGACCTGATCCTGAATCATGTAGCATGAAGATAGATTACTGTTGACATGCAGAGTCCCAGGGAAATCCCTGGGATATTGTGTGAGCCGAGCAGCCGCCTGCCTGCGACACAAAGCTCAAAACAGCAATGCTGAAATGGAGTTTGGGATGTTAATTCACAGTTACCATCTTTAACGCCACGTTTTTAATATCATTCCTCCTGTTGTTTTGAAGGTCAGTGGATCCAGAGGAAATTTCCCACTCTCAGAGCAATGAGCATGGTATGAAAGTAATAATGGGCTTTCATTTTAAAGTTCTGCTGCTGAGGGTTTGTGTCACAAAGTAAAATAAAAATAACTCCAGCTAAGCCTTTAGCTGTTTGTAAAAGTTTGCAAGCTAAAAGCAGGACAGATTTATTTGTGTTTTACTAGTACTGAGCTGACACTAATTATCCCACTGTGAACTTTGGATGGAATCCTCATCCTGCTGAACTGATGGGAGTTTTGCCACTGACTCCGGCCTCACCAGGACTTCACCCCCTGGCTCTGTGCCACAGCCTAATTCTGTCTGCGAAATCAGGGCCATAAAATTTATCTCGAAAGCCAAAAAAATATTAGGTCAACTTCTAATCACTCTGCCTTTTCCCCTTGTGGAGGGACAGCTTGTTCCAGTCTTCCCCACCGTGTCGCCGCTGCCGATGGAAGCTGCTCCTCCATCCTTGGGGGAGCAGTGCCCGAGCGAGCGGCCGCGCCTGCTGCAGGCAGCCAGCGCTCCTTTATTAGTATGCACTGCCCAAATTCAAAGACTTTCCAAGGAAGTTTGACTGCAGCGGTAGCATTCTGATTTATGAAGCTGGGTTATCATTTTTAAACCACAGCCCTGTCCCCAGCCTGACTCGACTGACAATGACATATGCCCAACAGGTTCGGCAAGCCTTGCAGGCTGATTTCTCATCCCCGCCGCAGCTCTTCCCCATGCTGGGACCANGGTGTGTCTGGCAGAATAGGCCTTTATTTGTTCAGGAACTGATTCAGCTAAAGGCCTGAATGCACAACTGCTGCGATTGCCTTTCTTGCACGAGATTAACTGTGATTATTTGAAGATATTTTAGGTGGCCTTCCTTTAAAGGGGAAAAAAAGCATCCAAAGCAATTAGACCAATTAGACAAAGAAGGTGAGGATATACAATTTTCAATGCTGCACTTTGCATTCCTGTCGCCACCAGTAACCTGAATGACACATAATTATCTCTCAGACATCTACAGAATAACTGTTTTGAGAAAAAAAGTAGTCACAGAAAGGAATCTTTAAATACTAAACACCTATATATATATATATATATATATATATTTTAAATCAAGTAATGGATCAAAAGTAATGTCTTCAAAGTCAGCATAATTTAAATATTACCCCTTCCTTCCATCCCTGACGAGCTGTCTGCCTATTTTATAGCAAGTTTCACAAACGAATAACTAGCCAAGGTTCCCTAGAAGGAAAATGCCTACATAAAAGATTCAATTAAATTAAAATTACTCAGTTCAGTCTGTGTGTGTCCAACACAAAGTCTGCTCTACTAGGAAACCAGGCATAGATATTCAGCTAAAAATTGCCACACATTAGACATGTAATTTCAGGCCATATTTTCGTACAAAGTACAAATCAACTCTCTTTTGGTTTCATAGCTATCAGGATGTCATCATATTCTTTTTCTGAGGAAATCTGAGAGGATGAAAGGAGGCGCTTAAGAAATAATTTTGCATTTTCTCTTAGAAATTAAAAATCTTTCATTTCTTCTCATTTATTTAGTGCCACAGAGAAATGGGGTTAGAAATGGATTTAGAAAATAATCCAAGACATCTAAAGAAAACTGTAATCTCTATTACATTCCAACTATAATCATTTCAGGGGCAGAGGAGTAAAAGCAGTTTCTGTGTGTCCATGGATTTTAGAGACTTGCAAAACTACAAGGCTCTCTGAAATCAGGTGTTATATATTCGGTTTTCATTTCACAGAGCTAAAATCAAACTGAATATTTAATTCTAAGTATAAACTAATGACCTGATCCTGAATCATGTAGCATGAAGATAGATTACTGTTGACATGCAGAGTCCCAGGGAAATCCCTGGGATATTGTGTGAGCCGAGCAGCCGCCTGCCTGCGACACAAAGCTCAAAACAGCAATGCTGAAATGGAGTTTGGGATGTTAATTCACAGTTACCATCTTTAACGCCACGTTTTTAATATCATTCCTCCTGTTGTTTTGAAGGTCAGTGGATCCAGAGGAAATTTCCCACTCTCAGAGCAATGAGCATGGTATGAAAGTAATAATGGGCTTTCATTTTAAAGTTCTGCTGCTGAGGGTTTGTGTCACAAAGTAAAATAAAAATAACTCCAGCTAAGCCTTTAGCTGTTTGTAAAAGTTTGCAAGCTAAAAGCAGGACAGATTTATTTGTGTTTTACTAGTACTGAGCTGACACTAATTATCCCACTGTGAACTTTGGATGGAATCCTCATCCTGCTGAACTGATGGGAGTTTTGCCACTGACTCCGGCCTCACCAGGACTTCACCCCCTGGCTCTGTGCCACAGCCTAATTCTGTCTGCGAAATCAGGGCCATAAAATTTATCTCGAAAGCCAAAAAAATATTAGGTCAACTTCTAATCACTCTGCCTTTTCCCCTTGTGGAGGGACAGCTTGTTCCAGTCTTCCCCACCGTGTCGCCGCTGCCGATGGAAGCTGCTCCTCCATCCTTGGGGGAGCAGTGCCCGAGCGAGCGGCCGCGCCTGCTGCAGGCAGCCAGCGCTCCTTTATTAGTATGCACTGCCCAAATTCAAAGACTTTCCAAGGAAGTTTGACTGCAGCGGTAGCATTCTGATTTATGAAGCTGGGTTATCATTTTTAAACCACAGCCCTGTCCCCAGCCTGACTCGACTGACAATGACATATGCCCAACAGGTTCGGCAAGCCTTGCAGGCTGATTTCTCATCCCCGCCGCAGCTCTTCCCCATGCTGGGACCACTTACACCCCAAAGCCCCACGGGTGGGTCAGCTGGGCACTCTGACACCCACCCACAAATGGCTCCAGCTGTATTGGTGTAAAACCAATTGCACAGCAGGAATTACTTAAACAAAAAAAAGAGAAAATTTTTTAAAATCTGGTTTTACAAAGCAATCTCTGTGCTATTGCTGTGTGCACTGCAGCCACTGAGGCAGAGTTAGAGATTTCCAGACAAGCCAGGCTTGCAAAAAAATAGGAAAACAGAAATCTAACACCAGGCATGACACATATGTGTGTCTTCGAAGGCCAGCATGGATATTGGTTTGCTGCTTCTAAAAATGAACATTAAAATCTCCTTCTCTCTCTCCACCTGACCATCAAATTTTTAAAAAACCAAAACATTTCAGAACATATTTGAACATGTCTGCTTAATGGGAGAAAAATGTCATACAACCAACACACCTTTCCCATGTGGAGAGAGAGCCTTCTGCATTACAAACATACAGCAAATGTAACCTGGGGAGGCATAGGTAGGTACGAAGATCTAAGCAACGGAAATATGCCTGTCTGGAGTCCAAAGAATTACATTAAAGATGCTCAAGTGTCATTTTAAGAGTCTGTATCTTGACATCAAGCAGACAAAGATGCTTTCATGGTCTTTCTTCAAGCAAGAAGGCAGAAACACAAGTAGGGATTTTCTTTTATGCTCAGCAAGATAAAAACTGAGTATAAACACTGAAGTATTTATTCTCACAGCAATCCCACAAAATGCACAGTTATTCCCATTTTACAGAAGAGGAACTGAGTCACAGAGAGACCTTCTGGCTCATACTTTAAAGGTGGTTTAAAAACTGAGCTGAGGACACAGTGTTCACATCCAGTGTTTAAGCCACAAAACCAGAATTCATCCTTCATAATAAGTTCAGCTTTTCATTCAGTAACTATGAAGGTGCTGAAGGAATTTAGTAAATTCTTCTGTAGAGTTACATGATATTAAGATGAAAACTAGTAAACCTGAGGTCTAGTAACATATCCACTCAAGCAGGCCCCAAAGAAAATGTGAAAAATAGATGTTTCATAGCTGAGGAAAGAAAAATAAAAAACAAAATGCCTTTGCAAATTTTTTTTTTGTGGAGCAATGTGCTTTTGCTAAAAGACTGGTGTGTGCAGAAAAGGGTACATTTTTGGTATGTCAGCTTCAATTATCAGCAATCTAAGAGTGAAAAGCGACAGCCTTGTCCCAACAACCTCCTCCAAAGGAGATGCCCATCAGCCAAAAGCCCTGCCCCCAGCGTGACCTTTCCCACTTTCTGACTGGGCATAAGGGCACATAACAATTTTATTTAAACTTCTTCTGGGAAAACTGCTTGTTAGATGTTGATTTCCAGCAGCCACTGCCCTCTGAAAGGAATATTCATGGCTGATGTTTCACTTGGAATGCTAACGGCATCAATTTGAAATCTCTACACTCTCGATCTCCACTTGTTTCATACATATTCAAGGCCATTTACATCATTTTACAGAAAACTGTTTATGAGTGGGGATGCACACTGTATGGACTGTTGCTGGGTTAATTCCTAGCATGTTTGTTACAGAAGAAAGCAGGAGCTGGTCCTAGCAGGTGAGCTGGATCCCAAAAGAGGCAAGGCTGGAAAAAAATCACAGCGCTAGGAGCCAGACAAACAAGTTCCAGCATTATCCCTCACAGTTTTTGTCAGTCAGCTACTGAGAGCACTCCACAGCCTGCTCACCTCCTTGCTGCTTTGTTTTCTCTATTTAAATAAAAATTACAGTCTCTCCTTTCAGTGGCACGGCTAAAGGGCCCCGTAATCCAGTGTATCCTTGGCTCTGTCACTGTGCTTGCTGACCCTACAGTGAGCAGGCTCTGACCACCAAATGCGAGCAGAATAAATTATCGCTGACACTCCAATATTTAATTATGCAGCTGTCAGAGCGGCCCTTTCGAAATTCATTTTAATAAAGTGGGAACTTTTTCCTTTCAAGGTTAGAGTCAGGGAAGTCACCTTCTGTGTCAGGCTGAGGTCTCCACCATGAGCTTTGCATTCTTCCCTGAGAAGCCTGTCACTTGGCCTGATAGAAGGACCAGATAACAGCACCGATGTCTATTGGCCTCCCCCGCCCTGCCTGGATGAACATCCTTCATTTAAACCCCCAATAATGAGGACCTCAAAGTCAGGCTGGCAGCCACAAGGGCAGCTCGGCAGGAAAAAAAA
>WBMY01018560.1:1294504-1316416 GCA_013397315.1 Donacobius atricapilla
ATCCTGTTCATCTCACTGTTTTCACTGGTTAACCAGAAATATTTAACATGTTAAAAAATGTGAATGGAAACCCAGTGGGTGAAGCCCCAGCAGTCTGTATTTATCTGCACTGAACTCAGAAAAGGAGAGGAATATTGCTTCGTGTTTTTCTGCCAGCAAGTTATCTAACTAGATCTTTTTGCCAAATATTTAGAAAATAAAATCCTTTATGAACACAGTGTGTAGTAGGCAATGTCCACATACTGCAACCTGCACAGTGTATGGATCAGAAGTGCTTTCTAAGATGCTCAAAAGCAAAGCTGCTGTGTGCAATCACAGCTCTCTCTCACACACACATACAGCACATGAAACAACCCTTGTACTGAAGTGCTGATCATAAGGAATCTTGCCTTCATGAAAACAAAAACGATTTTAAAATATGCCGCTAACTCTCTGTAAAATCTTCACACCTGGAGATCCCTGCTTCCAAAACTTTTGATTTTTGTAGTGTGCATCTGTGAGAAAAGAGATAGAAGTTTGCCATGGACAGCCCACAACTTTGTAAGCTAAAGTGCAGTTAACCCAAATCAGCAGAAAAACAAGCAAAAAAAAAATAACCTACAAATATTTCAAATCTTATTTTTCCTGTGTGACAACACTTTTAATTTCTAAGTAATGTTAATAACAACTTTGACTTACAAGCTCTAGTCCTTCCCTGGGTTCCTATGGTGCTACACAAGCACTGGAGATTTAACTACCCAAGATTTTCCCCAGTATGATTATACATCTTCTACAAATGGGGAAGTGAAAAACACATAAATTGCATGTGGGCTGGGAATTAAAGCTCTCAGGGAAGTCCCACATCTCCCAGCTTAAATCAAAAGAAGATTTGCTAATGAGAGAGAAGTTAATGGGATACAATCCTACATCCCATAGGTGCTAAGTGACCTATCCCAAGACACAAAGTGTCCCAGGAAAAGAAATTAAAGCTTTAGGAAAAAATAGGTTTTTTCACTTAATTTGATCCACAGTGAAGTCACAGCCAAGAGAGAACAATATGACTCACTAGTACAAAATGTTTTACTTTCTGGATTCATTAGCACTAATGAAGAGCAGGTGCAGGGTACCAGGGGAAATGCTGCGCAGAGCAGCTCTCCAGCAAGTCCTCCTGCTCAAGTTATACCTCAACATTTGGTGTTTTGCTCCTTCCCTGCAAGGGGATGCACTTTCTATCTCCCAAATAATGCACAAATGAATCACTATCCCCAAAGCCAGCAGAAAAAAAGTACACAGGGCTCTGAAAAAGGGCCAGAGTCCACTCAAGCTTCACAGTTTTCCCAAACATGCTGGGTTGTGCTATGGCACTTCATGTTTAAAAACTCTCCATTTCTATTAATAAAACTTTAAGTATCTCACTCATTGGCTGTTTCCAATGTAAGATCAGCACTTCCCACCAAAAATTAAACATTTCCTTCTGAATCATGTGATTATCTTATACACACCTCAATTTCTAACAGCATACATCCCCCATCCAGCACTAGGCACCTAAAAAACAACTTCTTAGTAAATGTGGTTGCTCTTGTCCTCCTTTCGCCAGTGGAATCAGCCAACTCTTTCAGAGGCTGAGCTGGAAGTTGAGTAGAACGACCCTTTGGTTGTAGCCACTGCACTGGGTTTGCGTACAACGCCCAGGGTGACAATTTGTATTTCAGAAGCCTTGCTTAAGCTGTGTGGATCTGGGTTGGGACAGTTATTTATCAGCTGCACATGCAGCACAAAGCCAACAGTGCCTGGCTTCCAAGAGGTCTACACATGTTTCTGTACTATAAATAATAACTGATCACCCTTTTTTACCACTTATGCTAAGATTATCTCCTGCTGCTTCCCGCTTTAGGTCCTCTTGCTTTATTTTTGGCTGTGTCATTTAACTGTGGTAGAAGCAAATATTTTGACACACTGCTGGCATTTTGATCTCAGCATGCACAAAGCCAAATGCATCTTCTCGTTGGCTTGGAGCTCACCACAGATGCTTACTATGCAGAGGACATGCTCCAGGATCTGAAATTAAACCTCTAATGCATAAAGAAAATGTATTTATATTCTATTATAAGCCTAGGGAAATAAGTGCCTTAAAACATCATTGCTTTCTATGGGTTTTGAATGGGCAGCTTCAGCTTCACACCAGTACAATCCACTTGCAGGTTTCTGAGGACTATTTCCCTCCAAGCAGCATGGTTCACCTCCTGGTGTCAATCCAAACAGATTTGCTGAATCCTACTTGTCACTAATTTTTGCAGTGGAAAAATAATTATAGAACAAAACATCAGGAAAAAATATAATCCTATCAACCTGGTGTGACATGCACACATAAACATGCCAAAAATCCCAGCTGAGCAACACACAAAAATGAGCAATTGTTGAATGCATAGACCAGGAAAGGCTTTGATTCCCCTACAATAATAGGGGAAGTGCAAATAAATTCTGAGTCAATGAGACGGCTTACACTAACCTGGCATTGGGAGAATTTTCAGTCCACAAATTCCTTCACAACTGAGTAAATTTAAAGAAATAAAACTAGATTGAGCATTGCTTTAATACCTGCTGGTGTAGTTTCCCACACTGTTCACTGGCTTGTTAAATATGAAAAAGATTTGCCTTGCAAAGCCAAAGTGAGAAATACAGTCACAGATGGGTTAATTGTTCGCTCCTCAGATCTTACCATTTTTATTTTATTTTAAATATAACCTGTTATTATAACAAGAAAACTCCCTGGCCTTGTGTACAAGACTCAAATATAATCAGCGATATCACACTGTCCCTTAATAGAAGGTGCAATATAAAAAAGATCATTTAAGATGCCAGTAGCTTCCCTCCTGACCCTGCCTGGCTGAGAGGCAAATTGCATTAGAAAATGACATGCCATTCATCTCACGAGTAGTTGCAGGAACATTTAGCTAATTAAATGATTAATAAATTTAACACTGCTTTATAATTTCATTTAGCCGTGTTGGAAATCAAACGGTGCACTGCGTGTGCACCGAATGAGATTAGGTGGGAGTTGTGGGTTTCACCGGCTGCCCTGGTAATTGAGATTAGTCTATTACTACAGTGACCTTTTTAACTTTTATACTCTCTTGTTAAAGTGAAATAAAATTTTATTCACTTTTAAGGCATATTTACTTAGCAAAATTTACGTGAAATTAAAGAAATACCAAGCTAAGAAGCATTCATTCTCTTTTCGTTCTCTTATCCTTATTTTACACCGTTATGAATTCCAGCTTTAATTTGGCAGCTGAGTACCACCATAGCACACTCTGAAACAAACTCCCTTTATTACCAAAACAAAAGAAAACACCCCCAAATGCTGCAAACTCAAATACAACCAGCATCACAATGATGGGATTGGAGTAGGGGGGTTGGTGCACACAAAAAGCTGTAACCTCAATGTACCTACGTATTTGTACACGTTTACTGTAGCTTCATCTGGAAAGTACCTCGGGGGCTGGAGTTCAGTGCTGAATCTCTCTGTTCTAGCACTGTCAGCTGAACAATCAGGATGCCGTGGCCACAGTCAGCTGTGAACAGGGGCTACATTTATGTTACACCAATCCCCCCACTTTTTGTTCCTTCATCCTCACACCCAACTTTAGACAAAATGACCCCATTCATTTGAAGCATCACAATTGGCTATTTAATTATCTGTGTGATCAGTGCTTAGACTCAGCCTCTGAGGAGCAGGTGGGGACCCTAAGGGAAGTGACAGCTCTCTGGTTTCACCCAGCTTATGGTCAGAGTTAGAGGTTGCTCCTGATGGGTGGCATGCCCCAATTTGGTACACTGCATCAAAGAAAGATAAACATTTCACAATTTTGTTGTGATTTAATCCTACAATTTCTTTTCCATATAACAATTATGGACATTGTCTTCAGGTAGCCAGCACAGGTCAGAAGGTTAATACTCAAGTATTTCCAATAGCCAAATAAAATAAAAATACCTGCAAGAAATAACCTTTGTTTATTCAGGCACGGCTTGGAGCTATCTTAATGTTAAAAGCATAAACATCTATCCGCACAAAATTCATTTCAGCAGTACAAGGACTCATTTTATCAGTTCTTGGAAAACTTGTCAAGATTACTGACACTTAAGCCAACTCAGAACAAATTTTCAATCGATCTGTCTAATGCTAGGAGGGATGTTTAATGTGTTTCCCTTTTGAACAGATGTGTGTTTATAATGTAGAAAATAAAGGAATCAAAATGCATATCATTACTGAAAACTGATTCCTCCCTGAATCACACAGTACAACATTTCAGAAAGTATGCTGGAAAATAATTCAGAAAAGGGTTGACTTTTTCCTGATTCTGATCACTCAGGAAAGGGATAAAATACTTCATAGACTGTAAATACAATATGGCTATAAAATCCATGGTGGCTGAAGTGAAATGATGCACTGGAAATGGGATCTGACATGAGGAAGTCAGGGTTCTGCTCACTCACTCTGGTAAAATAAAATTCTGATACAGATGGGCCCAACATGTGGGAAAAACTATTATCAGCAAATGCCTTAAATATAGCAACCACAGCAACAATTTCATCTTGAAGGCAAAAAAAAAAAAAAAAAAAAAGCCAAACAAATTATAGGTGATAATTATAACAGCTATTTACTGTGATAATTGGAAGGGAAAATTATTGTTGGATTTCCAAACCATACCATCACCACAGAGGCAAAGAATCACAGGATCATCAACAGTATGCAGAGGAAGATCAACCGTCTTGATGTGTTGGAATAAATTTCATTATTTGCACTCAGTGGCTAAAACCCACCTGGCTCCAGAGGGGACTCCGTTTCCACCCAAAAAGCTGGAGCTATTTTCTGACTCTCAGGGCAGCAAAAGCCATGCTCATGGTCCTGAGGGACCAGTACTGTGGGGTAAGCATCATCTTCCCTATTATCAGATGAGACTAATGTAGGTGTCTGTAACTCATCTTAATTCCCGGACTTCCTTTACCAGCAATAACAAAAAGGCACTTACTGAGAATTCTTCATCTGACCTAATTTAGCCGTTTACCCCAAGGTGAGGTAAGCCGTGATACAGAAGTGCCACCACCTCTCCTCAGACAACAACAAAAGCAAAACACAGTAATTTTATGAAAAAAGTCCTGCCACTAAGATGCAAGTTCTTGACATGTACTGAAAAATAATAAATCCACTCTGAGGCCTCCAGAACTAAGCTTTCTCTTGAATTTTGTGTAGGATGTAAAGCTGCTAAAATGTCCCCATGACAAATGCATGATATTCAGTGTATTCACAGATTTAACAGCTTTGACTTAAGAAATCCCTTGAAAACTGGTTCTTATACCCCAGACTTTCCCAGGAATGGTCAGTTCTGGCATTTATTTTTATTTATTTTTCTTATGGGAGGGGTCACTGGCATTTGGATGGATACATTATTTTCACCAGGGAAGATAATATATGAAGCTGATGAGCTGATGACATGACATGATGATATCTTACAAATGTCAGAGGGAATATTGTTTTCTCTAAAAACACTGATATATGGATAACAGGAGCTCTGCCTCTAAAAAATGTAACTTGTACACTGGGCTCGCTAAAGACAAAAGTGTAATGTGAAATTTACTTCTTGGAAACAGAGATTATTTATGCTGGCAACTACAGTCAAGGCAGAATTTAAATAGCCATTATCCACTCACAACTGTAAGAAGCAGGAAAACCCATCCAATTTTTCCAGGAACCTGTGTCTCCTAGTGTCTCCCTGAATCATAAATCATATTCCTTCCAATGAAATATGCTACAGGTTTTATTAAAAGAGAGGTAACCTATTAAAAAACCAATAAACAACCTGTTTCAGGAAATAGATAAGACTTAACAAAAAGGCAGAACTCCTCTTAATAAGGAATTAAGACTATGAGAAATAATTAACAAATCTTGAGTAGACTAATTTATTTACAATTTTTACAACTTTTTTTTCATTTCTGGTAAAAAAAACAAGATCTCTTGAGGATATGACAATACTAAATCTCCAGGAGTGAAAATAGTAATTATTAGAATAAGCACTATGATCTTTTAAACATGAGTAGTTTTGTCCATTTCTACTCATGCAAGGTCCACCTTTGCACGCAGTTAAGTTGGCATCCATATTCAGTTTTAACTTAAATACACCTGCAGAGCAACCCCTGCGAGCTCTAATAATGTGCACTGAAGTGGAACTATGGCCATTGTTTCTTATCATTCACACTGGGAAACTGTGTAAGGTCAGGCTTGTGTTTCAGTAAGAAGCCTTTGGTTTTAATTACCTCCATAAAAGGTGAAATCTGGGTTTCAGTAAAGGCAATATGAATTTGCTTGTGTGAAGCTATGATTTCACCCAAGGTGAATGTGTAGCTGTGTATGCATCTACCTGTACATCCTAGGCTCTGCAGCCTAGGATTGCATATTCCTTATTGCAAAGTAGAAAATGGAGCCTTTAAAATATTCAAATGGAGTATGAAAGGTCTACATATGAGCTGGACATTACATATCAAAAATGACTATACCCACAGTGATAACACTCTGGCATCACCAGGGGCAAGAATTATGGGGGTCAAAGTCATATCAGGTTCCCAGGACAAGATCAAAAGCATTAGTGGGAAATAATTTTCTCCTGAAAACCGTTAAAGCCACATTAATTCTCCACTGTCAGCAACAGACCAATTGCTATAAAGGTTTCATGGCTGTAGGACAGCTTTGCACATCTGTTGTCCTGACTCCAGACGCGGCACCCAGTCCCACCACATGCAGGCTCTCTCAGGGCTGCAGCAGCGTTACTGTGACTTGTTAAAGAAAATAATCATCTCTTGTAGAGCTTTGGCTGATGGAACTGATTCAGCACAACACCCAGGAAAAGCAACCAAATGAACACCAAGGCGGGACTTTAAACTCATTTTGGTCTTCTGAATTGCATATAAATTAGATATGTGGAGTAGTTGTCTAAATTATACAGTGTGAGTATCACCATCAAGGAAGTTTTGGTTACAGACTCTTGACTTGGAAAAATAGCTGTGTAAATTGTATTGAAGTTTGGAAATGGCTCTTCCCTAGCTACTAGCCAGGCCAGTGGTCCTTTTCCACAGACCCCACCACAACACTTTTCCTGTTTGCTAACATCGTCTTCTAATTTAATTCTATGTTCTCACACAAAATAACATGTATATGAAACCATAAATAGTATTTTTGAAAAGTAATCCCTTTATTCCTCCATCCCCATCAGTATTTAACTGGTAGTGACAAAGCAGCTGTTATTTTTCACACTCGAAAAGGCTTGGTGATGTCTCAGTTACCAAGAGGTGGCAAAGCAAAGTATTGTCAGTAGTTGGATTGAAAACCTTGAGTTTCATTTCTAAGGATGATTTAGCAGCTCAGAGATGTCAGATTCATGATGAACATGATCTGACATTCTGGCTGTTGAATACGGGACATATTTAGCAAAAGTCAATACAACAGACACAACTATGACAAGCAGAAGGCAGCCCTAAATATGGTCCTGGGTTCGTTGCTGGTGTCCACAGCAGATTGGCAGCTTTGCATGGCTGTCTGCTGTTGTCTCTGGATGCTCCTGAAGGTTCTAGGAGGAATCCATGTGTTGGCTGAACTGCTTCTCACTCAATCACAAGAGCAGTCTTGACATCCCAGCCCTACTGCACATGAAGACGTCGCAGGATATTTTTACACGCTGCTATATTGGTGTGTCCATACAGTGAATGCCAGGCTCACTCCATCCATGCAGGTCTCACTGCTACTTTCCCCTCCCCCAGAGAGTGCACTTGAATGCATCAGGGATGCTGTCTCAGGAAAACTGTTGGATACATGGAATGAATAATGCTATTAAAAGTAAAAAAACAAACCACAACTGGGGAACCCCAGCAAATCTCACAGCTCACAGTTATGTGAATTTAGCTGCCTTAATTTCTGAGGTTGTCTAATTGTAATTGGAATATTGATTCCCATGTTAATTTTTGTGCTATCAGTGTCAAATCCTTGCCTTGTAAACCACTGGGATCAAGCGAGCAAGCCTGATTGCACTGAGCTCTGCCAGGACTGACTTCACCCCAGCCTGATACTGGGCTATGACTTTGCTGTCACTAAGGGGCTCTAATCAAGGCTGCAACTGCTGGGAAGCCCCAAGCCAGTGGTCTGTGGCCAGTGGACCTGCACAAACTCACGTTTCTACACTGGATGCCTCCACTGGCTCAAGCTCAGCCTAGCCTTGACTCAGTGTGTAACCTGGCTGCACCATCCAGAGCATGCAGATACTCCCACAGGATCTGCCACCACCACCAGCTCCACGCTTTTGGTTATGATGGATGATTTTCACTGCTAATGAGGAAGAGAAAGAGAAACTGAGTGTGTCTTGGTTCCTTTCCAAAAGCCTGTCCTGACTGACAGCTGGTGCCTGTCCACTTGAAAAGGGGGCTGAACTGGAGATGCATTAGTGGTCACGTAGGCTCTCCAAAGCATGGGTTTATCTCTGCCTCTGGGTCTCTTCTAAGCACCAAACTGATTTTTTGGTGGTTTTTTTGCAGTTGAAAAGAAACTGTGTACAGGACAGTGTATTTACTCCATCAGTCACAGAAGTGGATTTCCGTGGCTCCCTCTGCTACCCCTGAATAAAGTGTCACCAGTATGAAGGAAATCATTAAAAGCAGAGGAGGAATAATCAAGGGTGTGAGTCTTGGCGGGTGTGAAGTCCAATTCTTCACACAAGATGTGCTCCTCAACACAGCTTCAGCGTTGTTTAGTGCGATCCGCTGCGATTACTCAGAATTTGAACCATTTGACCTCACTACATTAAGCCTCGGTGTTTCCCAAATCCTGTTAATAAAAAGCAAATGGCCAGCCTCTTACTCACTCGCTGGAGCGAGCGTGGGGCCACGGGAGGGACTGGAGTGTGCAATCTTTGGCGAGGCAGCGGCGGTTCGGCGGAGCGGGCGGCAGGAGATGCTCTCCCCCGGCTCAGCGCAGGTGTAAAGTCTGCATGTGCCCTGCTGCCACTGCGGTGCAAACAGGCTGTGCATTGTGCTCTGCTCATCCATCACCCGCTCTGTCAACACAGGTCAACTAATCCTGCTCTCCCTGACCTCTGACCGGCACGCCGAAGGGAGGCAACAAAAATTCAAATGCACTGCTGAGGGAGACAGAATTGTTAAAGCTGCCTTTTCTTCTCACCGAGACAGGGTAAAACAAACTTCTAAATGCTATTAGAGAGCAAACCTCCGTAAATGAGGAGAAGCTGCACTCTGAGTCTTCCCCTTTATGATTAATAAGTTGTCAGGTCCTTCAAGGGCTTTCCTATAATGTAGGAACCCATTTTATTGGGTTTTGCCCTTAAAGACTCCTGCCTTGATTCAGTCATTTTATCTCAATATTTAATAGTTAAGAAAAAGAAAAAAACGAACAACAAAGGCAAGCAGAGGCACAGCCCAAACAGACAAAAGGGGACTGCAGACACACCGGACCAAAGCTGCCAGCTCCACAGGGGGAGTTGCTGAGGCAAAACAATAAAACAATTTTGATGTCTGAGTTAAAGATGAAAGGGGTGAGGTAAGAAATACATGAAGGCTAAAGAAGACAGGTCAAACTCTCAGGACCGGTCTGTGTGTCTGGAGCAGGATTTTCAAATAGATCTGGGGGCAACTCAAAAGGAAGTTGGCCAAGACAGGCTTTTGTACTTATAATAGCAGTACTCTTCAAAATAAAGACATTGCTCCTCATTCAGAGAAGTTTCAGTACCAGAATGGCTAAGCTAAATGTATTTTCATGCCTCAATATTTCTTATTTATCTCTGGGACAATGAACTCTCAATATTTTGAAAGGCTGAATGGAAGGAATCTCAAGACTCACAAACAAATGAAGCAAAGACTGTTTCTGCTTTAGCTGTCAAGGTAGACACATGTAAAATGTTTTTATTGAAAAACTAAACCAGGTATTTAGAGCAAATTCAAAATACCTTCCCACTTCCTCCAGTTGCTAACATAGTGGAAAAATATACACATTCACTCTGTTTTTGCTTGAGGGATTCATCATCATTTCTGTAAACAGAATGTAAGATGTGGAAACTCCTTTGCATCAAAAAGAAACTGAGCAATAAACACAGGATAAATATTGTGCATCACGTATTACAGTGAGTGATATGTTTGCAGGAATCACAGAATGGTTTGGGTCAGAAAGGATCTTAAAGCTCATCCAGTTCCAAGCCACTGCCATGGGCAAGATATCCCCCACGATCCCAGGTTGCTCCAAGCCCTGTCCAGCCTGGCCTTGGACACTTCCAGGGATCCAGGGGCAGCCAGAGCTTCTCTGGACAACCAGTGCCAGGGCCTCTCCACCCTCACAGTAAAGAATTTCTTTCTAATATCTAATCTAAATTTACTCTCTTTTAATTTAAAGCCATTCCCCCCCATCTCCCCATAAGACTCACAGTAGTGATTGGTGGTAATGAAAGGGAGGGGTGTGATTTTACAGAACTTCCTGAGCAGATAAAATTGAACCCCAAATACAGGAGAAGGTAAGTGGACAGCCTGGTTTTGGTGCAGCTGGTCCAACTGCACTCTCAAAAACTGTTTTAGGAAGGAACTTCTTTTGGAAGCCCTACAACTTTGGTAATTCTCTTAACAACTTTTCTTTTCAGCTTGTTAAGAGAGATTTGTTTTTCAAACGTAACTGGCAACTTGTTCACCCATGGAATGCAAATGTAAAAATTAAGGTGAAGCCAAAAGAGAATCTCCCAACACAAGAATGCAGCAAAAACTAAACTAAAAACTTAGACGTTAAAGCCTAAACCATTTTGACCATTTCAAAAACTGAGGCATTCCCACCCAACCATTTTCTCAGATTTAAGTCATGGGTTGTAAAAAGGGCAAAAAGGACTGTTCTCCTCACAAGCACACTTTTTAAGCCACTGATGTCTGCTGGAAAGCAGCCTTTAGACACAGCCACAAGTTGACAGCAAAATGGTAACAGTGCCTGTCACTCATACTAGACAGCAGAGACCTGCAAATGTATGTTCCAACTGAATTTTTGATACTAATATGTGCAATTTTCTGATCTATCACGTGATATTTCTCTGAGACACAGCTTTTGATATGAAAAACTAGTGGATATGCAGTCCTTAGGCACCGTTCTAGCTCACATATGTGCACACAGCTTGCCACTGATTTCAACAGGAGTCACATTTAAACAAATTTAAACTAAATGTTCAGCTTCTGGTTGTTCCCAAGATAAACACGAGCAGGCCCCTGTGGTGTGATAGCCGTTAATGCAAATGCACAGCTTTGTTGATATGTAAAACCTTCTAGGAGCCAGAAGCTGGTTATTCTTAGTCATCAAGATGAGATTTGAATCTTTGGGATGTTTGCCTAACCCTGTAGGCTTAATCCATTCTGAGTTACAAATTGCAATACTCCAGCAGTCAGTCAGAATTGAATCTGGATCACCGCAATGTGGAAAGTTGCTGGTCAGATTATGGGCTGACCCTACATTTGAAAAATCATCAATAATATAATTACCAAAATTACTATCAGAATCCTGAATAGAAATAGTTAGATGGCCACAAAGACTTCTATATGAAGGGTGAAAAGGCAGGAACAGATTAACTTCACGCTAGCAAATTGAGTTCAAAGTCATAAGACGTGCTCAGGACTGGAGGGTTTGTATTGCCAAGGCAGGAACAAGCGAAGAGCTGCTGAATGCAGCTGATATTCCATTGATAGCTAAGTAGGAGACATCCTTATAAAGCTGCTGAAAAGAAGTTTAAATAGGTCTTCACAATTCAGGCTGAAAAGCAATCTCTTGTAGAAACCACATCTAGCTCTCTGCAAAGGCCCCTATTCAAAAGTTGATGGGTTGAGACCATTTTCCACTTGCGTTTTCTTTTGTTGTTGTTTTTTGTTGGACACTTCCTGTTTAGGAAGTGAAATGATATTCAAAACTGGGGTTTTACTGTAAGTGATTTCAATAATGTACTTCTCCTCCTACCACAACCACAACTTCGGTCTCAGTCTCTCCAAAAACAATAACAATAATGAATGGTGAGTTCATGACATGTTACCTCGTGATGCAACTTGTCAGCAAAAAGGAAGAAACAGGAAGGTTGGCTCAAGGCTACTATGGAGCTAAAGTTTGTTTGAGCATTTGTTTTATCAGTTAAAATAACTATAAAATACTTGTGTTACATATATTCACTTTTTTTCTTTTTTTTCCCTGAATCATTCTCACCCAAACAATGTAATTAGGAGCCTGAATTTGATCTAGGTGCCCCTTTGAGGTGAGTCCTGGAATTTCTGTCATGAAGGTGAGCAGACACAGCCTGGAACTACTGGAATGCAACACAACATTTGACAATATTTGTTGCATATTTCTGTACTTGTTCACCAATATCTTCTGGTCACCCTGTAATCCAAATTATATTCCTAATTCCTTTTCACTACACTAACATTAGCAAAATCCAAGAAGTGTTTTCTGTCACCTGTAGATTTCTAACTGAAGGATCACAGTTGAGAAAGATATGAGCATTTTAATTTAACCCAAATTGAGTTCAGTGTAAACAGAGCACACAGATACAATGAATTATGAACTAAACTTCAACATAATTACAAGGAAATGTGGCAGAAGGCTGCAAATCCACAAACAGCTGTTGGCATGATCGTGTGCTGTTATAAAAAGGACAGAAAAGCCAAAACAATGTAAGTAAATGCCATGATCTACCTTCATATTATGGTTTTACTTTGGTGTTAAAGTCTGACCTCAGTACATATTGTAGTAACTTGGGAATGATATTTTCTTGCCTAGTGTAAATAATCATGTAGAATTCAGAAGAGAAGGAATAATTTGATAAGCCACTCATTCCAAGAAGCAATGCACAGCTGGGAGTACCCATCATCTCAAGACAAACAATGAGTAATAATCCCTGCTGGTTGTTAAGAGTCTCAAGGTATATTTCTTAAGCAAAAGAACACTTAAACAGTTTTGTCCTGGGGAAAGTCCAGCTCAGAAAACCCCCCTAGGTCTGGATGTTTCCACTGCACACGGTTCTGCTCCCACCACATTTCAAAAGCTCAAAAGCTTGGAGAGCTGTTATGCACTGTTAACTGACTCTTTTCAGGGTAAATGTAGATGTTTTCCATTGTTGGCGAGAGTGACTTTATCCCAGTGCATTCACAGGGAGCTTGGGCTGTCATGGTGCTGACTCGGTTTCACAGAGTCCAAGCTGAAGGCAGTGGGGTTTTCTGGGGTTCAGCACCTCTGAATACCAAACCATCTAAGAGAACTTCCTGAAGTAAAAAGGAAGATTTCAGTGTTACAAAGTACAATTTAGTGAAAGCCAACCCCTTTTATAATTATTGTTTTAGAAAATATTAAAATGTTTAATTTTGACTTTAATATTAATTTTCGGTAAGAAATATTGATTTTGTTACAGAGAAGGGGTATTACTTTATATAGCTTGGAGTGAAAATAAGGGTCTTTCAAAATTTTTTAATTTCAAGCTTTTACATTTTTTTTCTTCTGTTCTAGCCTTTTGACCTCTAATTATGATTTGAAAGAGAAGCTATTTTTTAAATGACCACATTACTTAAAGGACCTAATTTTTTTTCTGTCTTCTCTCAGTGTCTGTAAAATGCTTAGAGACTCTTTTGGAGAATTATAACTGTATAAGTTTGCATAATTTTTATAAAGAAGTAAAAAGAAGAATAAAAAGATACCATGTATTTTTAATCAAATTGCCTGGATTCTTTTTTTTACATAACTTGCTGTCTTAGAACATGAAAATACAGGAGAACTGAATGATGAAGAAACTCCCCATTAAAAAAATGCAAATAACCCATTTTTAATTTAAAAGATAAGCTAATTAAAAATAATGGCTGTGGACAGTTCCTGACAAAGCAGTTCAAAAACAAGAACCATGTATTTTATGAGACTTTAGTGTTTTTTAATTAAGATGATTTTTCATTTTTCCTCTTGGCCCGTGATAATAAAAAGCTACAATTGGAAACCAAGCAGGGTGGGCGGTTTTTGCCATTGAGAAGTATAAAGAAGGAATCCTGATGTTGACTGATGGGAAGCAAATAAAATCCTAGGCAGTTCCACTCAGCGTTAAAAGCCAGCCACAAATTTTTAATCGTGGGAAGTAAAGAGGAAAACTCACTGCTCATCATCCAGCAGTGAAACTGTCCACTGACTTTATCTCCCTCCTGACTGTCCGGTGTTCCCTCTTTCAGTGGCACTCACAGCTCTGCCTCTGCCAGAAACTTTTCCTTTGGCTCATCGTTTGTTATTTGAGCCTCTTGCTTTCTTCCCTGTGTCATCTTCTGACTGCAGTTCCTCAGGAACAAAAGAGCTGTCACCAGCTGTGATGCCAACAGTGGTGATTTTTGACCAAAACATGGAAATACAGACAGTCCTAACTCCTGTCAGTGAATACATAAGGTTATTTCATCCTGTCATTAGAGTGGACCTTCTTAGTCTTCCTTACACCAGTACAGCTGGTAATCTGAGATTAACTAGAGCAGGGTGGGAGAGCAAAGGAAAGACAAAGGCACTTTGGCCGCCTCAAAATGAAGATGCAAGAAGCAAATGTAGAAGCCTGGCTCTCACTCCTAAATCAAGGAACAAGCAACACTATGTGGGCATGGATTTGGCACTGGAAGAGTGACAGGAACCAAGGGCACCCTGTCCTGTCCCACTAACACTGCCAGTGTGGCAGCAAGGCTCGGCCTGGCAGGACTCTTTGGTCCTCCATCAAACCAGGTACATCCAGCTGCTTGCAGCAGCATCCAGCTCTGCTGCTCACAAAGCCCATTCTCAGAGTGGACATATCAACATGCCACAGCCTTTCTGCGTTACTCTGAAGAAAGAAAACAGTGCAAATATCCAGCTGAGGTGGATTTGCACCTCTTTTCCTCCAGCAGAGTGGTGCACAGCAGATCAGGTGCGGTAATCTGGACCCTTGTGTCCTCAATGCTGTTTTCAAAGACAGCAAGCAGGAACAGCTGGCAGGAGCTACAGCAAACAGACATAAACTTAAGAACTCAATATCCGCCCGATCAGTGGAAGATTAGAAGAGATACAAGGTATTTCTTGGAAATGTTGTCTTAGTGGTCACAATCCTAACATGAGGAGGCCAAGGGGAGAGGAAGCCTGTGTGTGAGGCTGCAGGTCAATGCAGCTTGTGACCAGGAAAAGGCAGCAGAGCTATCAGAGAACACATGCAGACACCCAAAAAGGCACATGAACGCTCAGCTAGCAACTCCACATCCTTCCAGCCTAAGGTATTTTGTGATTCAGTGATAATTTGTCTTTCCTGTGCATCTGTGCAGTCCAATAGTGCGGGTTTACAGCTGTTCATACAATATTTTATTAACTATAACATCACATTGAGAAGTCATTGCCTATTTCCAATTCAGACCCACCTAAGACATCGCCCACTTACAGCCACAGTGTAGCAACTCACTGAGTGGGAGAAAATCAGATCACCCATTTGACTGGACTGCCATCCACCCTCCTTGCCCTTCAAAGCACTAATTCATGTGCCTATTCATTTTGGAGCTTATAACCATGGGGTGAGAAAAATCTCCTCATGCATTGGGAAGGTGGGGTTCAGGAGCAATCAGGAAACCTTTGTAGGCTTGTAAAATATGAGAGACATACCTTGCAGCTCCCAGGTCACATGTTATGAATAGAGCCCACAGTCATTATGCAATCAAATTTTATGGACTTTAACTGACTCTTTGAAAGCAACCTAGGGCTTTTAAAATGTGAGACATCCAAGAAAAACAATTCTGGAGTATCTGAAGATGCTTGTAATGCTGCTAAGGAATTCATTCAAGTTGTGTTTCTAGCTGCAAAATTTATCAGGTTGAGAGAAATATGTGCCTTCAGTTTTCCAGCAGAATATTTAGTGGCACTCACACTTTTCCAACACTAATAGAGAGTCCACAGAAACAGCCTGCCCAAACCATTGCCCCTTCTTGGAACGCAAGAAGAGCCAACTCATTTAAAGTTTATTTTTACCAATTTAATCTTCAAAACTTCAAAGTTTGTTTTCTGCTGTATTTTTAAAGGCAAAAGCCCCAGTCTCTACAGGACTACAGCCAAATATGTGCAACATCGAGGGACACCTGGAAGCCATTAAGACCTGAGCTTCAAATCTTCTGGCAAGGAGGAGCGTGGAAAAGCCCATCCTCCCCCTTCTCAACATTGACACCCTGTTTCTATTAGGGTAACCTTGAGCCAGAGGTGTTCAAAATAAGAATTCAAACTGCAAACAAACACATTATAAAGAACTCTGCAGTACCACTTCAGGGTAGGGTCAGAGACCAATTAGGTCAGGCTGAGATAAAGACAGAAAAGCCGTAAAGAATCAGAAAGTTCACAAAGAATTGAAAGATTTCAGGTGTGTTTAAGCATGCAGATATTTAACTTTAAAATGCACAGGAATATTTTTCCTTTTCTTGATCATGTTCACTCAAAAATCTTTATTTGAAGTTGAAATAAAATCAATTATTTATTCCTCCACAGTGTCATTCTTTTGAAACCTAGGCTCAACTCCATGGCTTGTTTGGATTTCTTGTTTGGATACTTTGTTTGGATAGTTTTTGTTTGAAAAAAAAAATGCTACTATGATTTAGATCTCCTTTTTACATACATACAGCTATATACATATATATATATATAATTTCCTGGTAAATTGTGACTTGATATAGATATGAGATGGCAGATTGTTTGAAGTAAAACAGAAATTGCACTGTGAACTGCCATACCAGCTGGTAACCACATTTTCTAGAAAATCTGTGGGCAGGCTGTCTTGAGAAAACAGAATGGGAGCTAAAATGGTTGCTATTTTTGTGTGATAAGTAGATAACTGAAAAGGCAAAACACAACAATTTCACTTCAGAAGTGTTAGTTTTCTAACGATTCTTTTTTTTTTCTCTTTATATTGACTTTGCCACAAAATGCTTTGTTCACCCTTTCTAGCTTACATATAGAAGTCTACAAATTTTGCCTTTCTTATTTTATGTACCTTGTTTCGAGCCAGGCATAGCCCCCCAACGCTGTGTAGTAAAGCTAAGGAAAGAAGAGATGGCTGCTGAGCTCAACTTCAGTACTTGCAAGACAGCATCTTTTTTTGGAAATCTTACTGCTTTTAACGAGAAGCACCACAGCACTGCTGCCACGTTTGACTAACGTGTGGTTTTTATATGAACAACTTGATTCCTTTTTTTAGCATGAAATACTGATTTCTCCATTCACAGAGCAAGCAGCCCTTTGTTTCCTCTTCAGCTGAGTTCTGAGTAGACCCCCAAAGGGCTGCTATGGTCCTGCCATAGCACGTGAAAATCTTCTCGGCTATCTAACCTGCAATTCATGCACATGAAACTAAACCCAAGCATTTAACTGAGGTGAGAGACCATCCTTGTCATGGAGAGCAAATTGAACATTTGGAGAACTTTGGAACATCAAGCTGGTTGAAGGGCACCACGCAATGTCAGAGAGGAAAACACAGGTTGGTGTAGCATCCTCTCAGATTCACCCCAGAGCTGTGAACGGTGTCACAAACACCACAGCTCGTGGCTTTCCCCCAGAGGAGGGTAGAGGAGCTTGTCTCTCCCTCCCTATGAGTAGAGCCTGTCCATCCATTCTCTTCCCCAGGCTCTGATCTCTGCTCCGTGCAGTCCCAGCGCCGCCAGGGGAGCACCCCCAGAACAGCAAATATGGGATAAAAACAAGTCTGGGCTCTAAGTGCCTTTCTGGCCACAGCTCCCAGGTCACTTCCAGCTAAACCGTGACAGACTTCTGGCACACAGGCAGGTGGGGGAGTCTGTGATAAACTTTGTTTGTCCAGGTGCAAAGCTAAACGTGGTTTTGCTGGTTTTCTTCAGAAAACAGCAAGGCAGCCACACAGGCTCTCCCCTCCGCCTGGCTCAGGGCTTCCATGGATCCTCACCATCCCACCCATCTCTGGGAGCTTTGCAGGGTTTAAGCTTGTTGGAGAAACACCTTTTTCAGTTTAAACAACATGAAGAAAAGGCTAAATGAATCATGTACCTTAAGCCTGGTAACAGGGTAGATTTGCTGGGAGTAATTCTTCCCCAGCAAAGCCAGATGGCTGAATGGGGTGAGAGAGGAACATTTGCCTCTTAAGCATGATTTCATTATTATTATTATAACTTGAAGAACTGACTGTTTAAGGCACAAGTTTCAGGGCTAAGGCCATATGCAGCCGCTGCTGGAAGCACTGTGAAAAAGTGATAAAGGATGATCCAGAGCAGAACTCGTTGTAAGGCAAAGAGATAAATCAAGGTTGCAACTGATATGGTTGTGCCTTGGAAGTGTAAATAGATGTGAAATGCAAAGGGATTTCATTCCTGACATTTCATGAAGACTGAAAATTAAGAGAGGAAGAGAGCATTGCTCCACACATGCACACAAATGATCTGCCCTGCGAAACTCCATTCATTTTTGTGAATTTCCTCTCTTTGCAGCACATAACCCTGCTGACACATAGCACCTTGTCTGGGCACCCAACACGAGTGCAAAGTATTGCAGAGGGAAGTGTTTCCCTCCCATGCATGCATGAGGAGTACTGAGAACACAGAGCAAGAAGGATTCACAGAGGGGGCTGAGGTCTCTCCTAACACCTAAAGTGCGGCCAAAAAGAGCAAAGCCACCTGTTTTGGTAGGAGGTGAGGCTCATGCTGAGGGCAGGGGAGCAGGGGTCAAATCACTGCTCTGATGACTAGTCATCGATTTCCACTTCTTAGAGCAGTGGAGTTTTTGTATTCCTCCCATCTTAAATCAGCATTTAGATTTTGAGGAAAGCTGCTGTTTCTGAGGACAGCCTGGGCATGGAGATGTTTTACACTGGTTTAGCAAACAAAAGCTACTTTAAAAGTAAAATCTTTGAAGGGTATCAGGAGCAAATCCCCTTGTGTTTAACACTGACCTCTGGAACAAGGAATACTGGAAACAACTGCATTAGATTTATCCAGTGGTCTTAAGGGGCTGAAAAGCATCTAAGCAAGTAACAGGCTCCTGCTCTGACTCCTGCTTTCCCAGGCCTGGCGTCAGACTAAACCTTTGTCAAAAGCCAGGCAAATATAAACTCACATCACTTCATCTTTAACTCCATATACTTAATTACACATAGAGTTAGCGAGCTAGTGTGTTTTAGTTAAATTATACTGACAGGCAAAACTCTCTGTAGCATTTAATACAATTGAGCAAATGTTTTCCCCCTGAAAGTGCCCTGGGAGGCAGAGTAGGTTAACCGAGTTACTTACAATGTGAAAAGCACATGTAGCATGTCACCAAATATATTCTGAGTTGCATAAAAGATGTGCCATGTTCTAACAGCTAACTCTTAAACTCTTGGAAATTGGAAACACCTGCACAGTGTGCCTCAACGCTATATTTATTTGTCTGTGAATATTTATAAGCATTTAAACTACTAATGTTGTTGGCATTGTTAAATCTTGATTGTGAAGTTTGTAAATATTCAAAAGAAGCAGATGTTTACTAAACCCATTTACCTTTAAGGGAAAAAAAATGTAAAAGTGGAACGAAAGCAGATTGTTAAACTGTTTTCCCAACAGAAACAACCAAAATAAATTACTGCAATCTGAAGACTATAAAGAGTGACTTCAAAGGTCAAAGGATTAAAGACAGTCTAAGCCATGAAACGCATTTTATTAAATTAATAAAACAATACGCATTTTGCTAACCTAATTACACGGACAAATTAGCTGGAAAAAGGAGCTTTGGAGCTCGGCACCCCAGCTCAGCGCCGGCCTGGCTGGGGTGCAGCAGCCCTGCCCGGCTGACAGGGCTCCATCCTGCTGGGAGCCTGCTCCCCCGGCTCCATCCTGCTGGGAGCTGGGTGCCAGGGCTCCATCCTGCTGGGAGCCTGCTCCCAGAGCTCCATCCTGCTGGGAGCCTGCTCCCAGAGCTCCATCCTGCTGGGAGCTGGGTGCCAGAGCTCCATCCTGCTGGGAGCCTGCTCCCAGAGCTCCATCCTGCTGGGAGCCTGTTCCTAGGGCTCCATCCTGCTGAGAGCCTGCTCCCAGGGCTCCATCCTGCTGGGAGCTGGGTGCCAGAGCTCCATCCTGCTGGGAGCTGGGTGCCAGAGCTCCATCCTGCTGGGAGCCTGCTCCCAGGGCAGCGTGCAGGGAGCTGAGCAGCTGCCAGGGCTCTCCTCTGCCTTCGCAGGGCTCGGGGCTGCCCCGGGACCACAGCTCCGGAGCGGCAGCAGCCGGTGCCAAGGAGGCCTACACTTGGCTCTGCCGAGTAACCAAAACACTAATTCAGTTCTCTCTTCATCTGTTTTAAATCGTGCTTCTAAGTGTATTTATGTGATAAAGAATTGAAGCTGTTTCTTTTGGCCGTCTAAGTAATTGGGACACTCTCCTTTTCAAATAGATTGACGTTTAAGTACAACAAGCGCATTGAAAAGTGAGTCTTGGCTCACAGAGCCTTGAATTTGCTTAACTCTTTCGGAGCTTAATAGCTGCTTTTCTCAAAGCTGGGTTTCTCAAGGAAATATAAGCCTTACAGGGATCAATCCTGTTCCCACAGAAGTCAGAAAAGGTTTGATTTAAAGTGCTCTCAAAAAGAGCACTGTAGCAAGGACTACTTTACTGAAGGAATGAAACTATTTCTTCACAAAAGAGTGCATTATTCCATTTATAAAGAAAGTCCACTCCCAAACAAAGTGACTGAAAAAGCTATCATTTTCTCAAACTACTTCAGCAGGAATGATGAAATTTAGGGGAACAAAAGTATGCCTCAGCCGGGGTGGTGACATCTCCCGAGACAGCAGCAGAGAAAAACGCGACAGTGCCATGTTTTGCAGGATGACTCTCATTAGCTTTAAGAAAAGTTCAGATCCACGTTCTCCCGGTGAATTCACCTGCACAGATACAGCTGGAAGGAACAGTGCCTCTGCAGCTCCTTCTGCCGTGACATTAAACGTGGCAAGGTTATCATTTAATACAACCACCACTGAAGAATTGATCCATGCCCTTGGAGGAGGGGGTGGGGATCTCCTTCCCAAGACTTTACAATTTGGACAACACTGGAAACAAATCCTTAAAATTTCTCAAGCAGAAAAGCTTTGCAGTGCTACTCCCAGTAAAACAAGTTTAAATTTATCCTCCTCCATAAGTTCAGTTCTCCACAGATGCGTGTTTTACTTATCGATTTCCCCAATCTCTATTTTAGGCTTTAAAGGTTTAAATACAACAACAACAACAACAACAATAACAACAAAAAGTAGCATTTGCCATTTTAACTTAATATTTGTTCACCAAACTATCTCCATCTTGTGACAGTGAAACAGCATTTCGCCTCAATAGCATCGACTCCCATGTGCTCACCCCATTAGCAAGCTCCCCTCAGAATTCACCAAGTTTGTGATGAAGTGATGTGACATCCCTAAAAACTGAGAATTAGTGCTGTTTCCAGTTGAGAGAATGTTTTGAAAGGTTCTCCTGATTGCTGTTTTGGTCTGCATACAGATCCTCACACAAAATCACACATTTCTTTCTTTCTTTCTTTCTTTCTTTCTTTCTTTCTTTCTTTCTTTCTTTCTTTTCTTTCTTTCTTTCTTTCTTTCTTTCTTTCTTTCTTTCTTTCTTTCTTTCTTTCTTTCTTTCTTTCTTTCTTTCTTTCTTCCCCAAATAACATTCTAATCTGTCATCAGCTTTGACTAGGAAAGGAGATGTCCATGATTCCAACATTTTTAATTTTCAAGGTCATGTAGCCCAAATCATAAAGAAGAAGCTCTCTTGGCTTGATGCAGCAGTGGCTGAATATGCAAACAGATCTGGAAACAATTTCAGGCTGATTTATTAGGGTTAACCTTGCACAGAAGTGGCGGGGTGGGG
>WBMY01018560.1:1316432-1364940 GCA_013397315.1 Donacobius atricapilla
GGGGGTGCGTTATCTAAATAAAACAAAAGCAGAAAGGAAAAACAAGGAAACCTTCACTTTAAGCTGACGGTATGGTAGGTTTTCACTTTCGCAGTGTCATCTGGCTCTATTTCCCCACGAGGAGTGGTTTGGGCCAACGTGTCCTGAGCCAGGAGGGCTCTCCCAGGGAAGTCACCCCAGATCCTCTGGTGCCTACAGAGGGACCACAGCAGTGTCACAGGACAAGAGGCACTCCCTTCTCAGTGACACAGGTGTGCAGATCTCCCTCCCTGCAGTTCAGCCCCACTTTTATCTGCCCTTACCAACCCTGGCTTCTGTGTCTGAGCACCCCTGAGGCAGCACAAGCCCAGGCTCACACAGGTACCCACCAAAAGTAGGTTTTGCTGCCCCACACCACAACACGTAGCAATACCTGCTTTTGCTAATGGCTGCCCCTAAGGCACTGAGAAGGCCATATTAACAGTAATTCATGTTGGGATGCTCTGAATCAGCAAGACATAAGAAAATGAAAATAGCAGCAGCTTTGCATCATTACAACTCTACCCCTTGTGGATTTTCTGCTAGTGGCAATATCCCTGAGCTGGCGTAGACTAAAATATTCTCCTCTTAATACCATTCTCCCTCTCTTCAACTCCTACACTCAAAGAAAGCTGAGTTTACTAAGTGGCACCATTTCTTATTTTAATGAATGCATGCAAAGCATATTTATAAGAGTACCAGAGCTCAGAGGTTTAACAACAAGCTTTCTCATTGTAGATCCCACACTCTACTCAATACTTGCACAGTTTACAATCAAGAGAACCTCATACTACAAGTGCAAGTCAGAACAACAGTAAAACAAAAATCCCTGCTTTATACTGCATTAGTTCTACCAACAATCTTCTCGCTACATCAGAAGGTTAAATCTTGGGATAGCAGCCACTGCTACAACACAAAATAGCACCAGCACTTCACAACTGCGGGACCCTCACTCACTTCGGTGTAGAATGTGTGAGGGTTCCTCTGTCAGGCCGGTGAGATGCTTAACCTTGTTTATCTGTGAGTGCAAAACATCATTCCCCAGCCAGCAGAGTCACTCTGACCTCTGTGTGGAACCTCAGCTCTCCCCATGCAGCATAACAATGCTGCTTTGTGCAGCCCGTGTAAGGCCATGGGAGTCAGGATTTACTGCCCCGGCAATTTAATAATAACCTTCATCCTTTCTGGCTTATCCAGTTCGTGTTCTAAAACAAAATATATAAAATGCCAGAACTTTTCCATTGCTTCTTCTCTCTGTTAACTGATCCTCATTATCACTCACTTTGCAAAGGTTTCTTTAGACTACAAACGCAGGGAGGAAAACTCCAGAAAAAAAAGTGCTTGTTCTGCTGACACGAAGTGGAGGATATAGCTTTAAAAGCTTTCATTGAATTGCCTTTTTGTGCGCCATGCAAGAAAAAACAGCTATATCAACATCCTAAATATTTCTGTGCCCAGATTCAAACTACAGAAAGTAAAGGTTACAAACCTTCTAACATCTGAAAAAATATATTAGAATAGCAATTTTCTAACCTTTATTTATCACAGGTGAAGGCCTGATGGGCATTTAACTGGCATTTACAGGTACCTGAAGCAGAGGCTCTGAACTGCACAGGCCATAACTCGGGAAAGATGATAATACAGAAGAGCAGGGTGAATATTACCGATTTGTTCCCGAAATGAGCTGAAAACCTATGATACAATTAAATCAGTAGAAAGCTGCTCGAGCATTCTAGGGCCCAAGCAGTAAATCTGAGCATGAACACACAATCTATTTTTTTTTCCCTTATTTTTTTTTCCCCTGGGGGGTTGCTTGCTTGCCCAGGGGTGGCACCATGAGCGTGCACCAGGTAGGTGCCTTGGCAAGCAGCGCTCAGCCCAGCCACGTTGGCTTTGGGGGCTTCTGGAACCACTCCTTTCAGTTTCAGCCCCATGTGGTTTCACACCTCGACCCCACAAGCTCACTTTGAACTTCAGGTTCAAATGAATGAAAAATCACAACAGTCAAAACCATTGCTCATTGTGGGGGAACTCAGCCTGACCGCGTAACAGATGGTTTTAAACAAAAAATAGAAATTAATCTCATCTTCTCAGTTAAAACTTCCTTATAGCCTGCTATGCAAACAGAACATTGCTACTCCTGCCTTAGCTTCAATATGACAGTCTCTTAATAGCATTCTGGTTTTCCCTGTGCTGGCTTCTAAGTGTAACCATTGAGTTTCCTATCATGGCTTTTCAAATGGGCTCAGGTAGGACACACAACTTCAGTGAAATTGTTTTTTAATTACATAAAATTATAAATAGCATTCCTGCTCTGGACTTGCAGGCAAATCTAAATCAACATTATGCTAGGTCTGTCCTTATGTTGCATGTGCTTGATATTTATATCTGTAACAGTGAGACAGGGAGAGGAATTACATTTATAAGTAATTAACCAGTTTAATGAACATCAGTTAAGGGAGGGAACTCAAGTTTAAATTCAAGTCTATGCTTGGCTTCTAATGCCAGAAGAAACTGTGTACATTTGGTTTTCCCAGCAAAGCACACAGGCAATGACTGATAACAGCCATTTATTCTATCTCAGCTTGCTGTGCAAGTATTTGCCTAGGACTTAACCCTATTGAATTCCAAGTAGTTTTAGAGTTTTACTGTAGGGAAGTTTTAACCTCTCTCACAGACAGCCCTATTCCAGCACTCTTAATGCTGCTTTGATAACAGCAAAGCACTGGGCTGCTTGTTTCGTGTAGTTCAGAATAACAAAGCACTTCAGCAAGCTGTGAGTGAATGCAGCTCTAACCAGCTCTAACTAGAGCCTGGTATCTTGCATACTTGTATTTCTGCATCTGATCAACACATTCAGCTTGGGGACTGCATGAAAAAAGATCAGTCACTTGAATATATAAAATGCCACAGGACATGAAACCAGTCATCTTCAGGCAAAAAATAAAAAATTCTGTTCACAAAATAAACTCCTGAACCAAAAGCCAGGCAGGCAGCTACATCTTTGCTAAGCTGTGAAACTATGACTTCTGAAGAATCACGACCTCCTCCACTATATAGTTGCCATTGGAGAATTTGTTCCAGCCTTTGCATTCAATATACACTTGCCACATATTGATTTTTTTTTTCCTTCAAAGCTAATCTTTTGACTTTCCAACTGCAAAGAAGAAATATTGTCAGACTGATTATGAGGAAGCTCACTAACAGTTCATGCATTTGATGCTCTGGCTATAATGTTGTACAAATCTAATGTCATAAGTCCTGGATCATGTACAAATATAGAAAACAGCATCAAAGATGTAGCTTTTCCCTGGGTATTGGTCTTTCAGCTTGCAGAAGACATTCATTTCAAAACATGCTGGAATAACTGACTGGCTGCACTGTAACCCATAAATGCCCTTATATACAAGTCTTTGTATGACATTATTAAATGTCTTGAAACATTTTAAAGTTTTATTATAGTGTTTGACATCAACAAGGCAATTAGAGAGACCTGAGACCATGTACTGGTCAGAAAACTGACACCAGAAGCGCTTTGTAAAAGTCAATGGCTGTCTTGGGTTTACAGGCCAAGGGTAAGTGTATGTCCATAGACACACTTTTTCATTTTTATAACTATAGCTAAGGGTTTAAGGAAAAGCCCATATTCCCCAAATCAGCTTAAATCACTGGTTTCTGATATAAATAACAACAGGGGAGAGAAATCACAGAATGGTTTGGTTTGAAGATCATCTCATTCCAAACCAGAGACGCCACTCACTAGATCAGGTCTGACAGTAATATGAGAAGTGACTTTTCCCCCAAACTAGCAAAATTCTAATAAACAACAAACATATCATTGTATTTTAATAAGGCCTTTCTCCAAAGATATCAAAAAGCAGTTGAAAAGTACAAAATATCTCCAAGACTGCCATAAAAAATACCAGAGGCCATGGAGAAGAAAACCAGTACTACAACTTCCACCCAGCACAGCAGAGTCATTGCTGAAGGTACAGCAACAGATCCCTCACATCCAGCCAGGCTGTAACAGACATTTCAGAACTGACACCCACAAAAGAGCAGGACGGAGGATTTCATGCATGTCTCATTGTACAGGAGCAGGCAGAAACAGGCGTTTCCCAGACCTTTTGGTGTGTGCAGGAGCTATCTGTAATCAATGCTACCGCCACACGCAGCTGAGCTGGCTTTTGGTGGATGACATATGTTCCTAATTTGTTTCCTGCATAACCAGAAGGTGTGTTTACTGCTACAAAATCAAGTTAGCATTTACAAAGCGTAATTATCTTTAAAAAATGACTTTGCCATAACTTTCAACAAACTCAGAATAGACTGGAAAAGAAACAAGGACTGCTGTAGCTTATTAAAGTTAACATTTTATTGAGCAGGTGGAAACAGAAGTCAGCTGTCTGTTCTTAGTTTCTTTCCTCTCTGACCTCTCCTGGGAAGGGATGTATTTTAACAACCAAGTAACAAATTTATTCTGATATTTCATTGTTAGAGTTGGTTTATTTTTCTAGTATAATTCTGGGTAAAGGTTTTGACTCAGAATGGTTGAGACCAAAAACAGAAACATGGGTGTCCTACAGGCTACAAAACTGCCCTACTTAGTTTTCTAGCCAAAGTTTATAAAATCAAGCTGAGACTGAAGCATCTCATAACTGCAAGACATTAAATGTGAAATTAAGTGACAGATAAGTAATCTAACAAGACAATCTCAGCTACAAGAGTTTATTCACCTCTGCTTTTCAGAGTCACATCTCCCTGTAATTTATGGCATACATATTTCCACAATTTGATGCAACACTTACATTAGTTTAATCAAACACTTTCAGAGTGCTTGGTTCATTACTTGTGTGGCACTATATCAATTGCACTTTACTTACTTCCCTAATCAAAGAGTATCTGAATTCTTTGGACTGGACAAATGGATATAGATTTTACAGGAACCCAACAAACTAAATGCATATGCATTATTTTAACTCTGAAGCATTTATATTCCCTCATAGCTCTGTTTTCTAATCCAACTGGCTAATATTATTCACTGAAAAATCATAGTACAGTAATTTAAAGGGATAATAAACACATAACACAATAAATAGCAATGTTCTAAGTTCTTGCCATGCCAATAAAGCTGTGATTCAGTCAAGTTCAACCATGGTTATGGAAGTAAGCCATCCCCAGTCATCAAAATGAAAAAAATCCTATCAAGACCCATTGATTTCAGTGGGATTTAAATACAAGTTCAGGTTCTGGATGGATTAAAGGTAAGCACACTCCTGAACCAGAGCCCAAGGACATACACACTAAATGATGCCAAATCCCCAATGTCACTTCAACTATTTAAAGTTCTTTCAGTGAAATCTTGTCATTTCCCTGTGCACAAATCCTTTGTGCCCATCACCCACAGCAAAGGGTGGCAGATTATGTTATTGTTTCACTTCTGCTCCAGGCTTTCCTAGTGCTTTATCTTGTCAATAGCCTATAGTTATATATCACAACATTCATTTTATGTTTTATTACCCTGCCTAACCAGCACTATGCTGCAGGATCAGAAAACGTTTACAACTGCCATTAAGTTTGTCTAGACAGAGATTTTTTTCCTTAATTCTTTTCATTACAGAATATCCTTTATTTTCCTGTAATGACATCAGTTCACTTTAGAAGGACACTCATGCACACTGGGGTTGACACATATCACACAGAAACTATTGGAGAAATTCTTGCTGACTGAGGCGTGTTTAGATACAGTTGTAAGACATGAAAACACACTTCTTAAAACATTTTTTCCCCCTTTCTATCCAGTATTCAGTGCTAATCCCTGGAGTACTGCAGCTAGCTAAGCCAGAGTCTGCTCTGTATCCTAAATCCAAGCTCAGAGCTTGCTGTGCACCACGCAGAAGACACCAGAAGTGAGACAGACAGGGGTGCTCTCCTTTGAGCCACAAGGCCTTTCCAAATCCGCAGTGTGGGAGAACTGTGTGACAACATCCATCAGGCTAATGCCAAAAGGATCTCCCAAGGTGGGCTCTGTACAATGGTTTGGCAGTTACTCGCATTTTGCACCCAAATATGAAAAAAATGAAACATTTTCAGGACATTTTTGGTTCATATACCCAACTGGTCTTTTTTATGAGGCTCTAACAAGGGGAAAGGCAGCAGAAATTCAAACTATTAAATCATATATTTTAGCTTCAGAATATTTTGCACTTTTAGCATTTTTACAACACGCATAGCCCTGTGTCAGAGATATTTTTCACATACACCAGCAAATATGTTGTTGTAGAAAACACAAGAAAAAGAGGGTGGGAGGAGGCCGGGCAGACTTTACCTCAATATTAAATATTAGTATTAGTTAATGAATTACTGAAAATCGATATTAAATAAAAATAGTATTTGTTTTGTAGCTTCAAATGGCATCTTTTATCTTAATACCGCAGTTCTTTGTGTCATTTAGAAGCTTTATTGCTTCAATAGCAAGGCTAGAGAGGTTAATTCCTCTTTAACAAGGGGCTCTCCCCCTTTCTCCCCTTTTCCCCCTCCCTCTCCTTTTTGGCTCGGCCTAAATTTCTAGCACTACCTTATGAAAGGTAGTATACAGCTTTTAATTGTGCCCAGAGGCAGTACAACTTCAGAGAGGGTTTGGAGCAACTGGCGGAGGGTTTGGAGAGCAGCTGCGTTCCGGGAACATGTGCGAGAGCCCCGTCAGCACCTGCACCCGCCCTGCTCCCCGTGCACTCCACATCTGGGATTAATCACCCCTTTTAAAGGAATTAATACTCTTAACGTTTTTATTTTATTATACCTGCAGGAACATGATGCTATATTAAAATCTGCAGCTTATAAGTAGTATTTTGTTCGAGCCAGAGTTACTGGGGGGGAGTAAAACCTCCCCGCGCTCTGCCAAGAATGAATTGTTTTAATATCCCAACATTCAATATTATTTATTATTAAAGTCGAGCGCTGCTTTGGTGAGTAACTGGCTTTCTCAAGCTTTAACCTACTTTTCCCCACTGAACTCTGCCTTACAGTTCCAACACTTGCTGGAAACAAGCCCCCATAGTTCCTACCCCATCACCATTTTCTCAGTGTACACTATTCATGCTGGAGGATTAAAAAAAAATATCCTTTAAAAATGTGATATTATTTAAATGTCATTCAATTCCAACAGCAGGATTTGCTTACAGAGTTCAGACAGCACAGAACTCTATTCATGCATGAGTTATGCCACATTAACCATTTACGATAGATTTTCATGTTAATTCTACGGGGGAGGAATCATATTAGATTTGCCCATTTTGTGTAACTCATAATGCAATTCAGCAACATGAGTCCTGCTCATTATGATGGTGAGGACTAGAGAGGAAAGCTGAAAAGAAGAGGAGGGAAATCAGCTCTGGTATTAATTCATTAAAACACAGACATTTCCCAAAATCCTGACACCTGAGTGAGCACTTCTGAGGCCAAGCCACAAAGACCAGACACTATCGCTGATATTTTGAAGTGCACAAGAATTCAGTTTTATGAGTGTCACTAAATCCACAATTTATCCCAAAACCTGACAGACCAACCCATAAGCAATAGAAAAATACACTGCTAATACTTTCTTCATTATTCTGTAGAGCCAAAAAGTCATAGTTTTAAACCTTGGTTTGAGACATGGTGAGTATGACAGGTTTTTGTCTTGTAATACACCATTTATCCAAGAATTGGAACAGAAATATTTATCCCTCCAAACCCTTGGGCAAATACCATCCCAAATTTCTCAATGCATATTTACTTAATTTGAAAACTTAGTCTGAAAAATAAGCAAATAAGTAGAGCATCCAAAACTGGTGCATTTTGCCTTAGGAATAATTTTCCCAGTGATATGTACAACATAGTCCATTTGTATCTCATAATTCAGTTGCTTAACCTTGTTCTACTGAGCTGGAATTGCTCAGCAGCAAAATGGCTCTGAAGCCAAAGCCATATTGGTCACAGCCACTCTTGGACTAATTTTTCTTGTAATTGTGAACCTCAGCAGCCTTCTGGTCCCATTTATCTGTGTTGGGTACCTTCCTCCTGATGCAGACAGACTGCAGCACAAGACTAATTGCATTTTTGGCTTTCTATGCTCAATAGCTTTACCACCTTTGCTCAGTTGTTCTTCCAAGCAGATTTTTCTACTTCTGTCATAGTGCACAATATATTTGTAGTGACTGTAGCCTAAAAAACCTAAGTACTTAATGAAATACATTAAATTAAATATCTATTTTGAGAATTACCATGCTCTGCCTGAATATTATGCACATTATCTATTTTAACAGGGAAGAGGGAAAAAAGGCAAATCTTGCTTCAGCCCAAGCTGGCAGAGCAGCCTTCCTGACTCACCAAATTTCCCACTCCCCCTCACCTCAGGAACAGCCCCCAGGAAAAATCCACTCAACTGCTCAGGATCCCACAGCACCTTTTGTTGGGACTTACCCTTCCTACTGAGGTGTTGAATATATGTTTTTAAATTTGTTATTTTTTTACTATCCTAAGATGGTTTTGTTGCGAGGGCATGACAGATGTGTGTTAATTTGTGACTCAGTTAGCTCCTGTCACCCTGATTTTAATGGAGCTGAACAAGTTCATACGCCACTGTCTAACTCACTGAGAAATCATAATCAGGCTGATTTATGCAATGGGCAAATCCACACCTCACACTGAACCTGCAGCACAGGCTTAGGAAAAATGGAGACATGCAGGTATTGCTGCCCACAAAAGCCAAGCTAGTGGAGAAAAAAAAGGAGATTCATTTAAATCAGTAAAGCAAATGCACAGTTGCACAGTTTTGGTTTTGGAGCCAAAGGACACTGCTTGTCCTAAGAGGTAATGCCCTCTCCATTAGCTGGAAACAAGAACTGATGGGCAGAGGTTGGGACTGGCTGAATATAATTTTAAGTACTGATGATTGGGGATGGGGACAAGGGGTGAACAGAAGCACAAACAAAACATTCCTCTTTTTCCCAGATTCTGAGGTATAATGAGGAGGTGTGGCTGTTCGGATTTTTTTTTTTTTTTNTTTCCTCCCTGCTGTTGGGATGCTCAGGGAGGGAGCTGGCCCTGCTCTGAGCAGGAGGGGGGATGAAGTGACCTCCAGAGGTCCCCTCCAGTCTAAATTTTTCTATGACTCCAATCAAAACCCTCAAGAGATGCTGAATCTGGCAATGCCAAACATACCCAGGAAATGTAAAATTAGAACTGATTACCAAGACGTTTGTAAACCAGAAGCCTCTGATGCCATTATATGGTCATCTAATACTTGGACAGAAGCCTTCGCTGTCTGAAAAATGTTGGATGAAGCAGACTAATTGCAAAACACTATTTGCTGCTGCGCTGCCAGCTTTTCCCTATGGAAAATAAAATTGCAGAGATCTTGGGAACTGGAAAATTTGCTAAGCTGGAAGTCAGGTTATGAATTTAGAGAACATTTTTTTTCTCTTTTTTTTAGATAGCAGTAATTAGATGGAGAATTGAGAAGTAATTAGATAGTAAGTTGAGAAGTAAAACTACATCTCAGAACTCTAGGAATAGATTACATGAGAAGCAATGTTTTCAAAAGTACTAAAGTGATGTAGGAGCCTATATCTTGCTACTAAAAATAAGGACCCTGGTCCTCAAGGCATTAAAATAGCCCTGCACTAGGAATTTAGGTCAGTGTAACAAAATTGCCTTGGACATCATTCTTTCGACATATCTCCACAATCAAAAATCCCAATATGTACAAACATCCTGGGGAAAAATGCCTGTAGAGTAAAGGAACTCCTTAAAGTTCTGTTTTGTTTTGTTTGTTTGTTTATCAATAGACACTATCTAAAGCAAAAGTGCCAGACCTGTAAATTATTGCAGCTCAGCAGCCCAATATTTAGTCTAACTCACACTTGAAAACAAGTTATTTTTGCGCTTTAAGATATTTTACCAAAAAGCAAGATGAATTGCTTAATTGCTTAATAAAATGCTTTTAAAAACCCAAGAAGATCCAGAAATACACATATTATTTGTTTCCCTCCAGGGAAGATCCAACAGGACCAAGTGAGCTCCACAACATTTAAGAGAAATCAAAGATTTTAAAAGGCCAAACCACAATTTTTCCACAGTTTCCAGTCTAATCTCCAAGGTGTTTACTTTTTTACTACTTAAAAGTAACAACAATTTTATTAATAGTCCAGCAGCCTCCATTTTCTATTTGGCAGAGGATAGAGTCACTCTTGATGAGAAAACACATTTATCCTGGGACTAGTCATGGTCAGACTTACTCAGTGTTAATGAAGACACTGCTTCAAGCCAGAGGTTTATGGAAAAAGCAAAAGTAAAAAGAGGCTGGAAAAGACTGACAGTGTGAAGATTTAACTTCTGGTTTAAAATCAGGGCAGAGCCCCGTGCCTTGTGGGGCATTGATTTGTCAACAGCCTTCCAGCAAGTGCTGGATCTCCCAAAAGCTCAGCACCTGCCCTGGATGGGGCAGGCACAGCAGCACGGAGAGCAGAGAGCTGTGAGGAGCCTGTGTTCAGTCGTGACTCAGGTGTTTCTCTCTGAATCCTAAAGGGAAGATGCTGATTCATCATCATTTCCCCTTTATACAATAAATGTTATTTATCCAATCTGATGTATTTGTCAGTGGTTTAGATTCTACTTTGCCTGACCTTGTAATCACAGCAAGTACAGGGGCCGTTTATTTGTGCAATGCTCATGTTCCTGGATGTCTGGTAATGTGTGCTCCAGAACCTTCTCATAACTCCCTGATTTTCTCACCCTGCAAAAATAATTTTACAAACACTCACCCTCTTCATGATTGTCACAATTTCTGCCAGAGAGAGCCCAGGGCTGGTAGAGTGCCAAGCAGGGCTTAAACATACTCAAGAGCTTCAAAGAGAAATGCACACAATGCTATTGATGTCAGCCTCTCAGTTTAATACATGCTTAAATTCACAGCATTAAAAATAACCAATCAAGGGGTTTTCTTTGCCATCCCCTCTCTAAGAGTGAGCCTGAAATCTGTGTTAAAAAAGAACACTACAACTATTGCTTCTGCAGGGTGTTCAGTACCCTCACTCTCAACATGATTTTCATTAGAGGGCAAAATGTTTGGAAAATTGTTATATGAAGTCCATAAATCTGAAGATGAATAATAAAAATGAAACTTCTCATGAAATGCCCCAGTGTTCATTTTATTTAACATTCTCCATTGGTGAAAATAAATTAAGAATGAACAAGACTTGTTTATGCCTGCCTTACACCATTCTCTGTGTTTTAATAGCAACTGCATATTAATTTATCAGGATCCCATAAATTATAATTAGCCAGGAGGATTAACAACATAAATCCTTGAGTTTAAAACCAACCTGGCCTGCTCTTTCTTCCCTTAGCCCTAAAGTGAAAAAGAGCCATAAAACCCATCACCACCGTTTGATCCATTAAACTCATGAGACACTCTTATTTCAGCTGAGCTACTGGAGGTGGAGGCTTTGCAAAATCTGTTTTAAAGTCACAGCAGCCTTCCTGGAAGTGAGAGAGAGCGTGCACAGGAAAGGCCCAGCCTGAACATGGGAGATGACTCTTGCTCTTTCCACTGCATCACCAGCTGACATCAGGGAGGCTTCTCAGTATGCAGGAAATGGGCTAAAGATCTTACAAGTAAAATAGGTGAGGCATAGAGGTATCGCTTCCTAAGCACACCTTCGCCAAGATAAAAGGAAAATCGAACTGAAGTGGCGGCGTTTCACTGGACTGGGTAGCAGGAAGGATGTGCTGCAGGTGGAGCAGATGCTCTGGGATCAGGAAGTCCCCCTCTCACTACAGTTCAATATCCTTAATCATCAGCTGAGGGCAAAACAAGTAACATCCCCACAGAGCTGTAAATCAGCCCGGGCGTTGTACTGGTGCTCATTATCCCAAACAATTTCAGGTTCTTTGGCAGCAATGCACAACCCATTTGTAGATGTAATCAGGAACTTCCTCACAAATACCAGCTTGAAAACCCACTTCCTTCCACCTCACTCCTGAAAGATTTGCATGACAGATGTGAAGCGCTGAAAGCTGAAACCCATCGGTCCCACCTGAACGCTCAGGTAGTGCTGAGAGAGGCTGGTGCTGCTCAGCCGCAGCTGGGAGAACGAGCCCACACCAACGCACAGCGAGGTGCATCTTGTCTTCCAAAAGGACATTTTCAATTTAAATATCTGCTAGTTCAATATATTAGGTAAACAACAAAAAGAGGCGTTTCTGCCAGGGTTTATTTTTGGTACCAGGCTGCTCTTCAAGGGTCAGATTGCCACATGAGCCACCCGAAGAAAATCTTTAACAGGCGTAAAAATTTATCTTAAGTGCTCAATTTTTTTTTATTTATCGCTTGAAAGAGTTTCGGAGCTTTTGAAGACACCAATCCTTTATTGTCATCATAGCAGTGCCGCACACAGGGAGCAGGGATTATGGAGCAGAGCCAAAGCCACGTGGCTGCACCTACAGCACACACAGGAGCTGCACTCCTGTCCAGAGAGCCCGCAGCCATCAGGTCACCCCTGTGGGGTGAGTAAGCACATTTCAAAACCAGGAAAGCAGTGTTGTCAAAGGCAGGAAAATACTGAACACAAGCCTACACCTGAGGGTGATGAGGCGCTGGCACAGGTCACCCGGGGAAGTTGTGCCCAAACGCTGGAAGCCAGGCTGGATGGGGCTCTGAGCAACCCGCTCCAGGGGAATGTGTCCCTGCCCATGGCAGAGGGGTGGAACAAGGTAATCTTTAAGGCTCCTTCTGACCCAAACCATTCTATGAGCTGAAACAGAAAAGCATCACAGGAGGAACTACCACTTTGCTCCTCTCCACCTGAGCAAGAGCATTACAAAAAGACTTTTCTTGCATCATCACCAGAGGGCATCTCCTGATGCATCCACAATCTGCTGCCCTTCCTAATCTCGGGACCTGAAAGGGACATTCATGTGGCATCTAGGCTTTAGCTGGCCAAATTCCCAGATGGTCAGTGGAAATGGCCCTTCTCCCTCCCTGGCAGCTGGAGCTGACATCCACCACACTGTCCCTCCTGGCCTCAGAAACCAACAGAAAAAGGAATCACTGAGTGAGCAGAGAGGAATTGCAATGACCTCTGTGACAGCCCATGTCTCTGAGGGGTGGGTTTAGGGACAGCTAAGGGTGATAAGCCTCAAAGCCAGAGCCTGGCTCTGCTCAGCAGCCCTGATGTGAACAAGTTACCCCACAGGTTTTACTCTTCACACCACACAGATCTCCCAAGCTGCAGAAAACCTGTGACCTGAACCTGCAGAACAAATCTCTCACAATACTGTTGACTGAGACTATTTTTTCCTCCTCATGATTAATGTTTCAGGGCCTGACAAAATACAGGGGCAGCATTTTTTGAGCTTGATATCAGTTATCCAGGGAAAGGCTGCAGCAGGCACACACGCAGTAGGAGCAGATAAGGGGGCTCAGATCAGCGTGTGATATACCTGCGTGCACCAGATGAGCTGAACATGACACGGGAGTACTTCTGCTCACTTCACACAGCTGATATTTATCACAGCTCCTTTCAAATGCTTATCTCCATCCTTTGGAGTTCACTCATAGCATGAACAAGGTGAACTCCCAGGTGGAACGAGGGCCCAGATGTGTCAGGGGAGGTTTCCATTCAGTAAAACCAGGATATCACCTGGTTTAGAGAGATAGGGGATACACAGCTCAGCAGAATGTGTTTCTGCAGGACTCTTATATCTGCAAGTAGTATAAATGCACTTAGTATGGGATACATAAATAAAGGAAAACAACAAACCCTTTTCTCATGCATACACACATTATATATAGATGCATATATATCTCTTTTTTATATATACATATATATATATATACATATATATATGCACAGGCACACAAAACCCTGCCTGACTCCTCTATTTGCCTTTAACACTAAAGGTAGAGCAAAACAGCTTTTATCTTCTCCATTCCTCCTTCCTTCTCAGGAAGAGAAATGAGAACTACCAATTTAGACAGCTATGCTTAGTTGTCCTTACTAAGCACCAAAGTGAATGATTTGACTAAGATTATGCAGCCAAGGGGTTATGCACCTCTCTAATCAAAAGAAAACACAGCTGGAATATAAAGTATTTATCCCCTTGTATTTAAGGGGAGGGGCAGGATACTGGGTTGTATAAAAGAAGAGAAAGAAAAGTCGTTAGGCATAAATGCAAACAGCTTTGCAAATAGAGGCTGGAAATAAGTATCTTCTTAAAAAAAAAAAAAAATCACTGCAGCATATTGTAAAGGAAGCTCCTGTATTCATTCCATGAGGGAATAGGAAAGTGCACTCTCTGTACAAGGCTGCAGAAGACGGAAAGCTCTGTAAGCCCATCCCAACTCCCTTAATTATTTTAATTGCAGCAGTGTGATGCCAAGGTGCTGAATTACCCCCTCAGGCTCTGGCTGCTTAGCCAGGAGGTACTGAATTAAACTGTCAGAACATGCAGAAAAATTGCAATGGTGCCTGTCAACGGTATTTGTTAAGAGACACGGGTGAGGCCAGTGACTTGTATAGAAAAAGAGCTGCCAATGCAAAGTCGTCAAAGCACAGCACTGGAACTAATGGGGTATTCAGAGGTCTTGTTCTACTTCATTGGTTAAAGCCAACAAAACTCCTGTAATATTTGGGGCGGTTTGCTATTTATGGCTATGGTAATAAAGGCCAGTTAAAGCTGCAAAGCCAGCCACAGTTAGTGGTCCCCACTGCTTCAGTTCTAAATGGCTGAGGGGGCACTATTCCATCCCAAGCTCTGCTTCTAAAAGAGAGGAAAAAATTATAAAAAGAATTGGGTATTTAAAAATATGAAAAATTAAATGCAGAGTGGGCCGCAGTTTTACAATATGCTGTTCTAGTTAAAAATAACTACATTTTGGATGCCTTACCCAGATGATTTCAAATTCAGTTATGTCTTAGCTGCAAAGGACTGGTATACAGCTGGCAACGTGGCCCAGCTTTAGCATCCTCTCCTCTTGACACACGGCAGTTTCCTTCCAGAGACACCTACCAAAGCCCAAGGTGTGTTTGATACCAAAATCTACTTTGTAACTTCTAAACCCACGCAAGTGCAGATAGCGATCAAAGCCATCTGAAGAAGTCCTATTTGCTGTGGCTCTGCATGGCTCCCTTGCAGCTATTTTTAGGAGTAAAATCCTGTGCTTGTGAAATTGAAAGGCAGATAACAATGGCTGGAGCCAGTGCGTGGGCAGCATCCACGCAAACACCTCGCAGCTCAGCACTTGTGAGTTGGCTCCGACTGTTCCCCACATTTTGGTTCTCTCTGGGGGGGATAAAGCCAGTTGGATTTTGGGATGGGAGCTGGCTCCTGCAGAGGGGCACAGAGAGCTGTAAGCCAGGTGCAAGTGATAAATGGTTGATGCTTGGTAGGCTGGCTAAAGGCCGAATGCACCGGTCCATGGGATTTTTAGAAACCCAACTTCTCAGCCCTTCCATCCTTGAGGAGCTGAGCACAGCCCTTCCGGAGGCTGCAGAGCAGCAATGGTACACAGAAAAGGAGAATATTTTTGTGTTTGCCAGGGCCACCTTTTCAGCTTAGCAGGGAAGTGGAGATAGAAAGAAAAGAGCGTTTTTTCACTGTAGGTGCTTGTCCCTGTCACTGACCATTCCAACAGCTCTCTGCTCAGTTGGAGCTGCATCCCAGTCTTCCAGTCTAAATAACTTGGAGAAGTGCTACATGTCCCACCTGGCTTTCTGCTGCAGTATCTCCCAGCTTAGTGTGCTTACTGGGATTCTTCCTTAACAGGTCTCCATTGCCATAATCCTATATTCATGTGGTTTTCACTAAGAACAAAAGTTCAGGAGAGGTTAATGACCCATTAGTGTGCATTTTTAACTAGCTAATTTACATATTGAATACCCTGTATTTATTTTATATAAAACCAGGTCACTATATTCAACTGACTGAATTATGTGAGTAATCACATGGATTTCACTAGAATTGTTCAGTAATTATTTTTTTCCCATACATGAGATGTAGTTATTACCTATATTTCTAAAACAAACCTGTAAATTCTCTCTTAAAGAAACTGAAACCTTTGCTGCTTTAAGGGCTTTACTACTGCAGTGCTCTCTGAGCTGAAGGGTTCGTTTCTGAAGTTCCTTTGGGAAAAAATCCATACTACTCCTGGTACAGGACACAGGACACAGCCTGCAGGAGTTGTGGTCCAGGCCACAAACGCTGTCTCTAAGCTGTTTTTGTAACTAAATAGTGTTGGCCACACAAAGAGGCACCACCATGAACTCTTATTCCCTTCTTGCCATCTGGGAATTAAAGGACAATCTTCATTAACTTTAATTAAAGAAGTTGGCTCTTTTCAGATGAGGGTGACAATCCAGGTGCACATTAAGCAGCTCAACCCACATATTCCCCCCAGCATTACCCTGGCCCTGTTCCTTTGGCCCACAAACTTAACATCTGTCACACACACAGAGGACAAGGCAGGGTGATGACTCCATGGCTCTGAAGGCCACATTCCACCTCCACCTCTCCAACTCAGCAGCTTCACCAGAGTCAATCATTGAGCCACTCTGATATTCCCCTGTTTATATATTACCACAATTATAATATTTATAATAATATTTATAATATTTATAATATTACCACAATTCCCTAGCCTGTCACTAGCTTGCATATCTGAAGAATATGAGATACACGAGATGTGAGGTATGGGAATTGCACCCTCAGTTGTCACAGTCTCAATCACACAACCAGGTCTGGGAGAGCCCAATTGCCCTCCATTTATCAAGTCTGAAAGGGTTTTATTCTCCTTTACTGAGGACAAGTGACACAGTGGGCATTTACAAATGGCTAAACTGCCTGAAGTTTCCAAAAGGTAAACCATACCTTGATTATCTTGTACTCAGAAAGTGCCTTTGAACAGATTTAAACACTTGTGAGCAAGTTTTTAGCATTAGCACTGTTCCTTTCTTCTTGGGATAGTGGTGGCACGTTGTGAGATGCCTCTTCCACGTTCCTTGCCAACATCAAAACCACTTCACACTGCATTTTTGAATGTCATGTTCACAAGAACACAGGAGGATTTCTGGGCCTCAGTGGGAGAGTGTTATGTTCTTCCAAGTGCAAACAAAGGGTATTAAAGCACTCGTAGTGCTCATTATACCACTGCAGCCCACCAGAAACAAAAGTATTTATTCAATTTTCCACCACATAATGACTATATCATGCACAGAACTGGATTAACTAATTTATTACCTAGAAAAGTACAAATTGCTGGGCCCTTCTGCCTTTGGGTGCAGTGGCACATGCAGAGAAAGACCAGCTTTAGGGGCAGATACAAAACAGATCTGTCATAAAGGATCACCACCATTATTCCATCAAATCTACCATTAGCTCAGCATTTGCCACAGAGATTAAACCAATGACAAGCATCAAGAATTCAGATATCGTTCCACAAGAATAGAAGAAAAATAGTATTAACATTTCTTGGAATTCAATTAGTCTGAAGCCTTGTTTTCAGCGCCAAATGAGGTGCATTTTCTATTGGGTGAGATTTGTTTTCCAGAGTAAAGAGGGCATCGTCTCTGATAGGATTAGAAATCGAAATAGCTGAGTTGGATTAGCTACCTAACGATTAACAAAACACCCTTTCTTCTTTTTTTTCTTTTTTTTTTTTTCTTTTTTTTTTTTTGCGCCGAAGACATGGAAATGTGGAGTGAAGGAGACTTCCGGGACCATCATGTCTCACCATATCTGTGTTACTGAAGACACCACATCATATAACTCTTTTCACAAACATATCAAGCTTATCATAATCTGCAGTAATTTCTACAATGATGTTTTCAGCACGATAGCATCAGCCATGTGGACAGAAAAAACAGCAAAATTTCCTTGATGCAAATTCTGTTTCATACGAAATTTGCAGTCATCATACCGCAGGATTTCTGGGAAGAAATGTCTTTGTTTCCTCCTGAAACAATGTTTCTAGATTTACAAAACCTTATTTTTGTCAGTGGCACACCAAAACGTGCAAAACATTGCAGAGAACTGAACAACTACATAAACCCCCCCTCTAAACTGCTAATTTAGCTTCATTTTAACAATTAAAAGAATAATATTACATTTAATATGAACTTTATTGTTCTGGATGGTCTTACTGGGAGGCTGATGTGGCACTGAAGGCCTCTTCCTCTTTCAACACCACTGCTTCTCAAACCAATACTGAAGCTGAACAATCTTTTGTCTGAAAATCAAATTAGCACTTTCCTAGGGGTAGTGTAAGGCATTTGCATGAGTGTGAAAACTCAATCAAAAGTAAAGTTTGAGTGCTGGGCATTTATATCCTGAGCTTGCCAGAATAAAGCAGCATTAAGTTTCTCACTAAGACTCAGATTTGTAAAGATATTTAGATGCAGATAAGGTGCTTAGTGGTGCATTCAAAAAAGCCTAGGACTTTTCTGTGCTGATGATTCATTCTAATATACATTTCATTTACAAGTCAGTCGTAGAATGTTGTGGTAGAAGTGATGTGGTAAAAAATAAAACACAAGGAAAAAAAATAACTGAGGGCAGAAATCTGGGCATAACAAAGGCAACTGTGATGGTCCCAGTGGCTTTAATCCATACAAATCCATACAAATTCCTCTCTCTCAGACTGCTGAAGATTTCTTTTGCTAAAAGCAGAAAGCAAAAGAAGAATTACTATAGTCAATGACATGCCACAGGACAGCTGTGTTTAGAGGAAAGTCCCAGACTGATTCTCCTTCCCTCAGTTCTGTCTTTCAGCACTGAACCCATTGAAAAATGAACCTAAAAATTGATTCGAGGAGTTCTCTTTCTCTCCTGAAGTTTGATTCAAATTTACAGTCTTCATGTATTTCAGGCTGATTCGGTAAGACCGTGGCATGTCTCAGCTCTGAAGCTGCTTCTTGCAGATTGCAGCTGTAGGGAGAAATACGTCTACATACGAAGCAAAGTGATGGAGTGAATTAAACTCCAAACACAGCCTCCAGCTAATTTTTTAATAATCTGAGTGCAAAACAGGGCCTTGAGGGTAGGCAGAGCTTTTCAGTAAACCAATCAGAACTGGGTTTTATTTAAACAACAGTAAAGTCGGTCCCAGAGAGCTCAGACACTTGTATACAAAGCAGCCGTGTCTCGCTGAGAGCCTGTGCAGTAGCTCAGCATCTCAATTTCAATCACACTTCATTCCCTGCTGGTAGTTTTTGTCTGCAAACAAGCTGAATGTGAGCTGACAAGGGCCCCCAGAGCAAATAATACGAGCACTGGAGGAAGGAACTCACACGGACATGATGCTGACAGTTGTGCAGCCAATTCAAAGAGATCGCACAAGAACCCCGGTCCTCGGCTGGAGCTGCACACCAGAGCACCAACAAACCGAGAGAGCCTGCCTGATCCAAGGGGTTTCACCTCCTGAACCACAGCTCACCTGGGCAGAGAGCTGTGTTAGACAGCACAGGGCAAGGCCTCGGGTCTTTCTGTGAGGCCAGAGGAGGAGCAGGGCAGTTCTGTCAGCTTTTCTAAGCCAAGTTCTGCATCGCTCTCTCAAGGGACTGGGTTAATGTGAACACATCCAGCCTGCGTCTCCTGCCTGCTCTGTAGGCCTGCGGTGCATCTCTAGAGGATGTGCCTACACAGACTTGGTAAATCTGAGTTATTTCCAGTCTTTTACAGCTCAGGAACTGTGCAAGTGGCCACAGTTTCTTCCAGGGATGCTGGTTTCCCCTCAGGGATACCAGGATGTTTTCATTCTCCACACCTCTTGCCCGTATTTCCTTACACAGGAGTGTCCACAGGAAAAAACTTCCAGAAGGGACCAAGATCATGATGCTACATCACACCAAGCAATAGAATCTGTCCTCCCTTTCCAGGAAATCCAGGATGGACACGTATCAAGCTAAAAAAGGTGCTGGGAACACACTACTGCTCATGGTAGTATTTGAGATCCCAGCCCTGAGAGCTGCACTGTGCTAATTGCACTCATGAGTTGAGCACACAAACTCAGCACAGCTTTAGAATGAGCATCCTTGAGTTTGTAAAACACTTGGAGGCAAAACCTGCACAATAAATGGAAGCCACCAAAATGACCAACTACAGCTGTTAAAACAGACCGACATAAATTGCTTGATGTGGAGAGGATAGATATTATTTCTTTGGAATTTCCAGTTTTCAATATCATTACCAGCTTTAAACAGGCTTTTAATATGATCATATTCACTGTTAATGGCATATCTCCCTTACAGAGGGAATGTGGCAATTAACTGAAATAGAACAGCTAGGGGTTTACTGGAGGAAAAAAACACCCAAACACTATAATGGGCTTTTTTTAGAGAAAATAATAATCACTTTATTTACAGATAAATCCCAAAAAATAATTTGTGACCTTCAGATCCACTTATTGGACAACTGCTCATTATTGGATTTTTAATCTGAGAAAAAGAAAAATAGGTTAGAAAACAGCCTGCCATTTTAGAAGTTATTTCTTGTAAGAGGTCTGATTTTAAAGAGTGTAGACAAAACTAGAATATAGATGTTCCCCTCATTTTCACTAAAGGACATGTGACATATAGACACTGTCCTTGCAGATAAACCTTTCTTTACTTTATGTCATTTTAAATACATGTCTGCAGCCAGCAACCTTAGCTGAGGAAAGGAACACAAGGCTTCATTCTGCACTTAGTCTGTACCTGCCACAGGAGCTAAAAATCAGTGTACAGATGCTGCCTTTGGAGATGAGCTAATATCCTCTCTACTTTGCCTCATACAGCCAAACCAGAGTTTATAGAACAACAACTTTTTATGAGATTTCCAGTAACATTAATTGTTGGTCGCAAAACTTCAAAGAAAACCAGATATTTATAGTTCAATTCATGTTTCTCTCTTTTTTTTTTTTCCACACACTTTTACCACAACACTTTCCAACCCGGTTCCCATGAGCACACTGCAAACAGAGCTGTACCCGCTTCCTGCTGTGGCAGTCTCCTTAACCACTTCACTCCTGGTGCTTCTGTTGCTTTTTTAATTTTTTTTTCTTTTTTTTTTTCCAGTGTTCATGTCCTTTCATTGTTTTCCCCAGTGTGTCACACTTGCTTTTTCCCACATTGCTTTATCATTCATCTCTGCTCTCTTCAGCCACCCGCACAATCATTAAAATGGTATGGGAAATGAACTATATATACAAAAATATATAGACATATACAAACGTACATCCCTGTGTGTATATATAGATCTATGCACACAAACTACACTGGGAAAGCTTTTATTCAAAGGAAAAAAAAAAGTCTCCTTTTCAGTAGAAAAATTACTTGCTAAATGAACTCATTTTTATAAACATGGAAGAGGGAGGTGGAACATTTTCAGATACATATATTAAATATTTCCCTTTTCCTCTGAAGAACTGATATTCATAACCACTTATTTATTACAATGTAATCAGCATATTGATTATATTAAGCAATCCCTGTAAATCTCTATAAGCTGAGGTTAACAATGGCTTTTCAAATGCCATTAACCATCACCTTGCAGCTTTCTCTCTATTATGTACCATAAAGTTAATCATGTGCAAGACAGTTTTTCCATGAGAAAAATCTGCTATACAGTGCAATGATCACCTTGGTATTTTCCTAGAACAAAGAAAAGGTCTTTCTTAAATAGGAAAAAGTCTGTGCCATCAAAGAATGAGTGCTGGGCAAGATAATCATGGGTTTCCTGCAAAATTTCTCAGGTTATCTCGTTAGAGCCCAAATTCTTCAGACCTTTCTTTCAGCATTAAAATCCCTGTGCCATGAAACAGGCCAAGACTTGTGATTCTGTGGCACGTGAGAGGCACTGGTGTGAGGCAGGTGCTGAAGGAATGACTCTCACACAGGGAAGGCAGAGCCCTTCCACCCTTCTCTAGAGCAGCTGCCTCAAAGCAAGGTGGTCTTGGACAGGAGCGGGAGGTTTCAACATTTGGAAACCAGAGCCAGAGGATTTTCTCTCTTGGTTCCACCAAGGTGTGTGTGTGTGTGTGTGCCATGGCCAGGCAGCAGCCAAGCGTGGAGGTCTCAGCATTCCCAGGGGTTAACTCCTTACACAACAGTTTCTCCCACAAGAGGAAGTGAGATACAGAGAGATATGCCACTGGCACGCGCAGGAGGAGGAGGCTGCTTATGTAAATGTAAAGATGGATCCATAAATCACACCATGTAAAGTCACTGGCCATACCTTACACAGCAATAACTTCTACAGGAGATCATTAACAGAGTCAACTATTGCATTACATACAGCATAACACTGCTGTAATACTGAAAGAAATTCAGCCTGCCCATAACGTATTTTTTCATTTGCTTACCAAATCAATATTTATCTCCCTCTGTGGCAAATTAGACAAATTTACTTAACATGGAAAAGTGATCATGTAGTATGAAGCAGGAACCTAATATTAAGTCTGCATATGATATTCAGGAGTTCAAGCCCTGTGAAGCATTTCACAGGGAAAGCACTCAGAAAAACATTTCAATTGATCTTTCCTCCCCCCTCCAAGCTCCTTTGGCAAGTGATTTGAAACATAGGTGCCAAATGAGGGTAGCTCTAAGGTTTCTATTACTATTTGGCACACTGAGGAGCCAGTGATTTAAGACAATATGAGATGTCCATTAGCTGTAACAATGAATTCAAATGCTTAGAAGCCAGGCTATAAATCTACCCTTTTGGAAAGATTAACCACTGTTTGCCTAAAAGTTAGAAACTCCAGATTTGAGAGGCAAACGCATCCCTCCTGCTAGCTCCTGCCCAGCCAAAAGCAGCCCAGGAGCTGCATCCCACAGGAGCAGCTGGCACAGGGAGCATGGACAAAAAAAACCAGCTGGGAAATTCAGCCTTTGGACCCCAGCAATCCCAGAGGATTAACTGAATGCAGAGAGAGGTCGGGTGTCTTTTGAGTGCTCTAACTCCCTCCTGCACCTCTGGGGCCACCCTGTCAGGAGACCAACCAAAAATTCTGGAGTCATGGCAGTCTCTGCAGACAAATTATTACAGCAGAAAATGTCCAATAAATTCCTCTTCCCACCATCACAAAAGAAAAAAAATATATCCCCCAGAGCTTATGTCTTTCTCGTCTCAGGCTAAATGAGGCTTTTAATTCTGTTTTTTCCTGAACTTGTGTACAAATTAACTCTATGCCACAGGAAATGGCAAAATTAAGCTGCTCCGTACCTACATTGTCCAGGATGCCTGAAGTTCAGCAATCCAGGATGCTGGACACTGGGAAAATCTTACTGCATATAGCTGAGAAGTGGCGCAGTGCTGCACCATGTGCTAGGGATGGCAGCTAGGAAGTGAGAGGCAGGGATGGATAAACAGAACACTGGGTAAAAAAACCCCAATATTTTGTCTTCCTGATGTACCTAGATTAACAATATGTCATTCACTTATCCACTGGACAGCTACACCATAGACTGCAGCAAAAACTAGCAAGGAGTATCAATTTATTGCCTCCATTCAAATTTTGTAGCAGGTTTTGGCAAGCAGCTAAAGCTACTAATATAGCACTTACTGTGTTGATGGCCCTAAAGTCATTTGTAATACCATAAAACAAATTTGTATGATATCCACAAATCAATTGCTCAATTTAGATGTTATTTCTTACACAAACAGGTAACTGTGGTCTTGGCAAAGAGATATATCAGACCCAAAATGGAAAAAAAAAAGGAGAAAAGAAAAGGATAGAACTGCCCTCAGCAGCGGTCTCTCATCCTCCCTCCATCCTCCCACAAATTTCTTTTCCCAATGTCACTGAAAGTAAGCTCAAAAAGAGTTTTCAAAATGCAGTTCTGCTGGGTGGTGCAGGCAGGTCTGTGGATGTCATCAGCCTTGAGATATAGATGTTGGCAACTGCAGCAAATGCCAGCACAGAGTAGGAAATGAAACAGAATTGCTCAGCCATGGAAAAAGAAGAAACCCTCAGCACAAGGCCAAGAACACACAACCACTTCCTCTGAGAAGCTGCTACTCACTCTCCTGTTTATGTTAGAACTAATGTTTGGGGCACCCTTACCTCAATAGCCACGTTCACAGCAAATCTTTGAAGGCTTCAGGGAAAAAAAAAAAAAAAAAAAAGAGAGAGAAAGAAAGAAAGAAAAAAGGAAAATATAACTTTAAGTGAAATCAGCTAAAAACATTCCTCTGGAGGTGATAATGGTTGTGCTGTCAATGCTCAGCTTCTAAATTTTTGTTGCAGTGTATAAATGCAGGGGCTTAACCTCCTGATTTGCAAACATGAAGAAAAGGTGCCGATACAAATTGGAGGTGTGTAAAAACACAACTCCCCTGCCCCACACAGGGACCATGAAAACTCAGGAGCGCACTGCTCTCTGTTTCGACTGGAACGTTATTTGTCATGCTGTAAAGAAAAATGAGGGTGCAGGATTTCCAGGGCAGGAGAACAATGACATAACATCTTTCTACATCCACGTTTTACAATCCCTCCCTGTGCTTCTCTCACGTTCTCCCACTACAAAGTAGCTCACAAATGATGATGTTGTAGATGTGGTGTTTTATAACAGCAGCGAGTGGTTAACCAGTGTAAATCCCACAGAGAGAGCAAGGGTGGGCTCCCGGGGTGGGGCTTATTTAGGGCTTAGTGCTTCTTTCTATGAAAACGCAAATCAAAAGCAACTGAAACCCACCCAATTTCTGTATGGAAGAGATTTACTGGCAGTTTACACAAAAAAATGAAAGGAAACATCGATGATGTATATACAAAAGAGCAGCAAAACCTCTCAGTGCTGGTGAACAAATAACAGTTCTTTTGGCAATATTCTTACTGCACTTCCAAAACTTATCTCCTAAGAAGTTTTATATCCCTACACTTACTCTTAAAGAAGAAAAAAGACATAATTTGCAATAATCACAATTTTAAATAAATGTATACGGCAAGCAGCAGCTATCCAAGCCACGGCACAGAAACTTTGAAAAAACCCAAACCCCAAAGACCAAATACTGATGCATTTTCCTTCCACAATGACTGTGGTTTTCACAGGGACACTGAGTAAAGTGACATCAAGTTCTGTTTTTAATGAAATCAAGTATAACCTTTAAGTTCTGAGCAGTATCTCCAATCAACATTGAATGATTTGGGGGAACTCTAAGCTACGCATCTTTTTCTTTTAATTAATTTCTCAGCTGAAAGAGTTTGAAAATCTGATTAAACTTCTTGATCAGACCTGTTCATGCCATGGCAACAAAAAAAAAGGGCATCTAAATTCCTTTGCACAAGAGTGGTGTTCTGTAGTACCTGCAGAGCTCTCGGGCACTTCCACACAATAAAGGGTTGGTGGAAAACAAGTGAGAAGACAGGGTCAAAAAATGCTCCCAAAAGCCAGAAATAGGAATAAAAATGCACCAAAGAATAATTAAAAAAAAAAAACAAACCAAAAAACGTGAATAAAAAAAATATAGTGCTCTGAGATTTGGTCAGCTGAATGGATGGTTAAAGCCCAGAGAGAGCTGAGGGCAGACTGCAGCCCCATGGCAAGAAAACTCCTTCTTCCTTCTGGGGGCTTGGAAAATAATGATCAAGAAAAATGCAGCAGGGAAGGGAAATTGCAGATCTAGGGAGAAACAGGAGTGGGCTGTTGGCATTGCAAGCTCAGGCCCCACATCCTGCTCAAGCTGGGAGGAGAGCTGGTGTCAGTCCTGCCCCGTGCCATCAGCACAGGGGGGCTCAGTCCTCTGTGGGGCAGGACAGAGACAGGGATGGATTGGGAACGGGATTTGCTGAGGAGGGGCAGGCTCAGAGGGGCAGGACAAGCCCCTGGTGAGCACGGCTGTCCCGAGATGGTGCTGACACAGGGAGAGGGTGGACTCTGAACTAGGGGCCTTTTTAGCTCCTAAATGGAAAGTTTTACACTTTATTAAATCTACTCTTCTGGTTATCTAAAAGCATTAACGCGAATGTTAAAATTCACAGCTTCCAATTACTAAAGAAATGTGATTGTTTTATCTGGATTTCTATTATAGGAATAAAACATAACACTGTCTGGATAAAATGGCCCCAGAGTTTCATTAAAAAATAACAGCCTAATTCCCTAATATGAAGTTATTTTAAGTGTTTTATTAATATTGTCTTCTAAATGCACATAAGTGTGATCCCCCTTTAAGTGCAGTATCTTTAGGGCTAGTTGTAATTGTATTTTTCTTATCAGTTGCTTGTGCCTGCATTTCAAATATTCATTGCTTACTTCAGGCACTTCACTCAGACAAGAAAGAGTGCTGTGAAAAACTACTTAATCTGGCCACTATTTGAATATCAAACTTTTTAGTCCTTAATGCAATAGCTCTTCTCCCTATTAAGAATCTCAAAGTACCACTAACAAAATTCCTAGGGTGCCTATTTATCCTGCCATAAGTTTCATCTGTTAAAACAAAACAATAAATACAAATCAATGTGAAACATGAAAAGCCTGACTCATGGAATGAAATCCTCATGCCAATCAAGTCCATAGCAAATTAAATTATGTGTAAAGGCTTTGACTTGTCCCATCTAACTTTAGCATCTGCCAGGAATGCCTGGTTTCAGACCCTGCATATCTGTGAAGCCCTCAGCAAAAAAAAAGAGACACCTCTGGTGGGAAATTCTCATTTTATTGGGTTCTGACAGCACTTTCCCCTGGCCAGAGGATGCTAGGAAGCTCAGCTCTTACCTGAGGTTCATTGTTACCTAATATTGAAGTGGAGATATTCAGGCTGGAGTACATCAGTTAAAGGAGAGAATCACACTTCTTTTATTTAACTTGTTTTAAAGGAGAAAATGGTGCATTTTTTGAGGAGTAAGAAGTGGCTCAAGAAATTCCGGGTACACCTTCATCAATGACAAGGAAGGGAGACAGCCAAGAAAAAAATTTAGAGAGGCAATAATCAGTTTTTCCTTGGCGCTGGAAGCAGAGCAGAGCAAACAGCAGCACAAACTGTACCTCTTTACAGTTTCCAAGCCTGCTCACAGGCATCATATTACATGATGTCTTTGAATTTGTCTTTGCAGGGTCACACATATACAGCTGGGAAACTACAGGAGGGTGTTATGATAATTTTACAGCGAAATTATAAAATGGAGATGTGTAGTAAACATAAGTTTTCTATCACTATCCAAATGCAGCTATAATGAAACATTAATTTTCCCCAGTGACTCCTTTGTGAGCCCTCTATTCCTGGAAAACTTTGTCCTCCCTATTGGAAACACAGTGCATTGAAGAATCAAGGCTTTTCTACCTACTCTTTATATGAGCTTTTCTGCATCTTGATATTGTTTCAGAAGGACCAAGCCACCTGAACAGAGATGTTGGGCTAAAAAGGGTTTTAAACCAAACTTTATTTTGTGAAGTTTTAGCCTTGGCCTTGCATAGTAAATTGATTGATTACTGCTGAGTAGGGTTTTCCCTTCCTGGAGAGAATCCCAAAATCAAATTTACCAGGAGAAGGTGGGAAAAGCACAGCTCAGCATTCAGACAATCCAGCGCTGTCATTTCTCTCAGGGCACAGGCTCCTGCCAGCAGCATTCCTCTGCTCTGCATGTCACAGCACAGCCATGGTCACCTCCCCAGACTATCTGGAGCCCCCCAGGTAAATCCATAGGCTGAGGCTGATTAGGGTGGGTTGTAGCATGCAATCATATGGACAAAGCTAAAAATGTGGCTTAAGAGGAACATAAGAAAAAATTATTTCATGGCACCTCCCACCCATGCAGAAACTGTTGTTATTCCATTGGTTGTATCCCACAGTCAGCACTCTGCAACCTGAGGGGCTCCCCAGCTTCCTGGTAAGCATCATCCAGCCTCAATCATTTCCTTTTAATCCTTCCTTTGAAATGACACGCATTATTGACACTTTCTTCCTAATGGTTTGCAGCGTTTTCTAACAACTTTACAAATGTCAATCACTCTCACTGCAGAAGCCCTATTGATTTCCTCCCTTGCACTGTGTTTGGTCTACTTTAAAGATATCCCACATCACATCGTGCAGATGAGAAACAGAAAAGCTGCTGCAGGACCTGTGCTCTGGGGTTCTACTCATTTCTCAAGAAGAACATAGGCTCTTCCTTCCATGGGGTGAGACTGCAAAGTCCATCCCCGTCTCAAGGGCATTTGCAAGAGCTATAAAACATTGAGATCAGAGATGATTTATTACGTGGGAGTGACATCAACACAAAACAACCCTTATTTTATTCTATATGCCAGCTTCACAGAATAAGCATTGTTGTGTGTTGCACACTGGATTAAGGAAAACCCTGAGCACATACAGCATTTGATAAATTAGTGTCTGGAATTGGGGCTTCCCATGGCTGCTTAAGAAACACACATTTTCCTTAATGAAAACGGGTACTTGATTTGTTATTAATTTTTCACATCCTTGGACAAAAGCCAAAAATATTTCAGTGAGTATCTGTATGGTAATAGTCATAGCCAGAACTATTTCACACACAGATAATTGCTGAGGAAGTTTCAAAACACTGGAAATTATCTTCTAACCTATGTCCAAACTTCTATTTCTAACCCATATCTCAGCTATAAAAGCTGTTGTCTTTTTTTTTTTTTTTTCCCTTTTTAAACATTCTTACTCATTTGCAGAATTCTTAGTGGAAATTTTTGTATCTGTTCTGGCAAGAAGAAAACCAAATTTCCTCCTGATGCAATTCAAAATGCTCACAAAACCAGGTTTAAAAATGTGATGTGAATGCACATTGCTGCAATGAAAAAGGCTGCACTGCCAGTGCTGAAATGCACAGGAATTTCTCAGATACATTCAGTATATATAATAACATATTTTGCACAGGTATTAATTTTGACAGATCATTTACTTCCAGTTTAAGAAGAAAACTAGAAGTACTGCACAATTTCTACTTTTTTTGGACAACTCATCCTTTTTTCATAATATAAACTTGTTATCTATTGTTTGAAGTGAAAAGGAACTCTCAAACCCCACATCAGCCTATTGAAAGAGTATGGCCAAAAACCTATTAAGCACGTGTTCCACACCAGCCTGACCAAGTTAATTTTAAAGAGATTTTTTTTCTTTTATGAGAATTAAATTCTTGACTTCCTCTTTTTTTTTTTTTTTCTGAGATCAGTGTGATTTAAAATAAATGAGCTACCAACCAGAGCCTGGTGTTTATAATTGGATTCCCAGCAACTGTCACTGTAATGACAGCAAAACACGGAACATAAAGATACAATGATCCACCACACTGAAAGAGTTAAATTGACAATGTCTTCCCCCATTGCCAGTCCTTTAAGGAAAAGTAGAAGGGGTTTCTTTTGTCTGGAGAGGAAACTGTCACTTTGTGTTTTCAGGTTTGTAGAAAAGCCTTTTTTAATGTAAACATTCATTAAACTAATTTGAAGTTGTCATTACTCTCCTCCCCTGCTGCTTTATATCAGATTATTCCTAAGTGCTTGGTGAAGAGCCCCATAAACACACAGTCTATTTCCCTGCAGGGTATAATCACACAGTTTGCACTGTGATTTATGCTCTATGGCGCTGGTGAGTGTCCTAAACTTTGAAAGGGCTTAGTTCTTCAGCAGATGCACTACTCCCTTTATATTTAAACAAAGTTCAGCTAACCCTCCCAGTCTATTACAGACATTGTTTAGCTCTTTCCCTTCACAATAAGGCTTGTTAAGTGCTGATTAAATCCAAATCGGTGACACTTTTAATTAAGAAAATGGGAATTCAGAAATAATTGCCTTTAAGTTTCAATAAAAACATTTTACAAGTGTTGTTTTCCCACCCCCCTTGCCACAGCATCAAGAAACATCTCTAATTCATAAAGGAACAGACTAGAAATCTGATTTGGATTTTGGTAGAAATACTAATTCTGACTCTAGAGGTTCTTTCCTGACGTTTTTTATAAAAGTCAGATCCCAGAGGAAGTTCTACTATGCCGACTTGAGCAGAGAAAGGGAGATCATTTTGCTCTGGAGACGGAAAACCTGAGGATAAACTGGTGTTATCAGCATCTGCTGCACTCATGAATATCGGAGACCTGAGAAAGATAAAATTTCCCTCACAGATAAGACAACCAGTGATGATTTCAGTCTACTCCACTAACAAATGTTAATCTAGAAAATATAGCAATTACTTCGATAATAAAACACTCTTCAGTTGATCCATCTCTACACTCTAGGCAGTTTGTGTGTGGAGTGTGCCAATAACGAGCTGGAGATGGAACACTTTCCTCGCTCAGGGAGTCCCCACGGAGCCACAGCCCCTCCAGCTCGGCAGAGGAACAGTGTCAGGCTCCAGGACCCTGGAGCTGCTGCTCAGGGTGTTGGGCTGTCCCCTCTTACCCTCCCGTGAAATCTGCACTGGGCCAGAGCCCCTGCCCTGGCTGCTCCAGGGCCACAGCACCATCCAGCTGTGTGGGAGAAGCCAGCAGCAGCCTCCCCTCTGCCACTCATGGGTTTTTAGGAGAGCCCACAGCCGCTCCCATGAGCAGAAAGTTCACCTCCCAGCCTGACCCATCGTAGATAAAGATTTCGCTCATCTGTTAAATCCCCCTGTGTTTTCAGGACTTGGGGACCAAGAGCCAGCAAAAGTCCAGCGGCTGGCAGTCACCTTTGCAGGCTGCTGTGGGCTCCAGAACTATTTTTGGCCATTACTGCAGATGTAATCCTGCAAAGTTCGGGAAAATTAGCAGGAGCACCATTTAAATGGCTATTTTAAAATAAAATTAAACCTTTTAGATCTCTAACCTCTCCCCTTTCTGTTATGATACCAGCTAAATCGAAGTCGATGCTACAAGGAGAGTACAAGGAGAGTACTCAGCAGAATCTACATTTTATTTTCAGTAATTTAAACCTTAGTGCCACCTAGTTAAGTTAATTAAGGTTCTCTATTTTTCATTGTAAATAATGAATTCAGTTAAAGAAAGTGCAATTTGGAGTATATACACATGACATACAAAAGTAAATCCTAATAGCACATTTAAAGAGAGTAAAAAATAGGACAGACATTTAGTATGAAAGACATTCCTGGCAATTAAAATCAGAATGTGCTTTTCTATTTATCTGCTTGAGACTAATGGATTCAGCTAAGATACATTTCACATTAATATCACATTGTATTTTCTAAACATAGTGTAGCTGTTAACATATTTATAGGTTAGGAGTAGTAAAGACCTGTACTTGGATGGAACATTTAAAAGAAATATTTGTCAGAATACCAGAAAAAGCTATTCAAACAAATTAAGCCTAAATGCTAAAAAGAACCAGTGACAAATCCAGAAGTGCACGAGTGGCACTTTAAATTCCACAATATCAGCGTAAACTGCTGTAAACCTACCCACCCAGGGAAAGGAAAGGTGAGAAAATAGCAGGAAAAACAACTAACAGAAAGGTGTAAAAAAGATTATGTGTGGTGGGAAAGTTTTATCTGACACCTCTCAGATGCTTTTCCTCTTAGCACACCTTTTCTCTCTTCTCCCTGTGAATTCCACCAACTCATACTATGTAGAATTGATGAGCAGTTTAATTTGGCATATTCAATTCTAGGAGTCTTTAAAAAAAAAAATCCTAAATTGTTCACTATGCTATAAACATTTATCAATCTGACATGGCAAGGCTGGGCCCCCATTATTATCCTTTTGTGACCTGCACAGCTGGTCCAAAAAACAGTTGTCTCCAATTATGCCCACAGATAATGGTGGGTAAATTCAGCTGTGCAGTATTAGCTCAACCTAAATATGATCCCATTTGACTAATTTCCTAATTCTTAGCAGGGTGCTTAAAGAACCTATTATCATGCAGACTCAAGGAACACAGAAGTCTGGTTATTTGCATCTGTTCTGTGAAAGGCATTTATCAACTGTGCCACTAATTTGTTACCTACACATCCCAATCACAGGCACTCGCTGCCTAAAATAATTGCATCTGGAATTTGTTTTAACTTTTAATGTTGCATAAATGGGTGTTTGTTTCCAACCAATTTATCTTATAATTAAACAGTTTGAAATAGGAAAGGTTGAAATTGGGTCAAAAAAGATATATTCCTTCATGAAATCATGTGTGTATTCATTAACCCAGCTGGAATGCTGTTATTGGCACGGTTGCTGCTACTTGACTGAGCTGTGATCATAAAGGTTGTTAAATGGGTTAAAAATAAGGCAGCAGAAAAATGGAAATTACTTGCTTATATAGCCATGTTTTTTACAAAAAAAAAAAGCAAATTGTGCACATGGTTGGTATGCTGAAGAGCACAATCTGACATGTATTACTCCGTTTGGGTTTTTTGAAATCTGATTAATCTTCTCAGTAGCCTAATATAAACTCCTAGAGCTGCAGGCATATTGATATTTGGATTTTCTTCCTAAATTTGCTTCTCTCTAATCTTCTTCCCGAACACATCTGTTACTGAATCAATCTTCAGTGTTTCTCTCTGCAAACTTTGCAGGTCTATTTGGACTTTCTTTGACTTTCTCATGCCTCCAGCTGAGTCTTCTCAGTTGTATGACATACTGGTGCATAGCAGCCCTCATCCCATGTCCTCTGCAGGGTCTAAAAAAAATTTGGACTCTGTTTTCAAGAGCTTTCACAGATATCATTCTGGTTTTAGCCAGAAACCTGTATGTACACGTACTTCACCTCCTTGCACACTGCCATACTTCTCATCTCTCCCTCCCTCTCAAGACATTTCCTCCATTTCTCAACCAGCCAAACCTCTTTGACTCCTTTCCTCACCTCTGTCATTATTTCAGGAACTTTCCATGTTCAGCCACTGACTTATACTCCTACTTTATGAACTGCCTGAATTTTCTTACCTCGTGACCCTCTTGTAATGCTCTGCATGGCACCGTTTGTGCTAAGGTGACATGAACATACCTATGTTAAAGGTTTACCCTTTGTAACTAAGGGCAATTGCTGCCTAGAAAAGTGATATTTATTCTAAGTGGATCAAATTTCAGAGTTTAAGGAAGAAAATCTTCTGCAATTACAAAGAGAGAAACTACAAACAAAAGCTCTGGAGGCATTGTAGAGACAGAGGATGCAGCATTAGGAAGGCAAGAACAAGCATACATCGAAGCATTTGTGAAGGACAACCACAAGAAACCTGGCTGAAAGTGATGGGAAACAGTAGAATTCATAAAAGAAGCTATATAATCAAAAGGGGAACCTAAATCAAATGGTCTGTGACCAGATCCTCAAAAAAAATCCGCAATATATGTGGAAAGTGGTGCAGAGATGCAGCACGGGCATTTTGTAATGCACAGACATGCACTATAGATAGTGGAGTTGATTCATTTTGGCAAGGTTCTACCTTCTTCAAATATCACAAGTCTTAAAAGAGAAAAGTTGCGACTGGGGAACTTCTGAGGCAGTAGAAGACTCTTAAAATGATTTTTAAGAGAGATGGAAGGAGAGAAATCCTAAAACAGAAAAAATAAGATGAGATTCAGTGTCCAGATAGGAAGGCAGAGATATCAGACTGACTCATACCTGTTCACACCAGGGGAGATGGATGATAGGAGTGACCAGACATTAATGCAGCAGCCTAGCAAGGGAGCTGGGAGGCAACGGCATTTCCACATAAGCTCCCTTACCACCCCACACACATCAGTCTGGGCTGCTCCTTGGTTTCTTTAGCCCTATCACCCTAATCCTTCAAATCTCAAATCTCTTTCCTTCTCCCTGGCCAGTGATTCTTATCCTTTTCTACACTGTAAATAACCAAAACTTTACTGCTTTACAGCCTTCAGCCTCTGAGTCTTGTAACTTGATTGCTGAACCAGGCTTCACCCCTGCCTTCCTGATAGAGCAGTAGGCTTCACCTCATTCCTCAGCAGGGAGAGCTTGTAATCAGATACAACCCAATCTGTTTATTACCTTAAAAATCCTTTAATAAATAAACGCCCTCTCAGTGCAGTTTGGCAAATCTACTGAATCGGGTGTCCTGTTTGGGGCAGAGCTGTAACAAAAGCACGCTCAAAGAAAACCTTCATACTCATTCAGACATTCCCTTGCACATGGGCACATTCCTCAAGGGTTTCCATCCTGACCTGGCATGGAGATTAATTTTGCTTTGGTGATGATTTAGCCTTTGATCCCCTATTGAGCTCCAGGACAAACTGATAGTTGTGAGGTTGTTACTGGGATACGAATGCTTTGCTATTAAGAGATTGACTGACATCCCATCCTCGTCTCACATAAATCCTGTTCTCAATATTGATAATAGCTTTCAATTCCTGCTGGCGTGAGCAGGAGCTGACTGGATAACCAGGAAATGAAAGACATAACCAGCCCCTTGAGTGATCCTACCCCTTGGAAAAAAAATATAAAATTGATGAATGACAAAATGCAAATACTGCATTGCATCAGAGAGACAATTATCAGTGTAACCTGTAGATATATATCCAGTATGCATGGGGGAAAATGCATTTTCCAGTTAGGTGGTATTTGTCAGGTTTTAGCAGTAATATTGCATTCTACCAATTATTTGCCTGCCAGTGAATAGGAGAAAGAAAGGGTAAAATCTAAGATGCTGGTCGTGAAAAGGAGTGCTGGATGGCAAAAGGTATTGTGACCACACAATTATGGGTGTCACAGGGGTGTAAGAAGATCTTGGGTGGGATGACTGCCAATAAAACAGAAGGGAACTGGCCACCACAGAAATTCTGCAGTGACCTTGTCCTGCCGGGCACGGTGAGCAAAACAGGACACCCAGAGACACTGACTGCCTGAACCAGGGTGTTTGTACAGCAGCTCACAGCAGCTTTCCCTGGGAACTGTACAGTGCTCATAACACAAAGCATGATTCCAATAGCACAGCTGCCTCAGGGCTGGAGATAAATGGGATGGAGCACATCAGTAGTAAGTGCAAGCTTTGAGGAATTTGTTTAGGTTAAATTCCACAGATTTTAGGATGGTGATAATAATGGTCATTATGGACCAAGCATTTTCCAGAGAAAGTGCCTTGAAATTGAAAGCACACCAAACTAATGCTTAGTGAGAGCAGTTGGTAAAGTGTTACTTCTCGAGAATTACAGTTGTCTTCTTTCTTCTCTGATAATTTGCGACAATTGCATCCTAATGCTATTTCATTGATTTCTACTCCACTGCAGCTTCCATGCTGGGTTTAGTCAGGGTGACAATACACAGACAATAACCTGCTATGGGGAGACCTACTACAAACACTTCCTTTATAGAAAAATCCTGCGGAATTTAAAAGGAGTGGACTTTAACAGTTCTACAGACAACCCTTTAGAGATCCATAGGATTGAATCAGAAGTCACATCAGCCATGTAAGTTACTGTTCTCTTAAGCTTTCAAGGGGATTCTGATACATCCATCTAAAAAGGTAACACAGATAATTTCTTGATATGTGGGAGCTGTTGCTTTACCAAATTATCTGCCTCTGTTCTGCATATCTGCTGTTGCTGATAAGGCCTTTACCATCAATTTACCAGGCCAGAGACAATAACAGCCTTAATCTGAACTAACACTTGGACTGAATGGCTGCTCTGATGAAGCTAAGAACCATTCTTCTCTGCAGGGAACTTCATTTGGAGAGTGGGAACTTCCCAGGCACCAAACAATGACGCCAGGTGTTTGGAGAGCAGGAAGGCTCCCAGAGACTAGTGAAGATGTGGGAGATGAAAGAGGAACCAGCTAAACTGGGAGAAGGGCACAATACACATTGACAGGAAGGGTTACAGAACAATCCCAGTCAGGGCATCAACTGGTTTCAATGGCCAGTAAAACTGGGAGGACACCCAGGTTCAGACGGCCAGCAATGAGTAACAGAAGGACCCTGGCCCAGCTGACCGGAGCTCTAACACTTAAAAAATATGCTTGAGTGATGAGAAAAATAAAGTAAATAAGCACAGAATTCATTTTTGTCTACATCTGTGTATCTCACCATTAAAAATAAACAGCAATTGTGTCTCAGAGCCCGCTGCAAAGCTCATGTTATTTATATGTTGTACTAACAGAGATATACTACAAAAGAAAAATTGTCAGACTGTAGAAAAAATACAGACCTGTGGGAGAGAGGAAGTACTGGATCTTCCAGCAGTGCTTCTAATATTTTGGGTAAATATTTGTTAAGTTCGGTCCCCTCATGGATAAAACCACAGAAATAACCAGAGTTTCTATAAGAAGTTTCAGAATCAATGTTTGTGCAGAAAACTTCCATGTCATCACGGGCCTGTGTTCTGGCAGGTCCTCAGACACCCACTTCTGCCTCCCAGCATTGGTATGGACAATTCCCACCAAAATATTTGCACAGCTTCAAGATGTGCATTCCCAGGCCTCTGAACTTAGCCCACCCTTTCCCTTTATCCCTGATGTCACAGCCATTACCAGGGAAGTGGGGTGAGAAAAAGGTATTCCTGTTGGAGAAGTATTTATTTTCTTTCACAGCCTGTCCAGCTGGGTTGGCCACCACAATACATTTTGCACTTCTCCACTAGTCAAGCATGGTGGCTTAACTTTAATAGCACAGGATGGAAAGTCTACATTTGTCCTTGTGAATGACAAATTCCTGGGCCCTAGGACACCAAACTAGGTAAGACATATGGAAATCTCATGCACAGAAAGATCAACATTTGTTTTAGTATGCATTTGTCTACAGATTTTCTATAGCTACTCTGTCCTTTTTCCTCAGCAATGACATATAAATACATCATAAAACAGTGAAGCATCATAAGGGAAAATAAGTCTCTAAGACCAATGACCTTTCCCAGAAGCTCAATGGCAAACTACCTGAAACAAGAAAAATCAACAATCTGACTGAAATTACTGAGTTATGCAGACACAAGGGAAAGATTCTGAAAAAAGCAGGTACAAACCCAGAGTGAGGTTTTCACAGATGTTACCTTACTAGGGTTCCCACTATATTTGACAGGATAAGCCGGAAGAGAGCCTATTTTTGGATCTTGGGCTAAGCTGTTAGAAGCTATTTTTAATTCCACAGTAATGATCAGTACTTTCATTTCCCTCAGCAAACCAACAAAAAACCCCAGAAGACAGAGTCATAAAATAGGGAATAGCAAGCTGCAGGGAAAGAGCCAAGGAGTTCAGCTATAAGCTGCTAATGGTACAAACAGAAAACGATGGACACGTTAAAGGAAAAAAAAAAAAAAAAGGAAATGTTTAAAATCACCAAGGAATTTGAAGTGATTGTGGATGTCACCAAAAATAGCTGACCGTAATAGGACAGATACAAACTCCTACACTTGTGATGATCTGTACAGGGTTTACATTTTCCACAAGTTAAGCAGTCAGCACTCCATATGCATGTCATGCTCAGATGTATGCAAACTAGATAGCTCTCAATTTATCCATAACTGCATGTTCGTACTGTATATAATTAGAGTTACACCAAAGAATCATTGCAGAGACATTGGGTTTCTGTCCCCCCACTGCAAAACAGAGCCCCTGCCACAAGTAAACAACACAAGATTCATCCCTCCAGTTTTTGTTGTCCTTCACTCCACATGATAGATAAGCAGATTACTGGTTCTTTACAACATTTTCCTTTACTGGGTGCCGGTGTTTTAAAGCCCTTTGGTTGCTTGCCTTCCTTAACTGGCAAATTCCACTTCTGAAATTCAGGCTGTGAATTCAGAAAGCACACCTTAAGAACCTGGTCACCGGATTAGCTGGGCCATTTGCATAACTGTAAACTTAATGTCGCACTTCCAGAGCTTGTATCCTCTAAATTGCACTTACTGATGAAATACAAAATCCTCTAAAAGGGTTTTCTAACCTAAACCAATTTATAAAGTTGTTTTTTTTTTTTAATCTAAAACATTAAAGAAATTAAAGTGATCGGCATATAATTAGATTAATTATTCATATCTTCTGAGTTGCTTTAATTCTAATATATAAAAAAAGATTAAATATTCACTCAAAGGATTAAGAAAAAAGTCAAGCAGCAGCAATACATTTACATTACCTTACTGTGCAAATTATAAAACTAATTAGTCTAAAGTTTCACAAAAATGAATTGGATCTTCATTCACACGCTGACACAACTTTACATATTCAGAATTGACACCCATATTCTTTTCTCATGTTTCTAGTACAACTCAGCCTCCTGCCTCTGCAACCGCCATTGTGCTAGAACAGCTCTGCTTTTGTTCTAACTAGTGAAAATTAAATCTTGACCTAAATTTATAAAAAGCTAAAAATGTTTCAGTCAACTGCATGAAAAGTACAACAGAGCCTCGTTATAAATCTTACACTGGTACTGTTAAATAGTCTGAAATAATTCTTTATGAGAATCTAAGGATTGTTTTGGTTGCTTTTTTGATGCATCTTTCTGGTCTAGATTTCTTTATTCTGAAAGTGCATGTAATTTCCAGGGTGCTGCACACTATTTTCTCCTCATCTCAAATCATGGGGATGTTCATTACAAGTCCAAGGCTGTGTACTATAAACAACTCTACCCCCCTTTGAAAACCGTTCTTTTCTGAATAAAAAGAGATTTCAAAGTACAACGAGAAACAAAAAAAAAAGATTTTCCTAGACAGCATTTTTGCTGAGATGATGCTGTAGGGCGGTTTCTAGGAGGTAATGAGTACCCTTAAATATCACTAATACTCTCTATGGTCAGATATTCCTGTTCTCAGTAGGAGAAAAAAAAAAAGAATAATAATAAAAATATTTCCATTGGCTCATTCACCACTGAAAAAAAAACCAACAACAACTCTTATCTTGAAGATAATGTCTGTTTTGATCTTCTGGGCAAAGAAACAGATTGTTCTAGTTTCTTAAGGTTTTACTCACCCTTATCTAAGACACAATGAAACCCATTGCTTTTAACAGTTTTCCAAAGAATTGCTTTACTTATTTCTAGCCACATAAGCTATGTCACACTTCAAAAGCTGAGGGCACTGTATCGAAGAGCACTTTTTCATTACACCAAGGTATGTAGGAAGTTAAGCAAATTACCTTTAGAAAATCCTAAATAGGATACTCACATCTGAGGTGTCCAGTGATACCCAAAGACAAAAGCCAAATTTTTTAAAAGCAAACTCTCTGTAAAACGAGGGTTAGAAACATTCCCTGGACTTAAACCCTGTTGTTTGGTGCTTTCAAACAGCTGATCCTGTTAAGGTCTGCAGAGCAGAGTAGTTGGTTTTCAGGAGCTGATAAAGGAGGGGGCTCTGGGCTGGGAGAGTTCTGCTCCCACACCTTAGTTTTGTGAAACCCTTTCTGGCCGTTGGCTCCAGGTGTGACCCCAGTCTGGCACAGCAAAGGTCAGAGCTGCTGCCAGGCTGGCACAGATGCCAACGGCACGCCAGCAAAAACAGGCCAGCTTTTCCAAAACCCTTCTCTCCACAGCCCTGTTCCATGCATCATGCAATTAACTCCTTGATGGGGTTAGGAAGCAATATTTTGTTCCAACTGACAGAAAGATCTTTACGTGATCAGGCAGCAATCAACTTGGATGGGCTCTAATAGTTCATTTCAACATGGAGTGCCCGGCTATTAGGCATCTGGAAGTTCTGATGATAATAGGAAAGATAATTAGGCTGGTTCACTGACAGCAGAAGGAGCACTTGCCCTGCCATGAAGACAGCTAAAAGTTTGAGGAAATAAGAAAAACTGGAGGGAAGGTAAATTCACTAGAATAAGCAGTTGGTACTTTAGAGCATAATTATCAGAAAGAAAACACGTTGTTTAGCATACTTTATGTTAATGGAGGGCTAGCGTGGCCCACTGTGCATAATTTAGCTGAACAATTGATAAGAAATTTTAATATATATATATATATGATTACGGCTACAGAAAAAAAAGACAAAACACAAGAGAGATCATAATAGGCACGCATGAACTCTGAAGGCCTAATTACATCACGGGGGAGGGTAAGCAGTTACTGCTGAATCAAGCAGAAAATTGGGGTAATTTGTAAACAGGTAGAGCTGTTATCCAGGTGCGCCAGCATGTGCGTGGGGGCTGGCAGTGGGGCCTCGGACCGAGCACTTCCATCTGCACTGCAGAGCCAGCAGCGCAGCTGACAGCTCCCCTCACCCAAGGAGGAACAGAGAAAGGGCCAAAGAGCTACCCCTGCCTCCCGCTGCACCCCTGCCCAGGCTCCAGCCAACAGCTGGGTAACACGGTGGGGCAGGATGGTTGTGGGAAAGGAAATACTGTCTGTGCGTGAGAACTGTGCTGGTGCGTGTGCAGCTCAGAGATAAAGCTCCCTGACTTGGTGTTCTGCCATCAGCACACTCCCTACTCACCAACGGGGAAATATCTCAGATGTGGCTCCCTGACAGCAGAAGGAGCCATGCGCAGGTAAGATGCTGCCAGCAATGATTGGCGAGGGCATGGTCTCCCCTCCTGGAGAAGACAGGTTTGCTTGAGGAGGCCACTTATGGGATGGAGAAAGGGAAATCAAGGTGCTGGGACTTCCAGCAAGAAGGATGCCAAAGTTACGTATTACATGGATGGATGGATGGATGAGAGAAGGAGTCTTGCACTAGCCAAGTGTCTTACAAAGAGGTTTGAAACTGTTTTTAGACAAAAACACCGATTGGAACATGATATTTTAACAAGTGCCTATTGCTCTCTTTGGGGGCAGTGTGACAGAGAAGTTAAAATGTCTCCTGGAGCCTTCAAAGTAGGAGTTTGAGTCTAACTCTGACCTCCACCAACAAAGGAAGCAGGTAGGTGCCACTCAGAGAAGCATTGCACCTTGCAGTCTAACCTGCAGCACGACACTTTCGCTGCACAGACAAGCCCCTAACCCTGATGCATTAAAAAAGTGGGAAATAGAAAACACTTTGGGAATGCTTGCATCTCCAACCAAGTGCTCACACATGTAGATTTTGCATCCTGCAGGTTTCAACAGAAGCTCACGAAATAGCTCCTGACAGCACTGCACGAGAGATATTCTCCATGTTCTTGGAGAGGCCCTGTCCAGCTGTGGTAGATTCCTGGCAGATTTTGCTGAAAAAGGCAAGAGTGTGCAGAGCTGCCAGGCATGCACAGCAATGCTGGCAAGCACAGGGTGGGTTTTTTCCTCTCATTCATCTCACCAGTAAAATGCAAAGCAAAACCAAAATGGGCCTTTATCTTTAGAAAGGATCAGGCCAGTGGGAGTCCTGTTGGTCCAGGGACAGCCCTGCCAACACCTCCCTGCAGGCCTCCTCTGTGGCTTTTGGCTATGGGAGCTCCCAGGAGGCATCATCTGGATGATCCCAGGCCATGCACACAGAGCTGGACCTGAGGGAAGCACTCTAAGGTGTGTGAACTCTTTGAGGTCGTGGACATTTATGCTGCATCTTTGCTGTATTATGTTTTTGCAGATCTCCAGGAGGACCAGCCTCAGCCACCAGATCCCATATGAAGCTTGCAGCCGTACTTAAGGATGAGGAATGGGCCTTGCAAACTGCAGAAAGCCAGGACTGTTTTCTAATGATTTTTTTTTACATTAAACCTCCCTCCATCTGTGCCGCCTTGTGCCAGACAAACCAGTAATTACCAGGAAATCCCTTCACTTTTAATCTACATCAGTATGAAGGCAATCTCAGAGCAACCCACGGTGACTGGAAGCTATTATTTTCATAGGAAATAATAGTGACTGGAAGTGATAACTCACGGTGCTCAGTGTGTGTGTCATCATCAGATAACATGCAAGGCTGTACATCCCACCACATCTCCCTGTTGTAGGGCCACGATGGCCTTTATTAAAGGGGAACGACTAAACCAGGCAGGGGAGGCTGTGGGGGCTGCACTAACATGGAACTTCCATTCATTATTTATGGTCATAAAAATTTGGGGCCTTGAAATTGGCAGCATGAGAAGCTCTTTTAATTTGAGCTATAATTCTCTTTTGTACTTTCAGTCATTGACTATGTTTCAGATAAACATTCATTGAGGAGGCCAAGATTACGGTGTGGAAAAAAAAAAACAACATAACAACCCAAGGATATTTAGCTCTCCTCCCACAAATTCTTCCTGGAAATATTCTTGCAAAATCCTCTGCCCACTTGAACAGTATGCTTATGATTAACTGCAGATGAGCCCAGCAGCTTGCATATGTAGTTAATTTGCTCTAAATTTCCATGCTGTATTATAACACTAATGATCACTAATAATAGACAAACCCACAGTTTATTGAGTAAGTAATTTGAGACATGATGATTTTTATCGTGTGAATAGGATCAGGCTGACCAATTTAAACTGGGCAGAAAAAGATAAATAACGTGTAAATCAATCACACCACCAACACGCTCTGCTTCTTCACAAAATTATATGGATTGATTGGTGGAAAGAAGGCCCTGCTTCTTACTACTGCTAGGAAAAGGAGTCAATAAACTTCCCTGCTCAGGAGTAAAAAGGTCAGATGTGGAAGGAAGTTTATGCCTAAACTGCAGAAGTGATTTTTGTCACCTGACTCCATGGGCTGAGATGAACTTGCATTTTGTCCTGATGGGCAAGGCACGCCTTTAAGGAATAATGAACACAGATAAGATATCATGCAGCCAATAAAAAAGGAAAACATACTAAACACAGACAAAACTATGTGAAAAATAGTCACACTCCAGCCTGTGGTCAAGTCTATCTTCTAACATCATGTAAACAAGATTGCCATCACGTGCTGTCTGAGACAGCTACTCTGGAACAAAAATAGATGCTTCTGTTTGCTTTTCTTTCATAGGAATTTTTAGTTTTGATTGAAGCATTTATTTTTAACTTTAGAAAACATTGGAAGTTCATTAATTAAAAAGCCTATCTAGCACATTTGCAATTAATTGCTGTAAAGAATAGTTAAAAATAGAAACACCTAAACTACATTTAGCAACTTCAGGAATGATTAGTGCACTGAAATGATGAGAACTTGCCTGTGGCAGTGGGCCTTGCAAGGTACTTTGAGAATTTTGAATGAAGTTTTGTTTAACAAAAAGAATATAAGGAATTTTTAGAGAACAAAGGGAAACAGAGGAAGAAATTTCTTGGATGAATCTTTCTTTGGACTTGGCTATATGAGCCTCAAACACAGACTCCAGCAGAAGGCAGCTGTACATTCACATCTCCAGAGCCTGCTAATAATGCTCGGAGGTATAGACAGAGCAGAAAGTTTTAATATAATGTCTCTACAGTCCTCTTCTGGGAATAAGAGTTAGCATGTGAATTGAACTTGCACCCAGTTATCTCATGACTGCAGCTTACCCTCGATCACAAGACAAAAATACTACAAAATATACTGCGGGGAACAATTCTTGATTGTTTCCAGGGCATGGATTAAGTGTAGCCAAATGACTCTTTAACTCACAGACTTTTATGTCCAGCAGGCCAGTCAGATTCTTCATGTTTAAATAGAAAACCTGGAAATGGATCACAATATATTGCACTTTCTTACACATTTTTGCCACACTGTTCTCAAAATACTCTTTTTATTTCTTTCTCTTTTTTTTTTCATTTAAAATGCTCCTTATTTCCTGTGTGCAAATGTAGTGTCATGTCCTGCAGTGATTCTGTACTGACAAGTCTAGCACATCAGAATCCATTAGATCTTGGAATAAAAACAGCCCAGCTTTGTCTATTGTGCTTCTCAGGAAAATGTTTTGTAAAACATTGAAAATTCCCCTCGTTGAAGCAATGAGATGCCCTCTCAGAAAGGGACACTAAAGAGGAGATGAACACTGAGGAAAAAGGAGAGAATATAAAAGAGGCTCACAGATGATTTAGTGTGTGGTGTTCCCGCCCATGGCAGGGGCATTGGCACTAAATGGTCTTTAAGGTCCCTTCCAATCCGAACAATTCTGTGCTGATTCTATGCTGAAATAAGACAGTTTGAGACTTCTACTTCTTTACCTCTCTTTAGGCAAAATCACTTCTAGCACCTTCGGAAGAGCCTGACCCAGCTAACTCCCAGCTTAACAAAGTAATAAATAGCAGTGTATGAAAATGGCCAGTTTGCTTTCCACACTGATTTTTCTCTGGAAGCCCAGACTAGATGGAAACAGAACAGCTCTGTGCAGCCTCTACTGCACCAGAGGAAAGGACAGGGAGCAGGACAGCCTGTGCTGAAAGCCCCGCTGATGCCTCCCAAGCAGAAAAAGGCTGGAATCAAACAAGGATTCCACTTGGCAGCAGAGGAGGGCAGGCTCATTGCTTCAGCCCTGATTTCAAACCAAGGGAAAAAAAAAAAAACCCTGAGCAAATAAAGTATGAGATCTAGCAAACACAATCAGACTGGATCCAGCAGCCAGCCCAAAGTGACCAAATGCTGCAGCCAAGTCCTGCTGAAAACAGGAGAATTTGGCCATTTGGATGCGGATTGGGCCACGCCTTTGTTGAAATATGAGCGATGCTCCCCTCGCCCTGTTTGCTCTAAAGGTGGCTGCACTCCTTCCTCTCCCTCTGCCTCACCCATCTGCAGTGCTTCTCCTGATGGGCAGCCAGGCTCAAAGCAGCCACTTTTCTCTTGAAGTGTAATTCTCCATTCATACAATTTGAGAAACACTTCGCACCTTGTAAACTTTTAGATGGCACTGCTGAGCCAAAATGGACTCAATATTTTTAAGGACTCATGGACCAAGTGTGCCTGAAGTATGAATGAATCATCTGCATTCAAGCCATAATATTGGCTGTGAAATACCTACTGACTCAGTGCACTGTCAGCAGAATACACTTAAGCATATCCTTTTTTTTTTAATTATTTAACATATTTTAAACATTAAATGAAAAATACCAGGATAAAGAAAGAATTTCTAATCCAGAGTAAACTCACGTTTTATTAAAAATAATTAATTGATCCCCTGGTAATTCACAGGATGAATGCAGTGTTTCTGATACCTCTCTTCTATCTGTAAACATAGATATGGATAATTAATCTGACTTGCTAGAGCCCATGTTCTCCTAGGCCAGGTCAGAGTGGGATCACCTAATGCCATGGGATGTATCCATACTGATGTGCAAGTTCAATCTCGACAGGGCAAGTGAGCCGCCCTGCCTGCCCCCAGAGCAGACCCTGTGGATCCTCACAAAGCCCTTCCTGCTCCGCATCCTTCTCCAGCAAGGCCCCAGCCCGTACCCTGCATTCACCGGGGCCCACGCTGCCAAACCCCGCATGGAACCCATGGAACTCTCTCTGGTGCCTGGAGCTGGTCTCAGGCTCACCCTCCTGTCTATTTGTGCTGACACCACTGCTGGGGAGGCTCCCGGGAAAACCGAACCATCAGCCCAAGCCTGGACTCAGGAATTCCAGGAAAAAAGGCAGGGAAACAGCATGGTTTGCTTGGGGTAAGGCATCAAAGAACATCTGAGAATAAAGCACCCCTCAGAAGCAACACTCAAGCAACAGGATTTCCCAGACTGCAGGCAAACAATTCCCCCCAAACACCTCTGAAGTGCAGCCTTTCCCTCAGATGTTTAACTGCAGAAATGTCCTTCCTGAACTGTTCATCCCTCTTCTCACTGATTCCTGTATCACATTTCTTCAATATAAACATTTTTAATAGAAGCTGGTTTATCTTCACTAGCCAAGAAATTCAACCAGAACTTCAAAGTTCTATTTTTTGTTTGTTTTCTTCTTTTCTCTCCAGCTGCAATAAAAGATCTTGCAGGTGTAGTGTTCATCTTTCTGTCCTCCATGGATACGAATGGGAACAACTGTCAGGGGCTTTGGTTACTCTGCTGATCATTGTATGGGGAAGAAGAAACCGTCATCAGTCTCTCAGAGGTGTTGCCTGTCCTATATCCACTGAAGTAAAGAGGAGCAGTAATTTTATTTTACATGAAAATAAGATCACTGGGAGCCCACACTGACTGAGCCACAGTTTTGCACAGTAACTTTTAAGAACAAAAGCCATGAAATGATGGCAATGCTGTACAAGCAGTGGTTCAAGACCTGCAAAATACCTTTTGGGCTGGGTGGGCAAGAGATGATAGATTTAATTTCTGTATAACGATTCTTTGTGATACTCATTTGGAGAGTCAAGGTATCATTCTTCTGAGACTCTCGGCTCTACAAGTGTCTGTGGAAACAGTTTTTCATCCCTCATCCTTTTAGCACAGCTCACCCTTTCATTGCAGGCATTTATCAGCCTTGGGTAAAAGCTGTAGCTAAAAAATACAAAGAAAAAAAAGTTTGTTTTTGAAAACAAAGCAGCATTCTAAAATTTATTTTAAAATTAATCATTCTCAAAATCTTAATGAATTTCAGCTTGGCTTGTCCTGTTAAAACTCCAGGGCCTGTATCCAGGGACTTAATACCTGCAATATGATTTTAAAGCTGCTAAATAATCCCTTTATGGCAGGTAACAGAGCACTGTTGGGCTTGGAAAATGGAATTAAAAATAACTGGATTTTTAGCAATGTGAAGATGTTAGAATTAGAGTTGTGAAGGCAGTTAAGTACATTAGTAGGATGGATAATTAAAAATTACTTTCCCAAAAGAGGAAATCCCATCTATTACACATTTTTCAAAATTTTGGATTGGACAAGTGAGATCACAACCTAATTCCATTTTTTATATTTCTGCAGCACTTTGTGGGGTGCCCTGTACCAGAATCTTAGATGATGTGTCAGAATGTAAATTATGCAACACTAAACATATTTTTCAACTGGATGTTTCAATCCTTAATCTGAATTTATTGCGGTGGGTGGAAGCGCAGAGAATGCTAAAGAGGAACCAACACCTCAGAAATGGCAGATCCTGCAATTTGCTATCTCATGTTCATTAGCTTCCCTTGTTATTCAGGGAGCAGAGCATGCAAAGTGGCACATTTCGTGCTTTCTAGACTTAAGTTCACATACTTTCAGCCCCCGCTGGCACCTCCTTGGGCACTGACAACCAGAGTGGGACGTGGCTGTGCTGAATTTCCCACCACGAGCTCTTGGCTCTGTGCAGAGGAGCAGCAGCAGGAACGTGCAGAGGCCTCTGCAAGCAGATGTTCAGTGCTACAAGAAGGAACCACAGGAGTGGGAACCAAGTCTCTGCAATCAGTTATTCTCAACATGAATATGCACTCTAAGGAAATTTTCCAAACTCCTTTGACAGGAGGCACTCAAAGCAAGAAGCCTGAGAACAATCATGGGAAAGGGAACTGCGTGGGGCTCCAGGAGGGATGAACCTGTTTCATTTCCAGCTCTTTCTCTGTTTCATCTACATTTAGTTTTCCTATGCCTCATCTGATCCCTCTTGAAAGTGAGGATAACAATATTCATGTTGTTTTTTCAAGTTATTTGAGATTTATAGGGAAGAAACCTCACCAAAGGACTGGGTATTTTATTGCCAGTTATGCCATTGCCTTTGCTTGCAGCTTGTTCTTCTGGAAAACAGATCATGCACGCTCAAATTCAAGGAAATATTGGCCTTATATTGAAAGACCAGCGCGATCTTTCAAGTGGAACCAAAACAAGAGAACACTGCAGAACTGCTACCAGGAAAAAAAAAAATCATGATTATTAAGCTGGTATGGCAGGACTGGGACAGAATCAAGGTAACCTGGTCAATTTGTATCAGAAATACCAAAACCTATTTCCTGTGCTTTCAATATATTAATTTTCCTAACCTCAGCAAGGCTGCATAGAGTCTGCTTATGGCTTTTTCAATCACAGCTTCATCTAAATGAAGCTGTCAGTGTGGGAATTACAAAGTTACTGTTTCCTTCCAGCCTGGATCATGCCATTAATTCTTCACTGCTCCTCTCTGTGTGCATCAAAAATGTGTCAAACACAGCCTCTGAGACAAGAACATGTGATCCATCTTCAAATGGGAGGGGATTCTGGAGATGTAATACACAATGAATAATCCACACCTATTCACAACTGCACCGTGAGGATCTGTGAGGTTTGTTCTCAGTGATGTTAATAGGGAAAGCTCAGGAATAATCCTCATGCAGGATCTGGAATATGAATCCCACCATACATTATGTGGAAACAGCTGGAAAGAGGTCAGATAAGTTTGGGGCCCACCTAGAAATGCTGGAGAGGGTTGGTTTAGCACCTGGTCAGTAGTATAACCATATGCAGAAGGCTCATATTGATGGTGGAGTTTACACAGCCAGTGAAATTCAATTTAATTAGTATATCGTGTCTTCCACCTACAGCACTCTCTAAACCTCAGAAATTACATAAGTGCTGCAAAAGATCGACTGAGTGAGGCACGTCCTTGTTGCCTGCGGGTAAATGAACCAAAACCATGGTGTAGCCAGGAGTGGAAAATCCCCTGCCAAGCAACTGAGATTCTCAGAGCAGCTTCCCCCGCAGGACTGAGGAGTAAAGAGCAGAGTGATGGATTTGGCCTTCCTCAGAGAGCTGGTGTGGCACGTGGAAGGGAATAATGGTTGGCACTCACTCAGTTCCTTTGTGGTGAAGCCTGTAGAGGCATCTTAACCTGTCACAGCTAATGGGTTTTGCTACAGATGCCAAGGCATAACATGGTGAAAGCATTTGAAGAAAGAAGCATAAAAATATCTAAAGCATTGATAGTCTCAGGGGCAAGTTAAAAAAAA
>WBMY01018560.1:1364962-1501585 GCA_013397315.1 Donacobius atricapilla
AAACTTTCATTTTCTCCTCGTTTTTTTTTTTTTTTTTTTTTTTTTTTTTGTCTGACTAGTTTTCAAAAGCTCTACAAACACTGGAGGAGAGTAAAGATAATGAGGAAGTAATGAAATAATTGAGGGGGAAAAAGACAGTACAAGTTTTTTTAGGTAACACAAAATCATTACAAAGTCCTGGCTAGACATGCATTTTTAAACAATGGCTGTAATAACGGAAAATTAGGCGCCATGATTTATTCATAGGCTTCTGGTTAACACTGTTCTCCATTGCAGGTGGTTCACTTTATAAATAGCATCTTTAGGTGAGATGTTATTGTTTTGGCCATGCAGTACAAAAAGTAACTGCCTGTTCTTGTGAATTAGAGATCTTTTGTCTACATCCTGTAACCACATCTAAAGATACAGATTTCACTGCAGAAGTGGGGGAATTGCTTCTGTTTGGAAAGGTAGAGAGAACCTCAAGCAATAAATATTGTATTTTCAACTCTAAAACTGCAGTTGCCTGTTTGATATAGAAATCATAAAAATTTAAAGGAAGAAAACAGTATTTGATGAGTCTACAATCTTTATACTTAAGGGATATTCAGAAGACCTATAAATCCTCAGTGGAATTAATAACTGAGACTCTTGAAAGCTCTAAAAGGAAATATTAAATATGCAAAATCTTGGTGAAAAGCATAATTAAGGCCATAAATGCCTAAAGGTTTAAAGGGCAGGCTACATCTCTCAAAGATTTTCCAGTATAACATTTATATGGAAGTGTAACACAATACATTTTTAAGCAGCATTTTATATCACCTTTTTTGCACCATTTTTTATCTTTTCCTTTCAGTGTTAATAAGTACCTTTCAGAATACAGTTTCCAGTATCTCCTGAATTAAATGGTTAAATGGCTGAAAATTTCACTGCTCCAACTCCTCAAAGTTAATAGTGTATTCTGTGCAGAGCAAGTGGCATTTACTTATAGGGCTGAGGTTTTCCCCTCTCTTTTATCATTAATTTTTTTCTCTCTCTTCTAATATTCTCAGGTTGGCTCTTCTCCAATTTTAAGCCCAGTTAAGGAGGAGGAAGCCTCCAGCCCCGACACAAAAGGCCAAAGACCCACAATTGTGTTGGCCCAGCTGTCAGTGGAAGGAAATCTTTCCTCTTTGGTTCCAGGCATTGGAACTTTTCCCATGAGTTCAATATGAGACCTATACGTGTATCTATGTCCCATGAGCTCTCCTGAACACTTTCTCTTGAAACAAACAGAGAAATATATCATGTTGCCTACTGAGTGATCAAAGTCACTGTTTTCAATAGTTCTGAATAATTGTGCTTCATTTAAGTATTTTAAAGACAATAGGTGCTTGGTACCTTTGACTATCAAGTTACGTTTTCCAGAATATGCTCACTTGATAAAAATATTGAACTTCAAATGGAAAGGAAAATAATCAGGGTTTGGGTTGTTTTGGGGTTTGTTTTCTGCAATCATTTCTAGATAGGAAATATTTTCATTTTGCACAAAGTGGCTTGAAGAAAAATAACCATTCATTATGGCACAGCCTGTACACAGTTTCCCCTCTCCAAACTGGCACTTTTTCTTGATGCTAACCCCACCCCGTGTATTTGGAACACCTTCCCTCTTGGCAGGGATTTCTGTTTGCTTTTACATCTAAGCATTTCTGCTCACAGCAGGCCGTGCAGTAATGGAAGTTAATATCACACAATTTTGATAACCATCCCGCTCTTTCTTCCTCTGTTCCACTGTGACAGGAATTTAGCAGCTAAAATACAGAAAAAAAAAAATCTGGTAGATTTAAAGATTAGTTTTGTATCATTTGAAAGAAGTGATTCCAAGCCTCTCTTAGGCAGCTTCATTGCTTTGTAACTCAAGAGCCTGAGAGAGTGCAACAAGTGAAGTGGAACAGAGATATTCACATGACACAACTCCAGCAAGACAGAACAGAGCCTTTCCAACTCTATAAAGTCCCAAGCTGAGATATTTCTCCTGATATGATTACTCACTCCTAAAACCTGCACATGCTTTTTGCCAGAGCCCTGGGACTGATGCAGCTGGAGACTTCAGTCCAAAAGCATTTTTAATCTTCCACTCCTTTTATATTGTTGTAATACCTATTTTGCATTGGAGATCAAATTTCAGAATAACATGAGAAGAAATAGGGCCATCCCAGCTCAAAGGTAGTTACAGATATTACTTTCCACAAGTATCTAGATTGCTCATGGTCCAAGTTTTATAAATTATATATTTTAGGATAGAAAAACAAAGAAGAAACAAAAATTAAAGTATCGGCAATGAGGCAATTTTAAGCTGTGTCCAAAATATATTTCCAGTATAATTTTGTTATGAGCATCTCTAGGAAGCCTGCCCTCTGTCAAGACAGAAAAGATGATATATTAGTTGATAAAGGCTTTATAAGAATATCAGCCTTTTAACTGCAAGCTTTGTTGTCATAAACGCTCTGCTATGTGTGTAAATATTATATATACATGGCAACCAAACTCTGAGGAACTAATTTAGCCACATAGGCACAGATGCCTAAGTAATACAGGAGTGTATAGCTCTGTCTGGATTAGGATTAAAAAAGAAAATAATAGCACTGGATATCATCAGAAGATCAGGAGAGCTCTCCCCTATGACCTTCCTAAGGAGGGGAGGAATTTTATGTTGCCACTGGGGGATATTTTGTTCTACACAACAGTTATGATACCCTGGATCACTGGACTCTCACAACTATTTAATGCCAACAGGAGCCTGATTACCAGGTTGTTATTTTTCTTTGCACAGCTGCTGTTCTCCACATTTTACACGTTTATCCATGAAGTAGTGAAACGGGACTCCCTGGACAACTTTTGAAGAACTGGGCTGTAAGCTTGTTTGCTGCTTCACAACACCTGCTGTTTGGGCATTTAGCTCCCAAAGTTTCCTCCAGCTGTTTCCAAGCTTCAGTTTGGTCTGGTTCGGAGGGTGACTGAAAATGCCCCCCTTTAATGGATGGCTGTTCTTCACCCACATTACCAGTGTACATCATTCCAGCTCCAGCACAGCTGACAGATAAGGCACAGAGATACTGGAGGCCACCCTGGGCCTCAGGTTTAGAGCGTGTATGGGAAATATGGTATTTCTGACACTCTTTTAAAAGGGAAAAGAAATATGTGAAAAATGTGGGATTTTTGACGCCCTTTAAAAATAAATAAAAAGGTAGTAAAACATCTGAGCTGCCTCAAACACGGCTCTGAAGGCTGCAAGGGGATGAAACATGGGATATCTCCCAGCAAAGTCAAGACAATGGCATGTCAGATGGGCTGGTGAGAATATGATATATCAAGCTCCTTTTATTCATATTTAGTCTTTTTAAAAAGAAGCCATCATAGAGCTTGCAATAGGTATTTCTGAACAGGTATTCTTAACAAAAGCCACTCAACTGTCAGCTCAACTTCACTGCCTACAACAAAGCACGTCAGACAAGAATGATGCATGGCACACTCTTCCTTGCACTAAAAAAAGCCTAAATCCAAAATATTTACCAAAAATTCAACCACTATATGCCAGGATATAAACTGTTAATTTACCATTTTATCCTATTCTCATTTTTCTGAGAGACACAACTGCGAAAGTAAAAATAGTCCTGACCAGATTCACAGATGAGGTGACAATTACATCCCTCCTACACAAAATCCAGCTATATAAAATATCTCGAGGAAAGGAAAAAAAATGTACACTTCCACTTCAACCCATAGGACTGTTGTGTCATGATTCTGCAATTATTACAGAAGCTGGAGGAGCAAGTTTCACCATTTCTAACACACGGAGTCTTGTAGGGGTCATGAATGTGCCTGTGCCACACACCACCAGCTCTGGTGGAAGGCAGTGAAATTCTAAATGCATAAAATTAATTTCTCCCCTGTACTCCTTTCTACCAATACACAGCTACTCAAATCCCTGTTCAGAACCAGCCCCAGGTGAGTTTCTTTCATTCTCTACCCATTTAATAAGCCTGACCTCCCAAGTTCTTTCCTGGTGCGAAGAATATAATTAATAAGCTGCTCAATCCATCATATTGACCTGCATTGTTTTAAATTAAAGTTAATGGCAGCAATGAGAAAAGGATTATAAGGTTAAAATATATGTACTGAATATCTCCGTGCCATTTCTTTTTGGTCGTATAGATAAAAATTACATTAAAATATAGCTTTGCCATGGCCAAATCATCACTAGGTACATACATCATGAAGGTCAAACGCTTTCTTCTGTGCCAAACTTCTGGTGCCTGGTACTAACAGATATCAAAGATTTGCAATGGTGTTGGCATCTTTTAAACAGCTACCAAGTCAATCATATCTCTATTTTTTTTTTTAAATAACGTGTATTTTTTCCCTCACGACGCTCAGGATTAGGAAGAGGATCTCTCTCATCAGGTAGGAACATTTTGTTGTAGGTAGGTACAAACCATAGCTTTGTGCTCAGCTCACAAAATTACTCATTCTGTTCAATGTGGAAAAGGTTGTTGATAGCACATAAAAAAAAGTACAAGACAAAACCAAAACTAAAAATGACAGGCAGCAAATACGTGATATATCTTCCCTCCTTAGGGAGCGCTGATATAAGAGACAATAGGCTTTGGAGAAATGCTTTTATTCCACTGTCGTAGAATAAATATCTTCTTGTGTACAAATAATAGTTCATAAATCCATTGTAGGCGTAACAAACGCAATGAGCCATCATAGGGCAATTGCAAGTAAAGGATTATTGAGGAAGCTGCTGAAAATCTCTCCTGCTGGACATGGCCCACTGATTCCCAAACCCAACAAATGATTTCCTAGACAGAAATACACCTTTGCCAGTCTGGGACCCCAAGTGCCAAGTGCACCCCATCAGGTGATGGCTTCATCCCCAGTGACCCCTGCAGGACTCACTGTCATTTAGAGATGACTGCCTGAAAAGCATTTCAGGTGCCATCTGACAAAGAATGAGAAGGGAAGGCAAAAACCCTACAGACTGTCTAACACCACCCACTTCTCTGTTCAGCCTTTCACCTCCTTAACCCAAGGAACCAAATGAAAAATATGACAACAAACAACCTGCAAACAGCTCCCCATCTATTATACAACTGAAATCACAAGAAATGAGCTGTTTGAAATAACAAATGAACTTGCAATTGCTTTGCTTCGCGTAACTCCCACATGTTTTTAGACATGTCTTGAAAGGCAACTTTTTGAGATTAATAAATGCCATGTGATACACTCAGTTCTTGTCCGCTGAGGACTGGGCCCAATCACAGATAAAAGTTTTTGCCACTTAGAATATGAATGGAGAACATCACGGCACAAATGGAAAAAATATATGTTTATGGTTATGAGAATATGCAAATGTGCTGCCTGGTCTCCATTATGTCCTTGCCACGTTCATAGATTTGAATTTCTCACAGGAGATTGAGTTTTACAGAGTAGAGGACAAACGGGGAAGGCAGCTGAAATATCTTCCAAGGGAAAGGCAATGATATTCCATACCTTTTCTTCCTGACTCAGATAAAGTAGGACCTACCAATTGTTTTGTTCTTTGTTACATATTACTGAAACCTCACAAACTGAACAGTGATGTTTGCGTACTGGAAAGGGACTTCCTAGAAATAAAATAAGGATGTTATCATCCACAGTTGCTCCCCTTAGTCGTGGGGAGTATGAATTTTCTTTCAGCATGAGGAAGATTTGCATTTTGTGTTCCAGACAATCACCCTTTGCTCACTGAATGATCCAAGGATGACTGGACCAATGTGTGTGATGCAGTTGCAGCACCATATTTACCACGTGTGCTCATCCCTCAGCAGGGAGGTTCGCACAGGTACTCTCCAGGTTTCCTTGTCATTACTGAATTGCACGGGTGTCACAGCTTTTATGTGTTGTTTCTTTAAAAAAAAAAAAAAATCTGAAAATGGTCTCCACATTCTGTATGCAGTACATGAGTAAACACTAGATGAGGGTTAGGGAATGCTCTGCTTGGCCTGCAGTGCAGCATGGTCTGGGATACAGACCACACCCTTAGGAAAAAAGAGCCTTTGGTGTAGGGAAGTACAGGTTATGAAAAAGATCAGAGGAAAAAGAGCTAAATCAATAGCATCTCTCTCACTTTTTTTTCATTTAAATTTAAAAAAAAAAACTTTTTGAAGGAGACAGTTTGTCTAAGATATTTTACTGCCAAGTCATCGGTGTCTGCTGCAACAGAGCAAAAAGAGGAGCAGATGATATCAGATATACTCCACAGAAACTAGAATGCACAAAGATTAAATTCTACATTAGAATGATTTTACACACTGTATTTGTAGTATACATAATAAAATTAATTCTAAATGATGCAAGTGTTTTGTTTTATGACCACTAAGTTCAATACTTTTCTGCAAGTCAACCTTCTTACCCAAATGCTTAAAAATCCCTGAGCCTCTCCTATACTCATCAAGTGTCACTTGTACCTCATACTATAAATATGAATTTTTCAACCAAGAGCATTGGAGAAAAAGAACTGACTTACAGAAAATAATGACCACATTCAAACCGTCTGTTAGAAAAAAAGAATTACTCAAACCAAAATGATGAGGACAAGAGGAGACTACAACTAAAAAACATATAACTTATCACTAGCACTTTTTCTAAAATCCTAAAAGCAGCAATTTGAGCCCCAGTAAACATATAAAGAAGTAAGCAATCTGTTTGTCTATGTTTAGCGTACAAAAAATATAAAGGTCTAAAAACAATAAGCTCTGACAAAAAAAAACATATCCCTAAAGCATACCACTGAAAAGGCTTCTTTAAATGTTCTGAAACACATCTGTTGAGATCTGTGGAGATCAACATTTTCCTTTTTTTATTGCATACTTTTTTTCCAGTGTAAAAGAAGTGAATGAGAGGAAGGCTGCCTGAGACTACAGAAGGAGAAGGAGTTGGTGTAGAGGGACTCCCTGCTGGGAAACAACCAGTTGTGGGAAGGACTGAACTCCCAGGTGCTCACTGAGCATGGGAACAAACCAGACACTATAATTTTAAGGCTGATCCCATGTTATAGCCAATTTTTATTTCACAGAGCAAGCTCTAACTATTACAAAACCTGTAACAACTGGGCAGCTGACCCCTCACTGGTGGGGCTTTGCCAGCACAGATCTGGAAGCGTTTTACAAACGTTAGTATGTAAATATTAACAAATATTTAAAGTGAGCTTATTGGTTTTGTCAGGGAGCTTTTGTTGAGTTTGGAGTTTTTTTGGTTGGTTGATTGGTTTTAGTTTGGGGGGGGGAGTTGTTTGTTTATTTGTATGTTTAAGTAGGGAAATAGGGGAGAAAGAAAAAAGGCACTACTGGAAATCCCCATGTTCTCCTAACTGTTGAATTCTTTAAAAATTTGCTACCAGTTCTTAAAAGAGTTTGCAAATGATCAGTTGGAATTTGCATTTTAATTTAATTTGTCTCTGAGATTTGCCACTTTTTCTCCCATTCTATGGCTTCCCAAAGCTGGAATTCACAAGCATTCTGAATGAAATCCCTTTGGGTCTCATCACTGGAATCAAAGGAAAACAAATGTCTGGGGGAAAAGGTTATTCTGGAAATCAGGGCTGTTGAAAGGAGCTGACATATTGCACAGCAATGCAGCTTGATTGGTTGTAGCTGTCATATTTCTGTATCTTATAAAGGAATACAAAACTATATCTTAGCTATGGCAGCCAAAACAAGACTTCTTAAAAATAAACAGTCTTGAAAACCATTTGGCCAATTTATACGTCAATTAGGTGAGACTCATTCACTGTATACTTCCTATTTAACTAGTAAATAGCAGCTAGAATAACTTGGCTGAAGGCTGATAACCAGCTTCTGAAGGCTGAAGTACCACAACTTGAGCCTTTCTCCATGCTCAAGAAAGGCATATCTTTAATGACCTCACTAGTTTTATTTCATAACACCTCTGCATGGCTTTTCTTGATGTATTTTTTCAATTTTTCCCTTCAGAGGGAAGATCACTATTAATTCAAGTGAGCTGAGAAACAGTTCAGATGGATGGGTTTGGTTACTCTCCAGTGACATCCATGCAGGTTATTACATAAGCAGTTTACTGCAGTGAAGTCATTACACTGCGTCCAGCCATGGAGCAGCCTCTGTTTGCTTGACTCCTCAGCTCCTGTTTAACCACTTCCCTCCAAACTGGTGAGTGTGCTTTCTTGCTATAGCAATCCTTTGCTTTACCATTCGTTTCCAGTTGACATTCCCTTTCTTCCTTTTTTGTTTTTATTTTTTTAATTTTGTAATATACTGTAGATGATTACATAAGTGGCTCATTACAGGAACCTTACTGTATGAGGGGCAAAACTTGTTTAAAAGAAATCCAACAGCTACAGTATTCCCTTAGGGCAAAATGTACTTCCACTTAATTTCTCTACTGTGTATTACACACCATATAATTGCTTAAAACAGAAGCTACACATACAAATTTTGCTTGGCACCAGATACCTGGCTTCAGAGAGCACACTCAAGTTACGTGCTGTGTTTTGCTACAAATCCATTGCACCACCTAAAGTATTTCAAAGAGATCACTAATAGAAAATTTTTGAACTACCTAAAATAAATCAGCAAGTAAGCAAACCACAGTATTTTGCTAAAGGTTATATTAAAATAAGCCACAGTGTTCCTGAAAGATATTTTATATGTGCATGGCTTTAGCATTCCTCATGCCCTTTTTCCAATGCACTAAATAAAATCATGAGACAAACTTCAGAGATGGAAAATATCTGCTAGATCATTTAGACCATCCCAGTGCCAGTTCAGGATTTTTTCCTTTATTTGCTAGTGTTTTGTCAAACCTACTTTTAAATACGCTGTATGTTCCAAGTAATGAGATTTCCACTACTTTCCCCTGGGAAATACATTTATATAACAACTTTCTTCCCCAAGGATCCCAAAGTGTTTTATAAAAATATACATACAAATCACTTCCCCACTGGAGTACAATCACTTATGAGGCACAGGGTGGCAGCCAGGAGGGAAATGATACACAGAACTCTGCAAATTTATAGCAGGAGGGAAAATCCTGCCCAAGGACAGAGGGGCAAATCCCTATCCTGACGACGAATGCCAGGAACTCCCACACATCCACAGGCAGCAAACAGAAGCGTGGTTTCAATCTGCACCTGAAGAAAGGAGCTTGAGCACCTTCAGAGGCAAAGGATATCCTGGACAGATTTTGAACACACAGTCATGAAGACCTGGAGTGGCTTAACAAAGTAAATATGTCATCCTGGTAGGAATACCAGAACAGGGACTGCACTCCTGAAACAGCTACCGACTTGAGGACTGTGCTTGGAGCATTCCACCAAACTCACCTGACACTGATGTCAGGGCAGTCCTGGCTGCTCCCAGCTATCCCAGCTCCACCCCCAGCCTGCCTGTCATTTATTCACTGCTCAACCCTGGCAAAGCAGAGCCCACACAGAAATGCACTGGGGGCTGCCTGCTGCCACCCCTGGGCAGCCAGGGAAGGACGGGGGAACAGGAATCCAGAAGGAAGGAAGGATGGCTTGGTGCTGTGTTTGAGACTGAATGCCACTGTACATTGAAAGAGCACGGTATTATAAGGGCTAGGAAGCAAATAATGCCAGAAACTACATCATATTTGGAAGGTTAACAGTTTCCAAGGTCAAACCCCCTGGGTGGAGTTCAGGAATTTTCAGTGCAGATGGTTTGTAGGAAGAGGTTGAGGGTAATGAGAGGGTCAAACCTCATTATCAGCATTGTCTTAGCAACCTTTACTCATCTTAGGGGGAGAATGAGAGGAAACAGGACAGCCTGTGCTCTGAATCCTCCTTCTGTTTGGTTTTGGGCATGAGACTTTTAACAGACCTCCAGTCTCCTTGCTCACTGCCAGTGCTCAGCTAGGAACTAGTCTTATATACAGGACACAAGTGATGTGTACAAGTGACCAGAGCATCTTTTTCTCACTAGAGAGGCCAGATGCAGCTTCCTGGATTCTCTCCACCTGGAACTACACAGGGTATTGGTAAAACTGGACTAATAGACTCTGAAATAGACCATGTTAGATACCTCTGAACCGCAGTCATTAAGCATACTTTTAGGATAGATGAACAAAGGAAGCATTTTCCACCTCCCCTAAAAATGGATCATTTTCTGCATTCTCATGGTGGGACACTGTATCAAGCAATCGATTCTTAACTCATGAACTCACAATGCGAAGTTTTCTGCCCTGCTCCATGTGTGTTATTAACCTGAAAATCAAGCTTAGCTGTTGTGCAGAAGCACTCCCACTCTCCCAGGCTGCAGTGCAACATGCCAAGACTAACCACGGCTTGGTTGTCTGCCCTTGCCTTCAGCCACCACCAGAGACACACCATTCCTCTCCCTTCACTGATGTGCAGCACATTACTCTCACTTAAAATGCAGAAACGAGGTGTTATCCTAGAAAGAGAATTTAAGGGGTCCACGGCAATGCTCCTCGTTGGCAAATCCCTGTCCCATCTGACTCTCCCTCGGGCCTGCAGCCGCACAGCCAGTGACAAGCCATTTGATCCAGTGCTACTGAGAGTCTTTGTGCAGAGGTGAGTCTTTGATCCTTCCTAGTGCTGAAGGAACACAGATGTGATTTCCGAGGGCTTTGCATAAGTTTCAAGCTTGTGGGATTATGGGTGCATAGTAGTTCCTAAACATCTCCACGCGCTGCCAGGATGGCATTGATAACGGGGGTATTAGCAATGCAAAGGTGGGGAGCTGAGTCATTCTCCTGGGGAGGAGCCCAGCTTCTCCAATGCCTGCTCCAAACCATGAGCTGATAGTGCCCGATGAAAATGAGCATAAAATACTTTACAGACACAGGAGGAGAAACTTCGGTCACAGGGACACACAGGGGGCTGGCTGTGGGTCAGAATAACTCCAGGCAAGGTCCTGATTGCTGTAAACCCACGGCTCAAACAGGTCTGGAGCAGCACAGGACTTCATGTTTCTGAAAACACTGGATTACAACACTTGTAATCCTGACAAGCAGATACCTACTTATTAAACTCTGCTACAAAGACAATATCCAGGCAGACGTAGGGCTGCAGGAAGAGGTAGAGTGCTTCAGCAGTTTTGCATGACAACAAAATGAACAGCAATGCATTCGGAGTGCTGTTGAGTTGTAAACTATTACTGCTCTAGTTAGGGGTTAGAAAGTCTGCAGTGCGATAGAGCCAAGCAATATCATTTTTCCATGGGTAGAGTCATGCAGATACACACACCCTCCAAATTAATTTATTTACGTCATTTTGTTTCCAAAGATCCTCCACCATGTGTATGCTGAGAAGCTGCCCAGGCCAGACAAGCAGATGTTCTACAGACTTTGGATCCTGACAACCCATTCTCCAACCATTTCTGACAGCTAAATAATCCGTCAGTGCCAAAGCAGCATATTTAACTTAAGGGTTGCCAGAAATCAGATACCCACGCCTTTTTTCTTAAGGAGTACAAGGATATGAAAACCAGAAGTAGCATCATCCACTGCCAGATACACTTACATCCTCCTCGTACACAGCAGGAATATCATGTGAGTCCATCGTGGTTATTTGTCATTAAATTAGACAGAAGTGATGAAGTAGGCTGTGGAGAATTCTAAGCTATGCAAACAATTACAGTGTTCCAACTGCACACATTCATATCCCATACTGTGTCAAGGAATAATTTTTTTAAAAAAAATCAAACTTGGTGTCAATTACATCACTCAAGTGCAGAAAATCATGGCTCTCAGAAAAAATCAAAACAAAACAAAACAAAACAACCCAAAGTTCAGAAAAGACAATCTAAAAATTTACCAATCAATGGTTCAAAAGAAGAAAACAACCAATCCAACTGATGAAAACTCCTCCTCTAATGTCTAATTTGTAGGAATTAAATCTGCTTCCACAAAGAGCAGATTTTATTTTCTAGATAAAATGATAAGTGTATAAATGGAAATGAGTTCATTTCCATTGGAGAAACCATAGCTAAAGCACAGAAAGATGATTCACTCTTCACTCAGTTTGGACTTAGAATCATAGAATCATTAAGGTTGGAAGAGACTTTTAACATCATCAAGCCCAACCATGAAGCCAGCAGCACCACCATGTTCACCCCTAAGCCGCGTCCTCAAGTGTCTGCCTTCATCCATGCTGTCCCTCCAGCACATTTTTGCCATTTTGGAGTTTCACAGCAGATGACTGCATGGAGGAGCTGGGAAGAGGAAGGAAATCTTTGCTACCTTACCAGTAATCTGTCAGACAAGACCACTGCTTTGTACATTTTTGAACCCCCATGGCCTTCCACGATACTTGTAGGTGAACAGCAAACTTGCCCCCAGTGCCTGCCAAATTAAACTGCAGCTTCTTGAGAGCCCCTGTGAACAGCTCCTGTGAAGCACAGTGCTCATAAACACCTTCCTGCAATTCACAGAGATCTCTTTAATAAATTAACAAAGCTGTCACAGAAGTATAAATGGGAAATCATTTTTTAAAATAGAACCATTTAAGATCACACAATTTCAGAAGCCTTTTGCAACATTTTATAATTCCTTTAGGCCACTGCAGATCTCCTTTACACTTGTGACGATGCCCCTTTCAATTTGCATTTAAAAGACAGTAAATTGCAGGGTTCATAAACATTTTTATAGTGATTTATTGAAGACTAGAATGTCACTCCTGTTCTTCACACTTTAGCAGTCCTGGGAATCGGCTGCAGGGCTGTATGTGTAATCTTGCTTTACCCATAAACTATACAAGAACAAGGCAGTTCTGAAACCTATTATTTATTTATTTTTTCTTGCTTAAAAGACACTGGTGGCACTATTTTACATCTATATTTATCTTTCAGTTATAAGATGACCCATTTTATTCAGCCTTCAAGTTATAACCAGGTTTCCACAATTTACGAAGTACTTGGTTTGCAAATTAGAACTGTTCAGAGACAGGATTGCATTATGCCAATGAACAAAGGATTCTTTCTTTTCTCTTTTTAATAAAACACACAAAATCCACAGAATATTGGATTTATTATCACCACTAGATAACTTTACCATACAGGAATGTACTGATTTTTTTTTTTTTTAATTCAAAACCTAAGCCATGGAAATGCACTGTGAGACTTCAGCTAGAGAATATTCTGAGGTTCAGTTCCTTCAAAGACAAAAGGGAAAATGTTCATTGCAATTGGACCTCTGATACTCCTATCCTCCTTCACAGGCAACAAAGTCACAAAAGAAGGTAAACAGTGCCAAGAAGTGTTGTTTATAAGGGCACTGTGATCTTTCCTGCATCCCAGTGGAGCTTTACCAGGGGGAATCTAGAAACCTCCCTGCACAAACAGTGTAGGGAAAGAAAAAAAAAAAACCAACACAAAATTGNAAAAAAACCAAAAAAAAAAAAAAAAAAAAAAAAAAACAAGGAGGAAAAAAAAAAAAAAAAGCCTGCACCTCATTTGCCCTTCCAGTGACCAGGAGGGAGTATTTCTTTCTACTTTTTTCACATTACAATAATGGCTTCACAGCTCTTGAAAAGAGCGCTAGTGCACCAGCAAATGGTGCATGACACGCTGAAGCCCTGGTCTTTGTCGCAACAGCTCCGCTCCAAAGAAAGTCCTTCCTTGCCTTCTTTTCCTTGCCATTAACTGTGATGAAATGAGTTTTTCCCCCTTTTGATTCCACCCCCCTCGCTGTCTATTACAGTCTGACCTGATTGCACTTATGCACAGATTATTTCATAGAGACATCCTTTTATTCAGGTTTGCGAGTTTGCCTGCAAGGTTATCTGTTCACAAAGCAACGCCTCATTCCTCGTACTCATTTTTTTGAAATCTGATCTCATTGATAAGAACAAGACCATTCGCATTGCATTTGTCAGATAAGTAGCTCCATGCCAGAGTAATAATTTTTTTGTGACTATTGTCAGGGCTCCAGTTAAAATACATCAACCGATAAAAATGCAAGAATTGTAAAAATAACCTTGCATCAGAAGTGTTGGCCCTCCAGTTTTTCCAAGGCACGTTGTGTCCCTTCCCTTAACAACAATTTATTACAGTCAGAGCATCTTCACTTTTTCACAAGAATTATTTTTAAGAATTTGCTTAAAATATTCCTATTCCGGTAGCAGTGAACTTGAAAGGAAATGAATGAGTGGAGGGGATCAATGTTGCACTCATCCGTTGGACTGGGTTCTGGTTCATTTTAACCAAAGGGTTCACTGGGTCCTGAGGCAGCGCTGTGCCAACATTCCCAGCAGTAACAAACAGATGAATCCCGTCCCAGGCACACGCTGGGAGCAGCGCGGGGAGGATTCGGACAGAGCCGCAGCTCTGCCCTCCGCTCCGGGGGCTCCGGCAGCGAGCAGACCTCGGCGCTGGTTATCTCCAAGTTTGTTTGTGCGAGAGCGCTCTGCCCCAGCGCGGCGGAGCCAAACCCAGCGAGGCAGCGGGAGAAGCACGCACGGAGGTCAAATAAATCCTCCGGAACGGGGACGAAACAGCCGGGGCTGGAGCCCGGCTCAGCGCATCGCCTTGCCAGGGCGAGCCGCGGAGGCACCAGCGCGCCTCCCGGCCTGGAGAGCGGGGCAGGTTTCTGTAAATACGAGAGAAGCCGGGGCGAGGAGCCAGGCTGCCGCCTTTCCGAGCCGCTGCCGGCGGTGGCAGCGCACAAAGGAGCAGAGTGGACCGGGAGCGGGGCCGGGAGCGGTACCAGGACCGGAGCGGTACCAGGACCGGAGCGGGGCCGGAGCGGTACCGGGAACGGAGCAGGGCCAGGAGCAGGAGCGGTATCGGGACCGGAGCGGGGCCAGGAGCGGTACCGGTACCGGAGCGGGCAGCGCCGGCAGCCGCAGCCGCCCCGAGCATCCCCGGCCCGGCTCGGGCTCGCCGCGGAGCTGCCGCAGCCGCGGGCCTGCAGCTGATAACGCTGTAATAGTCCTCCTTTGAGGGCCGCGGCTCCTGTGTGCTGATTACCCATTTATCACACCTGGCAGCCCTGCTGAACTATAATTACTCTTCTCTTATCCTGCTGCACTGTCATGTCCGAGAGGAGAAGAGAGGCAAAGGCTCCTGCTAATGACACATTACCCTCTTGACAAGCACTTGAAGGTTTTATTGTAAATATTCTAGATATAAAACATCTGAGATTCCCTTTTTAATTATAAAAAGCAATTTTCCGTGCCTCCCGTTCGCCCCCTCCGCCGCCACCAATAGTAAAGTTTAGGCGCCGTTATCCTTCGCTTCCTGCAAACAAACCCGGTTCCTTTGTCACCTTAACCACTGCTGGGAGGAACGCCGGTATCTCGGGGAAATTATCAAATGTAACGCCTGGAAAATGTGTGCCATTTGAACACGCATCACTCTCCTACAAAAGTTACATTGCTGCCCGCCCCAGAAAGGGGGAAATGTGCATTTATATTGAGAAATTAGGAAGAGGAGGAAGGAGAGAAAAAGTCCTGAGCGAGGCTTTCATTGGGGGGCTCTTGGGAGGTGTGCCTCTTATTGAGAGGAAAGGTCTTGCATAAACTAAAAATTAAAGATATGTGAGGTGCTGTGGTACATCCAGCCTATTTATTGTCTCCAGGTGGAGGTTACAGAAGCCATGAGATTCCCCAAAAGAGTAGAGAATCCGAAACACTGTGATGTGGAGAACTAAAAACCTGAACAATCTTTAATCTGAGATACACAAGACATTCATTAATATTCCAGCCTCTACAGTGATGCTACCAAGCATTAGTATATGTTATATGCTATTATAAATGTACATTCCTATACCCATAATGGCATACAGTGCTCAGCAAAAAAAAGTACAGCAGAATTCCTGTAAATATTGGAATTTGCCTAACCTATAGGTTTTCCCCCCCAGAAACTTTATAGCTAGGCTAATTTTACTCTCAGCTTAAAAAATGGCCAAACAGATAGCAAAAAAGCTATAGAAAAAATGAAGCTGAAAATGGAAATTATTCCGTTCACATGCATCCACAAGTCCACCAAGAAAACCAAATTGCAATGTGTCCTTTAAAAGACAAGGAGTCTTTAAGCATTTCAGAGGGACCCGATTGAAGACAGGGCACTGTGCAAAAGGAATCCATAGACATCTCATTCCAAACCTTCTCATTACACTCCTGTGTAGCAGCAGTCTGCTCATACTTGGCTTATTTACTGATCTTCCTTGAATGCTAAGAGTTGCCCACAGTGAGAGGAAAGATGATGTGACAGATAGAGGAACTGTCCATTAGAAATTGGTGCTCTGGGTCCTTGCCTGGTTTGCTTAACAAGTGTGATGGCTGTGCTGGCCACCCTGACAAGATTAGATGTGGGCTCCTTGTGAGGAGCACAGCACCACCTCGGTGATGGCCAGGGAGCAGCAGTACGTGACCTGCTGCTGTGGGAATGGCAAACATCTAATGAACATAAACGTCCTACCAAACAAACATAAACGAGGGTGGAAAACAGCAGCAATAAAAGTCACTGAGACTCGCACATAACAACTCAAGGCTATGCTTGGAGCAAGCACACGATTTAAAACAATGGAAACAGCTTTTTTTTTTTCTAACAGACCACATGGATTTGTATATATGACTGACTGCTCTGTAAAATACATTGAGATAATTAGATAAAAGTTATTTGGTGCTATTAGAGGTGAATGATTCAAATAAACTAATATTAGACTACAAATTACTGAACCCCCAAATGCCCAATCTTGGTATCCTGTGGTTCCTACTTTGGGGTGAAACAGTCGCTAGCACTTCCCACGCTCTTAATAAAAGAAATTGCAGCGGTCAGGCTTAAAATGACCATTTTCTCCATCTATTCACAACAATTTGAGGTTCCTGGACTGAAATATTAACAGCCTTGCTGAACCAGAATTATTCTGCTTCTCTCACTTTCTGCCTGCTTCTGTCAGAAAGCCACGGAGCATAGAATGGCAGCGCACAGCTAACCAGATAATTGATATCTCCCCAGCCTATTCACGGTGGGAATCTGTCAGTTAGAGTCTAAAGACACACAGGCACGCTATGAAAATGAACTTACATAAGTCTTCCTGTGAACTGACTGCAGCCAGCATTTTGATGTTTAATTGGCTGGGTTCGGTTTACCAGCGCACGCGTGTATTCCGGCGGCAGCACGCCGCACTCCGGCTCCTCCTGACAGATCTATTTAGTCAGGAGGAGGTGTATTTTCCCAAGGTAATTGCTCAGAATCGTGCTTCCAAAGTCAAACTGATTCAAACTTTGCTTATTCACTCCTTGCAGACACACGGGCAGGACTATTTGAAAGCAAATGAAAAATCCATAGATCAATGTATGGAGCCTTCCCCACACAGTGCCACGGAGGGAGTCTATTTCAAACAGGGCTGGTTGTCAGCAGCAGTTACTGCCAGCATCTTTTTAAATATACATCTTTCACAGCAATGCAGGTCTTTGAGATAATGAAAGATTTGCAACTACTATATTATCTACCGAGAAGAAATACACAGACTCAAATTGGGCACACTCCCATGCCTAGGTCCCTGCTAAGTATGAAGAAAAAATAATTGACAGTTATTCAAGTATTTGTGAATATTTTTTTACCTAGACTTATCTCCTAATTAATAGGGCATGTCTGATAAAGTGTGATTTTTAGAGACTTTTTCCTGTGGGCTTAGTGGCTCGATGTGAAAGCGTTTGGAAATCATTTCCTTACACCTGACATGGCATACCCAATCCCAAATTATTCATTTTACACCTCTTTGGCTTCAAGTCAACAACTTAAAAAAGGCTGAGCCTGTCTCATCACATATATGTCACAAAGACTAGAGATAAAACTCATGTTTTACTTGTCTGCACAGCAGAATGGGTTCTAGGTCTTTCTATTGCTGAAGCAAGTATCAACTCAGTATTTCCTAAAGTTTCTCATCAATTTAGACAATCAAGACATATTTGACTTTCTTTTCTCTCTCCCCCCTCAAGACTACAAAGAAATTGAATGATTTCCAGAGATGTTGTTCTCATTCCCAATCCAAAACACAGCACTGTAACAGCTACTGGCAAGAAATGAACACTCTGCTAGCTGAAACCAGGACACCAAGTCATGACTCAAAATCATTCTGATAGGGAGGCTTTAACACTTGTGCTACTCAGGGAAGGACAGCAGCTTACAGGGAGTTTTAGTCAGAGGGGGAAGCAAAAACCATCTGCACCCTTCCTAGCACTGGCCAGCGTGGGCTCGCGCTCCTGTCTTACACAGGGTGTTTGCAGCACAGCATCCACGAGCAGCTTCCTCCCGCCAGAGCTCGGATCAGGACAGCATTCCCACTGTGCTGACAAGGCCTTGGATAGCTGGCAGCTTTGAGAGGCAGTAAACCTTGGACAGAGAACCCCTGCAACTGTGCTGGGGAAAGGAAACACAGCCTCTTCTGCATCCCCTGCGTTACAACTCTTTATGGTTTCTTGGTTGTAGATGATACTGTCAAATTTTCCCACCATACCCTATCAACTTGTCTTAATTCACCCAGGATTTAACAAGATGACTCTGTGACACACGTGGAGGGAGAGCCACAGGGACTATAAGGAAGGACCGGCTCTCTGCTCCCAGAACTAAGGCACTTCTTTCTGACACCATTTCCAGAGGGTCCCTTCAAGCCCTTCCTTTTCCAAGATAATAATACAAAGAATGAGTGTTACTCACAGCTTCACTCCTTCATCTCCTGGAGCACAACACACCTCAGAACCTGGAGGGCCTGCTTACAGTTCAGGTAAAACACAGGAGTATGTTTCCAATTTATGTCTTTTTTTGTTTCCTCTTCTGAAAATATAAGCCAATGGAAAAGGTATTTTTACACGTTATTAATGCACATTAATGATGAAACCAGTGAGCATTAGTTCCAGAAGGGCACATTTTCTGTAATATTGAAGAATGATGTATAAATTAACATTACAGAGCTCCACAGGTCCATTTCTGGGGCAACCATGATTAAATTAACTACAAAAAGATACTTGACACAACCAGCACAACGCTTGCCTGAATTTGGGAGTCACGTAGGGATCTCACTGAAAACCAGATGCTAAATAAATCCATCTTACAGTAGTGACCACGCTTATGTGTATTATTTAATACAGTGGGGTGCTTATTCCATTGTTAATGTTTCAACAAAACAAAATAAATTGTGCCTTCACCTCCATCCACAGTTTTGCTACTTAAACTGGAGTTTTTCCCAAATGCATGGCCTTGAAACAATAAACTCTTAAGCTTTTCACAAAATCAGTTTTTAAGAAGGCATAGCATGTTTTAGAGATTCCAGCTATCAGTCACTTAACACATATTAATTTGACTCATCAGATACTCATATTTCACCATCTGATCTGGAAGCTGGTTAACCAATTAACTGGTTTATCCCTATATATTTCAGTAAAATTTACTGAATTCAATATATGATTACTTTATCAATTCATTTTGTTAACAGGCTGGTTTCTTCATTGGGCTTAATTTAATTTGATTTCATTGTAACAGCTGACATATGGGGATATCAAAAAAAAACTAGGGTACTTCTGCACAAAAGCAACTTCTTGGAAGCAGGATAAAGGCATTCAGAGAGCTATGCTTTCTGCTTAATCTTTTTGCCTCTAAAAAAACAAAGCTACTTGAAAGAAGAAAGTTAAGAGTAAGTTAATTGCTTAACAAACCATAAAAAAACATAGAAAAGAACTAAAAAGAGAATAGGGACACTCAAACTGGTGAAAATTCAGGACTGTTTTTAATAATTGGAGTTCTTAAGGGCATAAGAATTATATATCAGTTTAAAAACATAAGTAATGTTTTGAACATTACAGAAAAAAAAATCTGTTTCAATTCTTTTCTCCCCTGAAAAGGTAATTTCCACTCAAAGGCCACAAGCTTCCCATAACATTCTGTTTTCAGAACTATAAAACTGAACACTCAGAGTTGAAAACTTTCATTTATAGAGCAAAAGGCTCAAGAAAAAAATGTAAAAAGAAAAAAAAAGCCAACAGCCCATTGCAGAAATAAACCTGCCATTCTCATATCCTTGTGAGACTGTGGGATAATAAAACCTCATTGTTTTTTGTTTATCAGATGATATAAGTTATGAATTTTTAAAGGAATGTCTTTTACACTAGACAGGTTATTTCTGTAGGCTAATTTTTCATAGCCACTTTGCATTGAAACCTCCGGCTTCATGAAGATGATATTTCTAGAACAATTCTATTTTTCTTTTTTTTATCACCTTAGTAGTCTTTTCCCAGCTGTATCCACAGGGGAATGGAAATACCCAATTGCAAATGTGACAGCGCTGACTTCTGCAAAGTAGCTTAATTACTCATTACGAGATTCCATCAACAGAAGCTCCGGTCTGTGGTTTTGTAATAAGTGCTGTTATCTTTCCTTGGATTTTCATTCCTTCACAAAGGGGGATATGGCAGTGCTTTCCACATCCACGTTTTATATAGAGAGGAATGAGAGAATTTTAATGCATGAATTTGATGTCATTAACAATGCTGACAGCTGTTTAATCCCAGGGGAAACAACAGCTGTGTCCCCACTGCACCACCACCAAAAAAAAACCCTAAAAAAAAAAAATAATAATAAAGAAAATAAATTAACTCCTCAGTTAATCAGCATCTCACTGGAAGTACTCTATGAATCAAATCACACCCTACCTACAGTGTTTGTCAATTCGTTAGTTAGAGTATCAGTAACTTTGACTAATAACTAAAATAAAAGCTTCTCCATCCCGACTGCTAGACTATAGTTTCAAAACCACATTTATTAAATGGTCCTCTTCTAAATTAACCATTAATTGAAATTTAATTCCCCTTCAAACACAATGAGAAATAAACCAGCACAACAAATTAGAATGAACTATAAATATAGGTGAAGCTGAGTTCTGAAAAAGAATGCAGATTAATCCAAAAGGGATAGTATAAAAATACATTTAAAATTGAACTCCCAGCAGTAGAAAGTACAACGTTATGCTGCAACTCTGTTACTGTCCAATTTAAAAAAGAACATTTCCATACAAGCCAATGACAGCAAATTTCCTTTTGTTCTGTTCCCTCCTTACACACGCACACACAAACACACCAACGACTTTTTAAAGGTATGAAATGAAAAGGAGTGCTTATGTATATTTAGGATATATGCCCACACTTCTTTAATCCGTCTGTTTTTTCATTGGTTATGCCACGATTTGCCATGCACATGGGTTTTTTTTTGAGTTTTCCTACTGACTCAAATATTAAAAGACCCAAGCTAGGGCTGATTAAGACATATCTTTACAATCTGCAGCCCTCGTGTAACAGATAAAGCCTTCTAAGCCCTGCCTTGGGAAGGCTCCCATCCATTTAGAACACTAGACTTTAAACAGATGTCCAAAGTATTCACGTTATAAACAGCAACATTACATGAATTCAAATCTCGCTCTTTGTCTGACCATCCTCTCTTTAACAGCAGCTGCTCCCCTTCATCCGGGAGCTGCCTCTGCAGGGGACGGGCCCATCCCTGATGCCAGGGAGGGCTCTGGGGCCGGGGATGCCCCAGGTGACAGCAGCAGCTCTGAGGTCTGGGCAGGCAGCAGGCTGGTGAACTCCAATCCCTGCAGGCTGAGGAACACAAAGGTCTCCTCCCCATTAGACTCAACGAGGCGGCTCCGGGCACGGCAAATGTGCTGCTCAAACAAGACACGCAGTCATATTTTCTTGTGGTTAATACGGCAGAGGGTGAGGGGAAAACAGATTTTTACCTTTTGATGTTCGGAAACAGTTCATCCTCAATAGGGGAATATTATGTGACAAATGTGCCAGACTCCTTTTTTTTTTGTGGTAATATTGCTCTTTGCAAATGGCACACATCCAATCCAATTGAATGTAATAAAATGAAACAATCTGTGCCATCTTCAATGGGTTTAATCTATACCATGTTAATGAATCCTTAAACAGACGTGCATGATGTTTTCCTGAAATACATGTAGTTATACTGTGCTCAGTATACTTGTCAGCTTGAAAATAATTTCTGCTTGACAGACCACCTGCTATCATCACCCTATTTAGAAGCAGCTCATATTTATTTGGAAAAGAGAAATAATAGTTAAATAAAGAAGCAACTTCTCTTACCCAAGCAAGGACAGTAAAATGGCTTGGATCCTCTCTGCACACTCAGGGATATTTTTTCTTTCTTTTTTTTTCCCCTTTGCACCAGCTGCTTCTAAAAATTTCTGGTATATTTGTACTAACGAAGCAATAGGCAAAAGCTGCTTATTCTCATCTCCCAGTGTTGCCCCATTTCCTTCCTGATAAACTAAAATATTGGTGTTGAAAAGACAAAGTGAGTTATGTGACAGGTTTCAGGCATTATACAATATGGGTTGTGTTACATTGTACCATAGAATTTTAAGTTATTAAATATGCCAGAAAAGCATATTTGTACTTGATGAAATATCCAAATACTAACTACACAGTATATGTTTTTCTTCTATTTAGACTCTGCAAATGGAACAAAGAAATATTATGCTTCTACTCCCTAGCACTTACTTGCTTAAAAGATGGAATAAATTTGATCAACTTTTCCTAAAAAGATAGCTAAAATATAACATATTTTTCTGGCAAATGCTATTAGCAAAACCACTAGTTTTCACCCACAAGAGAATAAAATAATTAATCAATCAATAAAGTTATGAGAAATTTTATGAACATCAGGATAGGTTGTATAAAAGGACACCTAAAGAACGTTTAGCCACATAAACACAAGATAAATAAACCCACCAAAAATCTGTGCAGCTTGAGGTATACGACTTGTCCTGCTGACTGTGTGATGCTAACAGGCCGATATTTGGGCTAATTTTGAGTTTATGTGATTTTCTGGTTCAGTAACCCAGAAAAAAAAATGTAAAAGAGGGTAAAATTCCCCACCATACAGAGGAATCAAGAAATACAATTTTCACTCTTTGGACCAACAGCAGACTAAAAAAGAGACACGGGAAGAAAGAGGGGAGAAGTTCCTTGCCAAGGAAAAATTTGCATGCCTGTTGTGTGCTATTCAGAACCACTAACTTTAAAAAGTGAATTTTACCAAGGCACAATAAAATTTGTCTATATCATAGACCAGCACATTTGAAGCCCGTACTCAATAAAAATGTAATGCGTGGACTGTATGTTTGTGGAGTTTCTTAGTTTTACTGTGTGCTAGAATGTCATCATGTGCAGAGAATGACTTAAACTCATACTGGTTTGAAGGTGAACAGGTAAAAATAAGTTTTGCACTGCTGAGGAATCCATAACTGATACCGGCCTCCAAACCACAGACATCCATTGTTTTCCTTGAGGTCTAACATTAATTTTATACCAGCTTGCTGTTGGGATCAGGTTCGCCTCATTGTACAGAGAGATGATCTTCAGTATCTTTGGCAGGAAAGCCCCTCCTACCTGACAGCTGAGGTGACAGGATTTAATAGATGGTTAGATAACTCTCCTTTCTGAGCAACTGAATTTCCTCCCTGTTTATATGCTCATATTTGTGTACAGTTTTAAAGGCGGAGAGAATTAACACCACAAAAATATTCCAGCTGAGAAGACACTGCACTAACAAGGAGGTAGATAGAGCCTGTGTGCTGCTGTTCTCATGGAACAATTTCACATGACACAATTTTTATGCTCAGCCTGAACACATGAACTGCAACAGGTTTTTTTGGGGGGAAGGAGTTCTTAGGGTNGATGTGCTTTTTTTGTTGTATTTTACATTTCTAGTACTATTCTTGTGCAAATTAAACAGACATATTGTTTAAACATGTAATAACTGGAAGATGCCTTTTCAACATCACCAAATGAAAATTTACTTTTAAAAAGTTTGTTCCTACCAAGTGCAAAATAATTTTCCCTCCCTTCCTAAGCAACAGTGATTACTCCTGCTCCCTTTTTCATTCCTCAGCTTTGCTAATTACCAGTAAATTCAGCAGAGTTGCATCTCATTTCAGGAATTCTTTGAGTATCAGAGATTATTTCTGGTCGGGAATGACGGAAAGCACACTGCACAAAACATTTCTGTGTCAGTAATGGAATATTTTACAAAGAATAATTCCTATTATTTTAAACAGGAAAATAATCTGAGGATTCTGATGAGAATTATCTAGAGGAAAGAATGCTGGCAATGACGGAAGTTCAGGCTGTCAGCAGAGGTCACAGAAAGGGACCCTCAAATATTTCTAGATCTTAAACATGTTGCAACCCATCAAACTTTGTGTAAGATTCTAAAATGAAAGATGAAACTGCATCAAAACTTAATGTACCTATGCTAGAAACTAAAGTCAACTGACTTTCAATTCATGGATACAAATATCCATCCAGGACCCACACTTTCAAATGGTGATGACTCACAAGAATATTAATATTTCTGTGACTGTGTTAAATGTCTCGTTCAGCTTACTTTAAAACTGGGCAAAAGAATGATGATTTGAAAAAAAAATCAGACTAAGTTGGGGGGTGCTATGGTTTCTATTGAAATGTGTTTTTAAATTATTTCAGACTCATAAAATCTTTCCATAGAGAGTAATTTGAAACTGCAAATTAAATATAGAGCTTCTATGAGCTGTATCCATTTTACCTGTAAGCACAGATTTCCGTGGGGGTTCATACTATCTTTTTTGTCTGTTACACTAGCTAATAATACACTGAATTTGCAGTAATAGGGTAAATGTTATTTTGATGACATTATCTGATTGAATTAAAGATGACATTAAAAGGGCCATTTCAGTGGGAATCAAAACCTCAAAAAGCAACTGGGGTTGAACACTCAGTTGCTCTGTCCCAGACTTAAAAAGACAACACAATATTTCACTCATCCAAATGAAAAATAAATTCAGATGACATTTTACTTTCAGGAAGGTACATCTTCAAACTACGAAAAAAATAATGTTTTAGAATTCGTGTTTTTACATGGACACAACTTGAATCTATTCACACAAAAAAGGTTCGTACAGCAGCAAAAATACAAACACGCAGCAAATGAAGCTAAGACAGGATTGAGAACTGAAATTGAATCTGCTGGCACAGAGACAATAAACCACCAGAACCAAAGAACAAAATCAAAGATGGAAGAATCAGTCACCTTCTTCACCATGTAATTTTACAAAATTCCTAAAATTATGAGAAATCAACTTATACATGACTGAAAGGTACAGAACAGAAGAAAAAGAACATTAAGGAAGCTAAAATTACTGGAGGTTTTCTGGTGCATAGTACTAAAGAAGCTGTAAAATAAACTCCTCTTACAAGCTACATGCTCACGAACACAAATCAAGAGGCTGTTTGAAAATCCCTCGACTTAAGCTCTCAGAGATAGAATCTGTCTAAGGAGACATTCCTGAATAACGCGGCTGTGTTATGAATTACAGAGGCTGCCCAGGAAAAAGATACAAGATTAGAGGCACGCAGGGCTCGGGCCCCATCCTTCTCGCAGCCAGAACACCTCCTGCCGTCACGGGGAGCTGCGGCCCCTCTGCTCCGCACAGACAAATCCAAGGGCTCCGGGGAACAGCAGCTTCAGGGCACACCAGGATGGTGCTGCAGGCGCTGCCGGGGAGGCATCTGAGGCTGCTTTTCCCTGTGACCTCAAGGAAGCATCTTTGTGCTTTATAAAGCGCACAGGCAAAGGGTGTGAACGCACTGGAACACCTCAGTGACTCTGTTTGCTCCAAGGTCACTCCAGTTACAGATGAGTCCTGTGACAAAGTACCAAAGTCTCTCTGTTTTGGAGACTTCCCCTGATACTNCCAGCTGCTTCTAAAAATTTCTGGTATATTTGTACTAACGAAGCAATAGGCAAAAGCTGCTTATTCTCATCTCCCAGTGTTGCCCCATTTCCTTCCTGATAAACTAAAATATTGGTGTTGAAAAGACAAAGTGAGTTATGTGACAGGTTTCAGGCATTATACAATATGGGTTGTGTTACATTGTACCATAGAATTTTAAGTTATTAAATATGCCAGAAAAGCATATTTGTACTTGATGAAATATCCAAATACTAACTACACAGTATATGTTTTTCTTCTATTTAGACTCTGCAAATGGAACAAAGAAATATTATGCTTCTACTCCCTAGCACTTACTTGCTTAAAAGATGGAATAAATTTGATCAACTTTTCCTAAAAAGATAGCTAAAATATAACATATTTTTCTGGCAAATGCTATTAGCAAAACCACTAGTTTTCACCCACAAGAGAATAAAATAATTAATCAATCAATAAAGTTATGAGAAATTTTATGAACATCAGGATAGGTTGTATAAAAGGACACCTAAAGAACGTTTAGCCACATAAACACAAGATAAATAAACCCACCAAAAATCTGTGCAGCTTGAGGTATACGACTTGTCCTGCTGACTGTGTGATGCTAACAGGCCGATATTTGGGCTAATTTTGAGTTTATGTGATTTTCTGGTTCAGTAACCCAGAAAAAAAAATGTAAAAGAGGGTAAAATTCCCCACCATACAGAGGAATCAAGAAATACAATTTTCACTCTTTGGACCAACAGCAGACTAAAAAAGAGACACGGGAAGAAAGAGGGGAGAAGTTCCTTGCCAAGGAAAAATTTGCATGCCTGTTGTGTGCTATTCAGAACCACTAACTTTAAAAAGTGAATTTTACCAAGGCACAATAAAATTTGTCTATATCATAGACCAGCACATTTGAAGCCCGTACTCAATAAAAATGTAATGCGTGGACTGTATGTTTGTGGAGTTTCTTAGTTTTACTGTGTGCTAGAATGTCATCATGTGCAGAGAATGACTTAAACTCATACTGGTTTGAAGGTGAACAGGTAAAAATAAGTTTTGCACTGCTGAGGAATCCATAACTGATACCAGCCTCCAAACCACAGACATCTATTGTTTTCCTTGAGGTCTAACATTAATTTTATACCAGCTTGCTGTTGGGATCAGGTTCGCCTCATTGTACAGAGAGATGATCTTCAGTATCTTTGGCAGGAAAGCCCCTCCTACCTGACAGCTGAGGTGACAGGATTTAATAGATGGTTAGATAACTCTCCTTTCTGAGCAACTGAATTTCCTCCCTGTTTATATGCTCATATTTGTGTACAGTTTTAAAGGCGGAGAGAATTAACACCACAAAAATATTCCAGCTGAGAAGACACTGCACTAACAAGGAGGTAGATAGAGCCTGTGTGCTGCTGTTCTCATGGAACAATTTCACATGACACAATTTTTATGCTCAGCCTGAACACATGAACTGCAACAGGTTTTTTTGGGGGGAAGGAGTTCTTAGGGTTTTTTTTTCCTCTCTTTATGAGTACAATTGCTCACCTCTATAATGGGTTGCTGCCACAACAAGCTTTACATCAAGTTATCTGAAGAAACCACATGGAAATGTCAGTTCTGTTACTGCTAAGTGGCATTTCTGATACAGTACATCCGAGGAGCTGGACCTCAGAGACGTTGGTAATTTGTTTCCTGGTGTAATTCGAAGTGTTGGTTTTGAGCTGAGAAATTCTCTGTTGTGCTTTCTGTGGTGACTTTTACAGAATCCTTCTCTGTGTGTTCAAAGGTGGAAGCTGAGACTGCTCAGCTGACAGAACCTATATTTGTGTGACTGGGAGTAAGGTTGTTCTCACCACAGAAACTCTTGCTTCCCCAATATAAAGTCTTATTTTTCAGGGCCATGCAAACGCAAATCTAAACCCGTGCTTCCTCTGAGCTCATGATGAAAAGATTTAAGGCATCCTAGAGCCATCAGGAGCTGACACAGTGGAACATCACCACCCTGAAGACAAACCTGGGACATTGAATTCCTTGCTAAAGGCATATAGGTCATCAGAGATAGTGGGTTTATTGTCAGGATTCAGTATTTCAAAGGATGAGAAAAAATCTTGAATTAATAAACAGAGATCTGTTGAGATCTTTGGAGACAAATAGAAACAAAACAAAATAAAATAAAATAAAAATAAAATAAATAAAATAAAATAAAATAAAATAAAATAAAATAAAATACGAATCTTGTGAAATTCAAACACTTTCTTAAAGCTACCAAATATTAAGCAGTGGGACAGAAGTTTTTGCTGTGGTTTTAGTAGATTCTCATAATCTCTTCCAGATGGGATTAAAATAACCAGATGTGCTTTTTTTGTTGTATTTTACATTTCTAGTACTATTCTTGTGCAAATTAAACAGACATATTGTTTAAACATGTAATAACTGGAAGATGCCTTTTCAACATCACCAAATGAAAATTTACTTTTAAAAAGTTTGTTCCTACCAAGTGCAAAATAATTTTCCCTCCCTTCCTAAGCAACAGTGATTACTCCTGCTCNTAATAGGGTAAATGTTATTTTGATGACATTATCTGATTGAATTAAAGATGACATTAAAAGGGCCATTTCAGTGGGAATCAAAACCTCAAAAAGCAACTGGGGTTGAACACTCAGTTGCTCTGTCCCAGACTTAAAAAGACAACACAATATTTCACTCATCCAAATGAAAAATAAATTCAGATGACATTTTACTTTCAGGAAGGTACATCTTCAAACTACAAAAAAAATAATGTTTTAGAATTCGTGTTTTTACATGGACACAACTTGAATCTATTCACACAAAAAAGGTTCGTACAGCAGCAAAAATACAAACATGCAGCAAATGAAGCTAAGACAGGATTGAGAACTGAAATTGAATCTGCTGGCACAGAGACAATAAACCACCAGAACCAAAGAACAAAATCAAAGATGGAAGAATCAGTCACCTTCTTCACCATGTAATTTTACAAAATTCCTAAAATTATGAGAAATCAACTTATACATGACTGAAAGGTACAGAACAGAAGAAAAAGAACATTAAGGAAGCTAAAATTACTGGAGGTTTTCTGGTGCATAGTACTAAAGAAGCTGTAAAATAAACTCCTCTTACAAGCTACATGCTCACGAACACAAATCAAGAGGCTGTTTGAAAATCCCTCGACTTAAGCTCTCAGAGATAGAATCTGTCTAAGGAGACATTCCTGAATAACGCGGCTGTGTTATGAATTACAGAGGCTGCCCAGGAAAAAGATACACGATTAGAGGCACGCAGGGCTCGGGCCCCATCCTTCTCGCAGCCAGAACACCTCCTGCCGTCACGGGGAGCTGCGGCCCCTCTGCTCCGCACAGACAAATCCAAGGGCTCCGGGGAACAGCAGCTTCAGGGCACACCAGGATGGTGCTGCAGGCGCTGCCGGGGAGGCATCTGAGGCTGCTTTTCCCTGTGACCTCAAGGAAGCATCTTTGTGCTTTATAAAGCGCACAGGCAAAGGGTGTGAACGCACTGGAACACCTCAGTGACTCTGTTTGCTCCAAGGTCACTCCAGTTACAGATGAGTCCTGCGACAAAGTACCAAAGTCTCTCTGTTTTGGAGACTTCCCCTGATACAAACCTGAATTTTCACTTTCTACATAATCCCAATTTCTAAAAGATGACACAAAGTGTGGACAAGCGTCCGCAGTGATATGAGATCAAGCTATCGCTCAGGACACCAGCAGAAACGTCACAATTTCTGCAGCACCTAGTAAAGATACAATTTAATTCATATTAAACCCTAAAACAAAAGCTTCAAGGAAGCACAAGCCAAGAGAATATAGACCTTTAAAACACTTCTCTGAAAAAAGTCTATAAATTCATAGGTTGGCAGGGACATCCATGAGAGGATTCAAGAGCGTTGAGGGAGAAACTATTCAAGAAATGACAAACACAATTATAAATAGCTGTCCTTGCCCCCACCCGCAGTGGAAAGGAGTCTATCAAAAAACTGCCAAGGATCACCAGCTGTAAAGAGACAAAACATTTGTAGTGTTTTGAATACTACTTCAAGATAATTATTTTCAAATAATGACTTTTTAGTAGATAATGCTGTATTGTATTCCATGTTCATTACATTATACCCACAAAAAAATGCACCACTATAAAAAACCCCCACACTCACACAAAAACCCCTCAAAACCAAAAAAACAAACCCAGTCAAACACCACACACACCCCCCTCAAAAAAACCCCAAAACTACAACAGAACCCCAAGCAAAGCAGAACAGGTATTCTTTGACACGCTGGCATGTAATTTGTAAGTCACAAACTCTTAGGGCATGAATTGTTAAGGACATCATAAATCTTACACTACTCCATAACAATTATTGTATATAAAGACATTCTGGCACAGACCTTGAAAACCACGGGCTTTGACCATTTCTAGATATTTGTTGTCAGGGATGTGTTCCCCTCTGTTCCATCCCAAGTGAAACATTTGTTGCCATGTTTCCCAAAATACTAGAGAGTAAATTTAAAAATTGGCAGCAGTTCCATTCGCCAAATCTAGGGGTATGCTTTAAAGCAGACCTGTCTGGCATATAGATTAAGCAGATGATATTTGCACATATGTATTTTCTGGCACTCAATGAAGTAAATAATAAATTTTTTATTCTTATCACTGTGATAAAGTTGTTGGCGAGGGGTTTCTGTTAGAATCATTGAGAATAACATTCCTCATAAACTTAGCTGGAATACGAGCCATAAGCAAAATTGCTTGATTCCAGTCTCTCTTCTTCAACAGTTATGTTGACTGATGCATAATTGAGAATTTTAGAGTGGGATAATTTTGGATGACATGAGAAACAAAACTCTTTAGTGAATTTCCCATTTTTTTTTATTGAAAGAGTATTAAAACTAAACACTTTAACAAGTAAAAATAATAGAAATTTAAAACACGGGATTTTCTGTGCTTTAAGAATGCAGGCATAAAAGTTAAATATGAATATGCTGTATTTATTTTCATGTTTATCTTAAGGCACAATGTAACTTTTACGTTGAAGTCCTAAGTTTACCATTCTTTTTCGGTCAACGAGTACACATCAAAAAAATCAATGAAGCAACAGAATTATTACCATGTTCTTTTGGACTTACTTCACCAAGGAATAAACAATTAAAGGCAGTAAGATAAAAAATGACACATCATTTCTTTCTACCAATTCCACATCCACAAGGGTCACTCCCTCCAGCAGCCACAGCACAGGTCTCTGGGACACATTTAGGAGGGTGTTTAATTAATGAGTGCATGTCCAGCTCAGTAGGGTTATGATGTCCAATTATAATTTCAACTGCCAGTCATGGAGCCTGTACAGAAACTTTGTTATACCTACCCACATTCTAAAATAAACCACTCTTTAAACATAAAAATCCATCTCCCAAATGACCACTGACAAAGCGAGATGGAGTATTGTCATCAGTACAATTGAGTGAAAAATGTTGAAACATGATTTAGAAAATATTGATATCCATTCAAGGGAGAATAAGTTCACCTTACTTTGTGATGATGGAAAAAGCTGCTCTAGATTGAATCAAAGTATTTTGTTATATTGTCAGCGATATTTGTACATATCGAAAAACGTCTCCAGAGCAGACCTTTAGCAGTCAAAAGCCAAATAAACAGACTGAGGAAAAAAACCACATAACATTGCAGGATTGGTAATGAAGTGGATTCTCCTTATGACTAGAAAACCCAACTGAGCATCATGTAAAATTTGCAAGAAAACCCAGTTTCATGCCAAATAAAGAGGGATTATCTTGAATTTGACAGATTATTTCAGGAAAAATCCATCTGGGCCACCACTAAGCTATTTAAACTGTTTCTCTGCTTACAGATTTAGTTATCAGACTTTCATCTGTTCCATTCTTAGCTGCAGCTGCTGGTACTGCCTTCACCACATCCAACAGGCTTATCTTATTATGATTTTGGTGAATATCTTACACCCAGGAGAAGCCCAGGAACACCGGTTCCACTTCTAGAAAACGGATACTCAGCACCCGAGGGAGAAGCATTTTGTCTGTGTGTTTCCAGTGATATTCCCCAAAGGATCATCCTGAGGCACTGTCAGTAGCGCAGGTCAAACACCTTGCACGTCCTCCAGATGGAGGAAAGCAAGGCTTGGAAAAGGGGATTAGAACAATAGAAATGTGTTCAGCTGTGAAATTAAAAGTAGGACAGCATGACATGCAACATTATGTGTTGAGCTGAGTCAAAAGCAATAATTAGGCAAAGCTAAAACACGAACACACTTGTAATCAGAACAAATGCGTGTTTTGTGTCCATTGCGTTGACTCCTCACAGCAAAGTGGTCACCTACGCATCCCCAAGCACTTCATTACCCTCCCCATGTCCTCAACCCCATCTGCAGGGCTTCCAGGCTCTTTCCAGCCACTGCCTTTCCTTGGAGCCCCTACAGAACCTCTCCGTGCCCTTAGCTCCTGCACGTTGTCCCCTCTGTGTTGTCCCAAGAGCTGGGCAGGAGGCACAGTGTGCTGGAGCTCACAGGTGCCAGCTGGCAGCCAGCAGCCACTCAGCAGATGTCAAAGCTGAATTTTTCCTACTTTCCTGCAGCAAGAGCATGAATCTGAGTCTGTGTCTGCTGCTCTGGCTGCCAGCTTTCTGCGATTTGGGAAGAAGGCAGCTTTCAGGAGACTTCAGACCGATTTGGTTGAAACAAGCCTGCGTTCCAAAGTTAGTGGGAGGCACTGACTGACAAACAGGTAGGCAAACAATGAGCATGAAAACACAAAACCAGCTGTCATAAAAGCACAGTTGTTAACAAAAACAGCACCACAGCAGCAGGTTCCAGGCTGAAGTACAGTCAGAGGTGCACACAAGCACTGCACCGCTCAGCTAAACAAGCAGTTTCAGCATAGCTAGGGACCAAAAAACACCTGTATGTGTCCACATGGTTGCACATTTAAACTCCTAATAAATTGGCTATCCCAAAAAAATTCAGCGGATACATAGTGACAACAAATAGGGAGACAATAACTGACAGAGAATAATTGTTTTGTAAAAATGAAACAACCTAACAAACACTCTGATCTCGTGGGTTTTCAAGGGGCTACACATTTTCCCTGCCATGCTCTGAAAAACAGCAAATTGTTTGTTTCTTTGACTTCTTGCAGCCTGTCCTTGGTCACAAAACTGTTATGTAAGAAAAAAAGTTATTCAATTGCTAGTGTTTTCAATAGCATTATTGTATGTCCACTGGGAGACAAAGCAACCTGAACTCTGCCAGTGAGGAAAGCCCTGAAGTGGTTGTGAAAGCATCCTAAGATTTTGGGATGCTTCACTCTTATAGTTTGAAATTACATTTTCAATTTAGAATACACAGGAAGTAAAAGCTGTTATAAATAGTTGATAGGTGAAACATCACTTTTTATAGAGCCCAAGCCTGTAGGGTACGGGGCAGACCAATTACTACCCTGAGCAATGCGAAGTATTATCCTCTGGCTTTATTATAATAACAGGTTATCTGATTACCGCCCGTGTTCTGGCCTCAGCACAGACTACATTCTCCCACACCATCGATGGTACATTTTAGAAACCCATTAACAGCTAATTCACCCAGGAAACTTGAGATTTCTGTACTGAGGCATGAAAATTGACATTCCTCATGCGAATGTCCAGTTGGAGCAGCTGTGCTCAGTGTTTGCTTAATAGAACCTTCCAAAAGAAAAGGAAACAACTTTTCACTCTCACCTGAGCTTATATCGAAAATCCTCAATGCACCTGTCCCACAACAGATGTAGAAATTTAGCTATAGGATAGACATAGATACAGGAGAGTTTCTGTACCTATTTTTTCCCCTTAAACTTTGAAATAGTAATGTTTCTATCTTTATTGCTTCAGGAAAAGGCAAGAAGTAAAAATTTAAGTGGCTTCAGAAAATATTTATCAAACTCATTTGCTAGATATGAAAAGGGTTTTGAATTTCTTTGGACTTTTTACATTCCTTTTCTAGACATTTTAAGTACTTAAGAGAAGGTTAATTTCTTGTTTTGTCTATTGGACAGGTTAATTCAAAAAAGTGACTGGATGTTATTGGGACACTGAACCCCAGGAAACTTCTCCTTGCAGATCCACACTGGCTGAAATGTAGCACTGGCACAGACCAACAGCAATCACATAACACTGGTTTGGGCTGTCAGGTTTCACAGACATGGCATGAATTGCTACAAATAAACCCTGACATTGGTCAAGGAAGTCAAGTATCACAGCAAAAAAATGCAGCTTCAGGACAAAAAAAATAGGTTTCTACAAAATTTTGACCATAAAATAGAGGCTTGAAAATTTATGGTCTGTGGGTTTGTGAAGGTCATTGGAGGGAGGGAAGACTCATAACAGTAGTAAGAAAATAAGTAAATTCTCACTGATATTTTGGAGCACTGCTTGGTATTGCTCAAAGTAACTTTTTACAACTGACTTGAACAGCAACAGCCCTTAGCCAGAATCTTGGGACAGCACCAACCAAAATGCCTTCATAATATTACCTTTTTCCATAAGCTGCTCCTTTACTTCCCACAGGAATGTTATGTGAATACAAATAAGAGACAATGTGGTCCTGGCTTGAATGGGAAGTGAGCTGTGTCCTACAGTCATAATTAGGGAGGGCAGTGGCCCATGAAATCTTTTCACCAGGAGAAGATCCACATCATAAAAATATCTGCAATCCTGTGGTATATGGTGCACTGTTTTATAATCAATATTCATTCATAACACTCTATAAATGGGTGTTTTGTAACCTGATGCTGAATTTGAGCTGCACTTTGTTTAAAAAATGATTTTGAGGTTAATCAAGGACAAAGGGTGGAGGAGCTTAGAGCTACTCTACTGATAAAAGCCAACACAACACGGATAACCAGCAAGAAGCTTTTATGTTTACTTGAGGAGTACTGAAACCTTCAACTGGCCTTTACACAATGAAGTGTTAAAGAGGAGATCCAGCGCCTTTGAACTAAATTAGGTCAATATTATATGCAGGACAGAATTTTATGAGGGTAGGGGCAGAAAGCTGTCACTTTCTTTTAATTTCAATAAACCATACACAGCATCTTTTAAAAATTAACTAGCTCATAAAAGTTCATCAGTCCTGAATTGTAATTAATTTCTGTGTGCAAAAAGATCATTTGCCTATAGGTGTTGCTTACTCATTTAAATCAGGGGCACTGCAGCTACCTGACAATTCTATTATAACAGTTCTTGATGAATCCTGGCTTTATTTAACAGCTTTAAACACTGAAGCATTAAAACAAAGTGGTGATACCCATATACTAGCAGAGGTAAAACTGCTACCTGCCATTCACTGGGCAGGTGTTGAGGTAGAACAGTACATGGGGAATTGCTGACCTCAGCTACAGCAGAAAGATCTTCAAAGCCTGACACCAGAATAAAAAAAATTCACACAGCGTCCTCATAATGGCTGTCAGAAAAAAAAAAAAAAAAAAAAAAAGANNNNGAAAAAAAGGACAAATATACCATATGTACACCTCAAAACAGGGGTGACAATACTTGTCTCTCCTTATCCAGGAGAACCATTTTTATCCATTACACACAGTACTGTTCAATACCCCAGCTCAGCCAGAAAAGCAATTCTTCTGCCATAATGACATAACCAATATTATTATATATCAAGCCTTTTAAGAAATCCTAAGAAGAAAAGATTCCATTATTTCCCACAAGAAGCTGCTGCTATCTGTATCCAACAAACTCCTGTACAAGGCTCCCACATGTGATGGGAAAGTGTTTATTTTAACCACCATCACCCTTCTGTTTACTCATAAAAAAAATACAGTGTGGCATATTGCTGAATTGAATGCCACTTACAGCTTTAATGCACATTTTTGGCATGGCTGCTAAAATGCTTTTTCTCCCCCTCCTTGCACATCCACGTGCCCAGTGAACACGGAGCTGCCCAAGCCCCAGCAGAGCAGAACATGTAACCAGGGAAGTTTATGCTCCTGCTAAGAGTTTCTTAGCCCTCAGCAAAACACATTTTCACTATCACAGGAACAAGTTCTCTTAAACCCCGTGGAAAGTCAACATCTAAAATGCCAAGCCTTCAGATCCAGGGTTCAGATACCCATGCATGTAACTGGAGCCTTCAAATTTAAAAGTTCAAAGCTTTTGTATCTTTCCAAACCGGATCCAAGCGGGCTCATTACACCTAAATAACAGTGTCTGCAGAAATTTCAGGAATAAATAGTGAGTTTGACCTTGACTTGATCTCTCAGTTTCCACTGCAGAGGAAGCTCTGAGCTTCATGTTGGCAGCAATAGACTTCTCTCATCTATGCTCTGACCTTAATAGAGGCTTTTGTAAGCACATCCAGGAGAAAAATAAAGTAATGTCTATAAGGAAATAAATACATTTCATTCAGTATTCTATGAATTACACATCAATACAATAATGAAACTCTTGTCATATTAAGATGGACTCTGTAAAAAAAATATATGTATTAAAAACATTGAGCCACTTGCTCCTTCCTCACATTCATTTATCTAAAAAAAAAGCCAGGTAGCCAAGACAAACATTTCAAGTTCAAGAAATGTCACCCTTTGTCTTGCTACAGTCTGTCCTTTGTTTTCAGTATGATTCACTGGGGTATAAACACCAGGGTATAAACACGTGTAATAGAAAAAATTAATTTTTACAGAGCTCCATGAGGAGGCAGAATTAAGCTAGTATGGATAAGCATAAAGTCTGATCTGTCCCAACTTCAGAGTTCTGGGGGGTTCAAACGAGAAATTATTTATTATTTTTTTTTAATTTCTAGCTAATAATCTGAATTCAAGGCACACTTCAATATTCAGTTCATGCTTCCTTTTGTTCTATTCTTAAGCACAGGGAATCTTGCTTCACTACCATCACCTTTATCTTTCCATCAGTTCTGGTCAAACACGTTTCCCAAAATCAAGGCCTTTCTCCTGGGCTCATTACACGTAATGACAAGTTGCTATTCGGAGCATTCTCAAAAGTTTCCTCTGTGGAGCAAAGGGATGATTTCAAAGCATCCACACAAATAATACTGTGTAATAAATGTTGACTTTTCACATCAGGCTAGTTACAGGTTTAATGGAGACCTGCATTTATCCCAAGTGGTGTCAGACTCACTGGTAAAATTATTGCAACGCTGGGTTGTGAAAAATACAGAAAAAATACTGACAACACAGAAAAAACTCTCTTCCCACCCAGTGCAATATATAGGTGTTGGTGAGTTCAAAAGGTATCAGAGACAGCTTTATTAATGCAGAAAAATAGGGTCTTTGAGTGTAAAAAGCAAAAATACCCATAAAATAACACTAAACTTCCAGGCTTAAAAAAATAACAAGTTTTTTGTCTATACTTTAACTCCTCTTCCCAGTTGACCTCCTGCTACATAATGAGGTAGAAAATGCCCTACAATACTGGAAGTGTGTAAGAAATAGTTGGCTTCATACCCAAACCAGAAAACTGAGGCTCAGTGTGTCTCTGCAGCTAAACAAAGGTAAGCTAAAACTTCATATTGTCAAGCTTGTTCTGAATTCTCCCGTAGTTGTAAGATAAAAAGCATTAATTATTAGGGAAGAAAAAAAATGCAAACAGAAGATTCTCCCCCATCCCAAGAACACATGGTGGAGGATGCAAAAACAATATATGGCAGGAATAACAAATGCTTTATTTTCCAAGTGCTCTCCCATGATTTATGAAAGGTGTTCCTCACTGTGGGAAGATAATGCCATTTGAAATGGTCCATTTCATAAATCTATCCTCTTCATCCCTAGCTGCGTACAGGACTACTATGAGCTCCTGAATCCAATAATGTTTTCATCCTCTATTGACAAAAAAAAAAAAAGGGGGTTTGTTTGGAGTGAGGTAATGATGCAGTTACAGAGGAGCAGCGGCTAAAGCTCGCTCTCAGGGGCTTTCACTGGCACAGCCCTACAGCTGCAGGGGAGAGGAAATAGGAAAAACAGAAAGGAGAAACAATCAACACATCCCGCGTCCCCAATGTCTTTTTAGCACTAGTGGCATTAATTATAATGTTTGAAAAATCCTCTGCACTACCATGTAACCAAATGTTTTGCCTGAATTTTCTCTTGATCCCCACAACAGATTTGTCACTGGAACCCAGCTATTTCCTACTCATCTGTTCACCAGCCCAGCATATCTGCTTGTTTCTCTGCAAGACTGCTTCCAGAAGATATTCCCATGCCAAATGTAGTGGTTGCTGTAGAAAAGGACTAATCATAAAAGTAACTGAAATTCATTTTACTGATTTTTTTATGTTACAAACAATGGCAGAGGGTAAAGAGGAAAATACTCAATATCCTCAGTATTATGGAGCAGTTTTGAGCTGGGACTGAAAACCATTAGAAGCAATGCTTGGAGAATGGGAGTAGAGGGAAATCAGGAGGTAAAATATGAGATGAAAGTGTTTCTGGGAGCCTTTGACATGTAATGCAGCCAACAGAAACATTTAGAAGAGTTTTATATTATTTGTACTATTTAGGAAAGAGGAGATGGAAGCTCCACAAGTTTCTCATTTCATGTTGGAACAGTGAGTTGCCCTGCTCGTTTTGCCTTTTGTGACACTCTGAACAGTAGCAAAGCAAATGTCAATAAAGAAAACTAGGCATAAATCAGTCAGTTTTAGATACCAGCTTCGTTTTTTGCTATTGTTAGGGAGCTGGAAGCTCTACATGGCACTGGCAGCATGGTCACCGATTTCAGGAGCAGATTTTGGCAGACTTCTCATCCTGCTGAAGTGAAATGATTTTTTTACCAAATTTCCCTCTGAGTGCTTGAGCAATGCCATTTTTCTACACTTTGCTATACAGTTTCAGAGGCAGATGAATGGCCTTTGTAGAACATGAAATTTCCATGGCTTTGGCAAGAACTTTACAAACTATATACATGTTTGGAACTGTCACTTTGAGATCTTAATTTACATATTTTGACTTGTGCATGAAAAGCAATTTCAAGGTCAGCTTCTGTGGAGAAATACAGGGTAACTCCATTAAAAGTCTACTGGCACTTTGCATATTTATTTTTCTTCCCTGTAGTATGCATGGGATCTCATAAATCAGGATAAACAAACATCAGAGGTCACTCATAGGTGTGCTCAGTGCATTTCCACACCTAGCAGGAAGGCGTTCTGCAAATACCAGGTTGCCTCCAGAGTAACAGCAAAGAAACATTGCTCCCTATAATATATATTTATTTCTAGGGGTACAAGGTTGTGATGAAGTCTGTTCAGAAAGATGAGAAAAAAAATTAAAAATCTACAGTCCTTGCAAATTTGTGGAAGGCAGAATCTCTCACAAGACGTGGAGCCCAAACTCTGCCTGCAGCACAGATTATGCAAAGAAAACAAAAAATAAACCACCTAACATAAGAACTCATAAAACAACACACAAACCCCCCCCCCCCCATGCTTTCAGTTTTCATCTCTCTCTAAAGAGATAAGATTTTATCAGAGATTGTGAAAGTCTTATTACAAACACTTACTAGATAATATTCTGAATTTTTCTGGAAATGCAATCAGGCTGTATTGCCTTATCAACACAACCCATCATCTCCAGGATTGCTGCCTTGGTTCTTGAATCTCCATCCTTTCAGAGCTGTACCACTCTTGGCAGCAGTGGAAAATCCCCAAATGCATTACAGTCATGAGCTTTTATGTCACACCTGAGGCTCCAGATTACAGAACTGGAACTCTAAAACACAGTAGAGCTGTAAAAGCAGCACTGCTAAAACGGTGGAGACAAGAACACCAAAACTAATTAATTTGGACAGTACAGATGACTGCTTTCCACCAAGAGAGGTGACAAACTGAAAAAGACCACATAACTCCAGGCAAAATTGTTGCTACATTACCATGCCATTTTACCATTTGGGTTTTTTGGAAGGTGGTGACCATGTGTACAAAATGGGATAAGAATACTGTATTTAGGGGACTTCTGAAAACTGCTCAGTTTTGAAGTTTATTTTTCAAGTGAACCTGTACAAAAATAGCTGATGTTTGCTGGAGCACCAATAGTATAGAGCCACTATTAAATGTAATTGTAGAAACCGTTCTAAAACTTAAAAACTACATCAAAGATCTTTCATATAATGCTCTGATTATACAGAAATACAAAAATATTGTCTTTGACTTTGTGCAGCATATAAATCCCCCAGTCAATTGTGTTCATTTGTAAACTTGATTGGTCTAAAAAGCCCCAAACACAAAATCTTTTTATTGTTGTGTTAAAACCTGTTTTTCCAGGAGGAGTGATGGTGGCCTACTTTTTTCTTTTTTGTTTCTGGGTGAAACTGCCAGCATTTGCAGCTTCAGGAAAGGACTCTGCTGTACATGAGAGTTGAAAATCTTGAAACTTTACTGGAAGAATTTGCGGCGCAGCATTCATGCCTTCTCCAGTTCTGGAAGGCAGGAAGGAGCAATAACTTTGGAGTCAGTGGAGATCTATTTGCCCTCACTTCACAAGAGAGAATCTCCCATCACGAAATACAGGCTGCCTCCTTCCTGTAGGGTTGGAAGCTTTAATGGATCACCGCTCCCAGTTTCCCCATGTTCTGTAAGCCAAGCAGACTTTGATGCACAAACTGCCTTTATCATCCTGCTGACAAATCCCCTGTCCTAAAGAGTGATTTGATGTTCATAATGATCCAATTTCTTCCTAACACGAATTAGGGCAAATATCTTCCAACAGGACCATGGCCCCAAGGAATGATGGTGGGAAAAAGAGGGACATTCTACAGGACAGTAGTTTCTCACTACAAATAACTCTCCATCACCCAAATTACTGTGCTCCAGAAAACACTCCGTCTCCTTTTTGACCGAGTCAAGATGCAGAAAGGCCAGCCCACGACTTGGCACAGAACAAGGCACGAGAGAACAAGCAAGCTGAGGATCAATACAAACAAAATAGAGGTGACATTAATTGCCTGGAGCATTAATAGACCATACGAGAGAGTAGAAACCAGCTTAATTTTGAAAGCCAAGGGTGTTTGCCTGCCTCTTGTGCTGGGGTTTTGCTAGAATGAACATAAGTGTCGCTTCTGTCTGCGAGCTCTGCGCGGGGCAGAAGCTCCCCCCGGGTGTCCCAGCCTTGGGCACCCCAGGATGCCTAAGAGGAGTTAGTTGTACCACATTGTTGCTCTATCATTTTTGAATACTTGGCAGCATCCCCAAGTGCCTCTTGATGGGCTCATTGCAGTTATTCTAAACTAAAAATAAACCCAAAACAACAACAAACCACCAAACCCACCCAAGTCTAAATATATAAAACTTCAGTTTTAAAAGATTGTTTTTCCAGGGCTACTCAATCTGTCACTCAGGATAAATCCCACTCAGGCCATGGCTTTCAAAGTTTTTCTTTCAAGATCAGTGATTGCTGAACACTCTGTGATTCTGGAGGAAAAATAAATAAACTGATGAATAAAATTCCATAGGAACATCTTATGCTGGCAAGTCCCAACGTGGAGCCTCAGCCTTTGTGAGTGGCCTTTGAGAGCCCCCTGTAGCTGTTGACTGGTAAGGATTGAAGTAGTTTTGTTAGTCTTACCACAAACATTTACCTTCTGAATCCTCTTGCCAATGAAATCAGCTGGCAGAGCTTCAGTAAAGTTTAGGTAGCAAAGTGCAGGCTCTGTGCAGCCCTGATGCTCGGGGCCCCACTCACCTCCTCTCTACCACGGCAGTATATTTATTTTAACGTTTGACAGTATCTATCAGATTTTAGAGAGCTTGTTTAATGACCTTTTCCAAAATCTTCCATTCATTTCTTCAGTTTCTCACTTTCTCTCCCTTTTTCTTTTTAAAATAAATTACTGTTATAAAAACAAATCCAGCAGAAGGGAAAATATTCAGTGCCTAGAAACTGAAAAATTGAGTATTTGCTTTTTATGAGGCACTGGAGTCTTCTAAAATTCAGAACTGCTAGAAAACTTAAATGCTGAGGACAAAAAAGTTCACTCAGTAGCTATGCAAATACACCACAGTTTTGAATCTCTTTGAAAAATAATTTCAATACTTGTGTTTCAATTTATGGCCTTAAAATGCCTGAAAAACACATTCCTACTTTTTAAATGGATTTTTTAAAGCGAGTTTTAAATACACTTTGATTATTTCCATTCTTGACATTATGCCTACTCAGGTATTTTGTACAGCAATTTGAAAGCAGAAAGGCAATCCCTAACAATACCAACAGGTATATATTGATTTAACAAACACCTCCTCTTAAAGATGCACTTTCTTCTTCCTATGGAAGAGAAAATGTGAATTTAAACTGAATAAAGCCAAAAGCTAAAACACATTGTCTATAATGATTTCTTTGATGGAGAAAGCTCAGGTTCAAGTTCATTATCTTGGTATTTTCAGAGGAGTTTGCCTGCAGCTTTTAGGAACAACATTTAACTGAATTTTATATGTGAACATTAAAGAAACAGTAATGCACAGGTATAAAATAAGTGATCAAACTGAAAGTAAAGCATACAGCTTTCTCCCTGTTAGCCTACACTGTTATTATCTTTTCAGAAGTTGTCAAAACCTTTTCTCAGGAATTCTCATTTTTCATACATTTTGGAAGTAGGTACAATTACTTTAACAGCTCTCTATAGCACTAAGACATCTGTAGCAAAAACGGTTATTTACTTCAAAGCCAGAAGATTTTGCAGGCAGAAAGGAATGACAGGCAGAAACAGAGGGCCAGAGACACTGCTAGTGAACTTCTGTGTTCAATGAAACACAAATAGAAAGAATATTTTATGTAAATGTGTATTTACAAAGGACAAAATGCATTTGTAGGCATGTATACCATATAACCAGAGGCCACAGCAATTAGCATTCTCTTTTCAATTCCTGACTGGAGCTTCAGTGTAAAACACAAACTAGAATGTGCATTATGTTATTTCATCTAAGTCTGAATATTGACTCAATTTTAAGCACATGCCCCTGATCTCTTGAAAGCAGGACTTGTATGGAAAACACCCTGAAGTCCATGCCTTGCAATACTCAGGGAAACACAGACATCAACATCTATTGCAGCCATGCAGTGCAGGCTCAGTGGAAAAGGTGGTCCAATGTACTTGAGAAAAAAAGGGTTCATGTTGCAAGGGGAACTTTGAAGGAATGCGACTCACGAAGGGCACGACCATAGAAGTCAGCCTGGAGATTAGACACTAAAGTCATCACAGCTCTGTGGCAGCCCTAATTTATGTCTTAAATTATGTGCATCCTCCCCTTTTACTCCTCCTTCCCCTCCTGCTCTTAAATTTCTCAGCTCTTCAAGAAGCCAAACCTCTTGTGTTGCACTGGTCCTTCCTGCAGCACCACTGAGAGCCCCTCAATGTACCAGCCCAAAACTGTACTTTGAAGTGGTTTACAACAGATGAAACAAAGCAAAGAAAGTTTGTTACACGTTCAAACTCAAAACGTTTCATGAGAAGCAAGCATTTATCCTGGCCAAGTGGCAGAAGGCAGTTCTGCAAGCAAGGAACAGCATCATTCCCAGCAAGGACTGCAGTGGCCAGGGAGCCAGGGATGCTCAGGTGAGGGAATTTGTTTATATTTATTTTTCTTTAGCAGCATGAGAACAAGGCACAGCTGGCTTTGTCTGGTGTGCACAAAGCAGGCACCTCCCTTTAGTGATCCTGCAGAATTTCTGTCCCAGTTTGTCACTAGTTTGTCTCCCTGGTCCCTCTGGTCTGACTGAGCTATCTCACACCCACAGCTTCCTCTTGGAGATATATTGATGACTGAAATGTGTTTTGATTTGAAGACAAAATAGCCCACAGGTTCTGTTAAACTGGAGAGAGAGGAAATAAAACAACAAAAAGGTGACAGAAGGAATAATCTCTCAGAGGCTTAGAAAAAATGAACATATTTGGTGGAAGTTTAAAGCACTTCTTTTACGACTGAGCTGCACTTGGACTCTGTTCTGCTGTCAGATGTGCAAGAAAAGCCAACGTGGTTGTCCAATTGCTACATTGCTACAACCTGCACATTGCTAACTAATTTCACACAAAGGTATAGCATCACACGATCTTCTTTCTGTAGCCTTTTTACAACTTGAACACCAACTCAAACATTGTTATCTAGTCTGATCACTTCATAAACTGGTATCTGAGATACCAAAATAGACAGGATAATTAAAATAACACACCCGTCCCTATGATAATTTGTCCCTCCAATGTTTATTCCCCTAATATTCCATGGTATATTTACAGCATTTTCATCACTGGGAGCAGGGAATGACCCCCCCAGCTCCACCCTCCTGCCAGGGAATTGCAGAGTGAGGTCCCCCCCGAGCCTCCTTTCCTCCAGGCTGAGCCCCCCCAGCTCACTCACCTGCTCCTCAGGCTTGTGCTATTGGCACATGTTTGCTCTTTTTGGCCTGAACTTGAACTATTTGCATAGTTCCAAACAAAACCCATGTCAGGAAGGTGGAACACTTTCCTGTGAAGGAGGTGACTGAATTTGATGTGCTCCTGGAGAATTGTCTTCCCAAAACTGCGAGCCGCCGCACTGGGGTCTCGCTGTCCCGTGAGAGGCTCAGCAATGCTGGAAAGAAGCATCTGCGCTACATTAGCATGGAGCTCAGCACCTGTAACATGACTCAGAGGCGCTGCAAAGGTACCAGAGAACAGTTTTGGCTTGTTTTGTATCTGCTACAACCATGAGCTCTCGCTCAGAGCAGGAGCGCAGCATCGGCAGAAAGGTCAAACAAATAGAAGTGTCACAGGAGAATCTGAGAACACAACCCATGGTTCTAAGATGCAGCCACAAGGAATGATTAAGATAAAAATATTTAACAGATTTGTATGGTACAAGATTTTGCTAAGGGGATGGTAGAAAAAGCAGTTTGAAGAGATGTTTTACAGAGCTGAATACACACCAAGCATTGCAAATGCTGCTGATCAGGAGGTTGCTCCCAGTGAGATCAGAACAGAGGTTTATTCTTCCTTTATCAGATTTGCCTTCCAAGTCTCCTCAGAGCAAAAGCACTACCACATACACACAAAAGTTTCATCTTTAAGACCTAGGGCTCTGCAGTTAGCTGTCCTCTGGAAATAAGGAAAAAAGGGGGAGGGGGGGATTTAAAAAAAACCAAACCAACACATATGTCTAGGAAAGAGATTTGTCACACAGGCTTTTCCTCACTCCCTAAAGGTGAACATTGAATATTGTCATACACTCTCCATTGAGGACATAAAGATGAAATAAAAACATATCTGCCTGCTGCCCTCTGCCAGCAGAAAGGGGAGGGGAGAAAAAAACCACCAGAAATCAAGTTGCAAACATTAATTCTCATTACATAAATAACCTTTCTAGTACCTTAATTGGACTGAATGATTTGATACTAAACAGACCTATTTTATTCAGTCTATTGATGTCTGCACGATGAAAAAGTAAAGAATTCATAAATTACATAAATACTTTCTGAAGGCAGTTTCTCAAATTTCTAGTTTTGTCTAAACTTTGATAAACCCTTCCAAACTCTTCTGAAATTGAAACAGCAAGAATTAAACTAAAACTTTCAGCAACACTGTTAATCATTGAAGAAAAACAGTAAAACAAATGAGGCTATTTTGCCTCCTGAATGTGCCATTTCAATACAGCACATTTCTGGAGATGTCTGTTCAAAAAGCAGGGGTTTTCCTGCAGACCTAAATATCCTCATTATAAAGTTTAAAGAAATAAATCCTGGCTTTTTAAAAAAAAAATGAACAAGAGAGCATAATTCTTCAAAATTATTGAATTGCTTTCTTTTATTACCCCTCTGCTAAAAAGAAGATAAATGCAAATTTTGTGTGGAAACAATGGCCTGTTTCTCAAGCAGTAGTGATTGCTAATCAGATTTAGAAATCTGTATGAAAACAAAAGAGGGACAAAAAGAAGGAAAGGGAAACAAGGAGGAGAATATGAATGAGACTGAGAGCAGGTATGAAGCAAAACTTCTTTTTCCCACAATTAAATAACAACAACATAAAACAAAACTCAACCATGTTCCCTGTAACTGAGGACAAGTCTAGCATCATTTGACAGTCAGTGAAGAGTAATTGTACAAGCTTTTGTTAATATGTTCCACCAGGATTTCTCTGAGCACTAGAAGCTGCTCACTGGTTTTGCATAATAAAGCCAACCTGAGATCAGACACAACAAAACTCCATTATTCCCACACGTATCTCAGTACAGAAGCCAGAAAGTGCTCTTTGGAATTACTGTCATGATCAGCATAGACAGATGTAATAAAGCCAAGAGACGGCACCACCAATCCCACTCTCCTTCATTTTCTTCCTAGAACAAACTTTCAAAGAATGAATCATGAAGATTAGTGGGATGGAGCTCTGATGGCAGCCAAGACTTTTATCACATCACTAAATTTAAATGATATATGTATTTATATATATCTATATCATGTATATCATTGAATTCATTAGATTTACTGAATTCTTAAAATCTGGTTGATATGCACTAAATGGGAGAAAGACCATGGAGCTGAGAGTGCTCCATGGAAATTTGCAGTTTCTCGAGGCCAAGTTAAAATTTACTTATGCAGCAGATGTCCAGAGGGTCTTTTGATTTTAAGAGCTACCTGAGATGAGACCTGTACTAAACCTTTTCAAATCAGGCACAAAAAAACCCTCCAATTACCTAATTTTACCAAAATAGCCACAGCAGAATAACTGCTGCCCTCTTCACCCGCAGTTGGCCTAACAATACTTCAGGGATTGTCTCTTTCTTGGGTTTTTGTTTGGGGTTTTTTGTGCTACAGTAAAACAAAAACCACAAACTCTGTCTGGAGCTATTTGTGGAGCGTCCAGCTGTCTGGGATATTTAACTCCCAGAGGAAGAGGGGAACCTCCAAATGAACAAAATTCTATATATCTGACTCTTTTATCACTTCAGCCTAAAAAGTAAGTGCTGATAAGAGAAGACATGTTCACATACCAGGAGCTTTATTTAAACTATTTTCGCTACTTCTTCAACACAGCACTTCAGCATGCTGGGAAGAGTGGCAAACTGGCATTATTTTTATTATTATTTTTTAATATATACTTTGGGTCTGGATATTTCTTACCATAGGAAAGGCAGAATTTCTTTCTTTAATCTCCTCCTGTTGAAACAAGACAATGTCACCCTAAAGTGTCAGGTGTCATTTATTTCACTGAGCTAACAACACTCATTTCCTTACCCTGTTGTTCCTTTAAAGCTTTAAGAGTCTACACGCAGATGCCTCTGAAATGTAGTTCATTTTGAACACAAGGAGGGAAGAGGAGGACAATCTTATCTCACCAGAAAATCTTCATAGAAGCACGTGTTCCTGAAGAAGAAAGGCTCTATGCTTGTAATTTCATTCAATATTTCTTTTCAAGCTTTTGAATAATGGGCTTTACAGAACATCTTTTTGATACCAACTGATCTTTATAGCTAATAAAACCCTCTTACCAGGCTTTGGCACTTACATCTAGAATCCAGAAAGTGTCTTTTACAAATATTTTATTACAAATAATAACCCTAGCTAATTATACGTAGTAAATAACCTCACCTTTCAGGCCTCCCCATATATCACTTTGCTAAGTATTAATCACAGCTTGAAGCTGTCTAAAAGCATGACATTAGAGTGGGGGATCTCTCTGGTAAAGGATCCCAAACTATCCATCAATATCCCTTTCATGAAAAGCGCTGATTAAACCTTCCGGGGGGGGGGGCTCTGATGAGTTTGGGTGTTGGCTCTCCCCTTTGCCAAGCCACGGAGCCAGCACAGCCCAGCCCACCTTCGGCAGGGTGGGAGAGCCCTCAGCCCCCCAGATCTGCTGCCAGGAGCCTGACGTGGCACGGCTGAGTCTGGGCAAGGCAGCAGGAACTGCACAAATTCAGGTCTGAGATCTCCTCTTTCTTAATTAGGACTTGAAACAATAGGTGGGGGAAATTCAGGACCAACGGCTATTATGTATTAGCTTTCATTTCTGTGCATTGATTGAGCTTATGTTGTTTTATGTGTGCGATGAAAGGGCAAATCAAAACCCATTTCTCTTTCGTGTCAATTCTCTTTCTCTTTTTCAACTATTTATCTTGGTATTGTATTGCAGCAACAGATGGCACATTAAAAATGAATTCACTTTTTGGGAACTGTATACTGTGCAGCTTATTCTTCCCATCTAAAATGACGATGTAATTAAATTTCTTTTGGGAAGGTACCTATAAAATACAGTAACATAATGCCCACTTAAGGAACAAGACGTTTTACAATAGAAGCACCTGGGGAAGAACACAAGTCTTCTGGCGAAGAACACAAGTCTTCCTGGCATAGAAACTCTTGGCATGGATATTTTCATATGAATTGCTGATCTAGTTTAAAAAGTATACATATATATGTGTGTGTATAAACATATAGATATTTCCCTCTCTGATTTTTGTGGAGGAATAAGTTACAAGTGTTTCCTACATTAATTTCCCCTGCCATGTTTGCAAACAGGTCTCTCAGAGAAGATTCACTGGATAATATTATTCTTTTAAAAAGTAGCTCCCAATAAATTCAAATAAATAACATCATTGCTATCAAGCAGGGTATAGGTCAGTTTATATGCAATGCCATCAATGTATACTTAGCAAGGTGCTTAGGAAAAATAACCTCCTAATCACGTGAAAATTACATTTGCAGGCTCATAACATTTTAAACGCTAGTCAGGGGATCACATTTAAGGAGCAACAAGCCAGGATAACACATGAGTGAGAAACTTTCCTTGCCAGCATTAACACGTTTGCCACAAATAGAAAGCAAAAGGTTAAATTCCTTCAAAGCACAGTGCCTAATTTGGTGGCAATTAATCAGCTCAGAGAGGAGAATCATCAGAATATCAGCTTTATAGACCCAGAATAAACAGCAGCATGAAATAAATTCCTTTCCTATGATCAACAGCACCTAACAATTACAGGGATAGTCATTAGCAGGCTGCAGAAAAAAAAGAAAGCAAGTGTGTAGGAGGAGGGACAGGTCACACTGAAGCTGCCTTTTTATTAATCATCATTATAGGAAGGGAAAGAAGAAATATTAAGTTTCTGTTCCTATGAAATGTATTAGTCATTATTTTTTAAACTTGATTATCTGTTTTCCAATCCTGAAATCTCTTTCGGACGCTTGAGGGGAAAAAAACCCCAAACATCAAATAGATAAAAAACCCCCAAACAAAAACTCTTCAACAGAGCAGTTACCCACAAATCATGGAGAAACCAGCAATATCACATGATGTCATAGTGTCTAATGAGTAATTTCTACCCCAGGACAAAGTTTCAGTAATAGCACCTTTATTTTCTTTGGTTTTCTACTGCAGCCCCACTTTGCTACATTAGCCTCTCTTTAGGAAAAAAAAAGAAAAAAAAAATTTAAAAAATCAAACATCACTGCATCTTCACTTTTTCTTTAGGTCAAGAATATCAAAACTGGACAGTACTTTCAGTATTTTCACCTACCTTAAAATTTCCATCAGAAAGGACAGAGCTAATAATCTCAGGGAAAGGGGCATGGATGGCTTTCCCACCACCAGAGGAGTTAAAAAAATACAGTAAAACCCAACAGATATACGTGCTCCTTGGTCTTTAAAATACTGCAATATGATTTTGGGGGATTTTTTTGAAGCGCTGTTGTTGGAAATTTCCTGTGCCTACATGAAAGATGGCATTTAAACTGTTGTAACTTGGCCGAGTCAAAAGCAATTTGCAGGAGGACACTGAAAGGCAAATATACACATACAAGGGACAGGTCTGCTAACATGTTAAATAAACCACACTTACACACAGAGCCTGACAGTTCCTTTCACAAAATAAATACATTTGAAAGTAAATACATTGTCCTGTTGAGTCAGGCTGCATTTGGCATCTCTGCTTTCCCTCCTCCCACCCCCCAAGAGTGTGTCAAGGATGTTTTCATCCCCTTGTTTGTCTGTCTCCCCTAATCGGGAAGCTGTTGTTGTACTGAGCAAGTCAGGGTATTTAGTGGAAATCAAGATGGATTTCGTTTGGAATTAAGTAGATCCCCATGACAGGAAATATTAAGAGATGATGGATGTCTGACAAATATTTAAATTAAAAAAAAAAAAATCAACTCCCATTTCAGAAGGCAGTCTGCAAAGGTAGATTTATGAAACTGAACTTTAAACTTAAAGGAGTTTTTTGGTTGGCTTTTTTTTTTTTTTTCCCCAGCCTTTATGTATTAGCAACATGGATTTAATTTAGAGATTAAATAAACACTAGTTTGAGGCAGTCCACCAGGGCTGAAATGCTTCATGGAGGCAGGCTCACAGTTTTGAGGCTATGAAATATGTCTCCTATTTTGACACTATTGTAATAGCATAGTTGTTCACTTTCCTTGTTTCCATGGGGTTTATGGTCCATAAAGTTTAATAACAATCTTAACAGCTGAACAGTGAGCACACATCTCTGGGAAGCTTCTGTAAGAAACAGGATCTGAATTTTATCCATGTAATTTTTAGTGGCAGTATATGTCCTATACTCACCACTGTCCACAAAACACCCACATCATTAAAGAAGGCACCAAGCAACACTGAATCACCTCAGAAAAGAGACCACACACCCTCATATCCACCAGGAGCTGAGTGAACAGCACTCAAACCACCAGATTATGAAATTGCTGAATTTCAGAAAAATTGAAGAAAAAGCTTTATCAAAGCTTGATAGGTGCCATTGGAAAAACATGCAGGAGCACCCACAAGGAGCAGAGCAGTGGCTTTCTTCCATCTGAGTTGGTACCAAAAAACCCCAATGTCTTGGGTGCAGGTGGGGTGCAACCTTCTGCTCTAAGGGGGGCAGACCTCCCTCTTCACTCATCTTTCTCCACTCCCACAAGGTGAGGCAGGAATGATTCAGTTCCTCACAAAACTGGTCCCTAGGCTGTACCTTGACTAATTGCTTTCCATAAAACGTGAGTGAAAAGGCCCTTATTTTGATGCAAGGAGAGGAAGTGGGTCTCCTCAAAACAACATTCAAGCCTGTAAGCATCTTAAGACATAGGCCCACCTCTGGCTTTACCCTCTGAGACAGCCCAAAACAGAGGGAAAAGGGCTAAACAAGCCACAGGAGACTCTTCACCAGATGGCAGGTTCCCAAAACCACTGCAACACACCCCAAACCTCCATCTCACTTCAGCCTCTGTCTGGCTCATCTTTGGAAATTGCTTTCTTTCCAGCTACCACCAAAAAAAATCCAACCAAAAAACCAACCAGCTACGGAATCTGGCAAACCTGACAGCCCTAAAACTATGTGGGATTCACCTGCATCTTCCCAGGCATCAAGCTCAAGAGATGACGCAGGAGTCAGCCCTGCTGGCCTTGCCTGCCTTTAACCTTGGCTCGTTTGGGCTCTGACCAGAGTGTTTGGATCTGACTCATGGACTGGGAGCTTTGCAGGGCAGGGAAAACTGATTTGTGATCTGGATCAGAAAGTAAAATTTGCACACAAATCCTGCAATATTGGTCAAAAGTTAATCTGAGATCTCTTTTATACAGCCTGATGGAAAGTTTCAGGTGATATAAGGCACACTGGTAGAAAAACACCTTCCCCCCTGCAGCTTGGCTTTAACTGATTCATTTGTGACTGCCTTGGACTGGAGTCCCAAATATTGAAGAATCATGTTAGTTCAAACCAATCAAAGATAAGATCTTCCATCCACTGATAATTCCACCTTTCCACTATTTTAATGATTTTTAAGGGTTCTTTTGAAAAAAGAGACATAAAAGGGAACATTCAACTTTCAAACCTGGATTTACATAACAATTTGTAAGGAGAAGCTCTATACTAGTACAGAATATTAAATGAATTCCCCCATTTTAAATAATTGAATAGATTTCAACTTGATTGTGTCTCTTTAACATTTCAGTAGATCTTTTTTTTCAATGAATTTGACACATCAAGTAATATCAGAGTAAATCTACCTAAAATATTTACAATTACGTGCAAGATATTTTCACATGAACCAGTAAATTGAAACTTCCTCTCAAAGGAGAGACATAAAAAAGTCACTTTTATGGTGGTTATTGTAATTTTAATAGGCAATTTCATAGGTAAACAGAAGCGCTTGATCTCCATTCACTACTGTATAACAGGCTGTGCTGCATATCTAATGGAATCACATGGATTTGTGTACAAAATGAACAAGAATTATAAATGGCTCCTTCTGTGATTTAAACTCTACTGGTTTATGTACCTCAGCTACAGTGCCTGAGAAGAAAACACAACACACATTTGTATCACACAAACAGGCAGCCCACTCCTCTGGGGAATAAAGTTTCCAGGAGGAAACGCTCCAGTTTGGTGTTAAAGCAGCAGCTCAGCAGAAGGAGCTATGCACACATTTTCAGAGTAACCTCCATCCAGGCTGGTTCACTGAAATGTGTGCAAGCTCAAAAAGATCCGAAATTTGTGTGGACAAATGACACTTTCATGGCTGGAGTAGATTAATGGAGCAATAGATTTAAAGGCTAGAAGAGATCATTATGATCATCTACTATGACCTTCTGTTTAACAGAATTTAGCCAAGGGATTCCCACATCCAGCCCATGGCTCATAACTTCTGGTTGAGCTACAACCAATACCTTTTAGAAAGATACGCAATCTTGATTTAAAGACTTCAAGTGATGGAGAAGTCACTACATTTCCTGGCAAGTTGTTACTGTGCTTAATTGTACTGTTTCTTTTTTCTTATTTTCTTTTTTAATTTTACAACTACAATTTTGTAGTTTCAGCCCAGTTACTTTATCTCCTCCTGCTAGATTAAAAGTCCTTTTCTAGCAGAAGTTTTCTCCAAGCAAGGAATATCTTCATCTTTTCCTCACAAAGTGCTGCTTTATTCTTCTGCTATGGGATAAAAGTTCTCATCATTCTCATAGGTATTTTCTGAAATCTCCAAATTCTTTACATGTGAACACCAACACTAATACTTGTCAAATAATGTTTAATTTATAGGGGTAATAACAGTAATAATAATACTGCAAGGATAAACTTGGAGAAGAAAACAAGCATGTACGCCATTTGGTCTTTTTCTTACACGTGCTCATGCAAATATCCTTTAGAGAAAAGGAAGAAAAAAAAAAGAAAAATCTAAATATGCTGAGTTTAGCCAGGCTGGAAGACATGAGGATAGTAAAACAGCTCAGCAGAGCACAGATCTTGGGGGTTTTTTGCCAAGTTATGTTTGATGCAAGAATTCATGAGGCGTAGGTACCCCCACAGTCCTCTCCATCATTCCACCTGGCCTGGGTCCCAGGCATGCTCAAGGAGGTTTTCAGGTGCTGTACCTGACCCAGGCATGCACAGGGGGCTACAAGAGCAGGCTGCCAGCTCCAGAGCATCTGAAACTTTCTAACTCTATGAAAATCCTCAGCTGCTTGTCAGGACAGCTTTATGGAAAGTGAGATGAGGTTCTGGCCCCAGCATTTAACTACACTTGGCCATAACTCAATTTCTCACAAATAGCAATTTTGGCATGTTCTGGTTCTCTTGCACAACTGTGATACATGCAGTGGGAATAATAAATTATCATGCTATTACGTGACAACAGAAACCAAAACGTGTTTGGTTCCATGTGTAGGACTAAAAACGTGGGCTGTGATTTCATTGCACTTTCACTAGGCTGGAATCCCATCTATTTACATTGTTTGGTAATGAACTACTGATCATGTGAGACAGAATTCATGGGAAAAGTGATTGCCTTTATAAAGAGGGTTCTGAATGAGGGGGGGGTTTGTGATGAAAAGCCTGGGTATCTGTAGTTAGAATCACTCCCTTACATTTCAGGCATATATTGCACTGACACTGACAACGCGCGGTTTGGAGGAATGTCCACAAATGCTACTTCTGCTTCAGATGTGGAAAACACAACAAATGTGCAATACAAACACCAATGTCTTTTTATAATTCATCAGAATCTGCTGGATTCCCCCAGTGTTGTTGAGAAGTTAAGAAGAGGATAACAAGAGGCATGCAATTTAAGACAACCTCTTACTTAGGGGGGGGAAAAAAGAAGCTATTTTCATTCTAAGAAGACAGTGGGTGGGAAAAGAGATTTCTGCTAGGGAAACAAGCAGTCACTTTCACTGAAAAGGAAATACTGAGTTGCTTTGTCCTAAGGTCTCAGTGGAGCAAAGCCTGATGGTTTAACCATGGCATATGGGTTGCAGCCCAAGAGAGCTGAAGAGAAAATTTGGAAGCTCGTGTCAAATTTTCTGCTCTCTACATAGCTTTGGCCTAGGCCTCAGCAGCAGTCTCGAGGGACAGAATGATGTACTGCAATATAACAAGCTGCCTGACATTTTGAAATGCCTTAACCCCCAGCTTTCCCTCCACCTTTTAGCCCTTGCAGCAGCCTCCCTTCCCACACGGAGCTGCACAATGTACAGTGCAAGACTTCACTGCAAAGAAAAAAGTTGTCATGTCTTTGTCCTTGAGGGTTTTAATCGGCAATGACTCCTGGCTTCGTTAATAACATTTTCAGTAATATAATAGGAAAGGCCAGTTATTGTTCAGAAGGGGAGGGATGTGCATGTCTAATGTCCCTTACTCAGGTGCAGGCCACGTCTCAGCAAAGTCTTGGGACTATTTTCAAGGTTTTTTCAAACCAGAATCCAGGATGAGGGGGCAGGAAAAAGGGAAACCACCATTTTCCTGTAAATGCAGAAATTGCAACCTCCTACTACAACACAAAGCCTCCTGAATCCCGAACAAAGGAAGCTTTAGAAGCACAAATGTGAATGTTGAAGCCAAGCTGGTGCACACAAGCAAGAAGAAATTTATTCTATGCTTCCAACAACTTTTAGATTTATATCTGGCTGTTGGGGGGGCCAAACCCTTAGAAACAGTGCAATAATTATATATCAAAACCAAAATCCTTCTCCCCCCTTGACATGGAAAATGCTGCAGAACCAAAAGCATTATTAATTTTAAAAACTCTACATTCTATTACAGGCTTGGACTCCAGTAGCCCAGCTCACAGGCTTCCTTTTCTCTAAAAAGTCAAAACATCGAGGGGTCGAATAGAGCTCCTCTCATACATTACCTCCCTAATGACTTTGACCTATTAATAAGTGGAATCTATCAAGTATACTCTCTCCTACAGTATTTTGTCAATCGTTATACGCCTCAATGGGGCCACCATTAAAAATCTGCCAATTAATTCAGTATTTAGGACACTGTTACTATGAAATATGCTATGTATCATGCTATTTCTCATTATAAATATAGAAATGCTGTAAATTACAAGGTGAGATTAGTATTTTCTGCAATAAGAAGTGACACCTTTTAATGATAATCATTATATATTTTGCCTTTTCTCTCCTTCAGCGGGGTTCTTTTATAGCTGAGCCATTCCAAGCAACAACAATCTGAATGCCACAATGGATACCAGGAAAGATGTTCTTTCAACACTCCAATTCCTATTTCCTGCCATTCTGTATTAAATCCCTTTTGCAGCAGGGTCTAAATATGCCCCCTAATTAATATTTATTCTTCCAAGAAAGTTAACTGAAGGGTTTTTCCCAAATTTTAAACAATGCTTTATTAAAAATAATATCTACAAATAATATTAGGTATCTTACACTGAATACATATTTATGTACTACATCTGAATAAAATGCTTTTGCTGACCAAAACATAGCTCTTGCTCAAAAATGATTAATTGTGGCTTTCTGGTCAATAAAACGCTAAATAAAATGAAGGCTGAGAATCTAATGTGGGTGAAAGTCTCTAATGGCATTTATTAATTAATTTATTTAATTTTGATTTTTTTAAAAAAAAAAACGATGTTTTGAGTAAAAATATTTTATTTAATCTCCCATGGATTAAAAAAAAAATAAACGTATTAGCATCAGTTTGCATGATTGCAATGAATAATGTGAAAAGTGGCTCTAATAGAGTTGTAGCTGTGGTTTCATTTATTCTAGATGAAAAATGACATTTATCAAACATTTGATCTGATGGGCTATGTATTTATGGAGAAACAAAAGAGAAGAGATTAACTGGCAAGAAAATCCATTTTGATTAGAATTATTTAATGTTCTGTGTATGTGTTACAAATAACCCTCCCCCCAGGAGGATTCCTTTGAACCAGATTTCTTCAGTTATTATTTTTATTTAGCACTGAGACCATATGACCTCAGAACGGAACCTTTTAAAACACTTGACAAAAATCAAAGGTATAAGAACTTTTATCTATACTGTTTCCTCTGTAAGGAAAATCTTATTGCTATATGGTATACACTTGTTAAATTAAACTTCTATTGTTTTTCAACATATTTTTTATTATTATCATTTTAGGATCTCTGCTAGTACATTTCTCAATGATATTTCACTTGGAACTGCAACCATTTATCTAGTTGAAGCATCTGTGTGTTTAACATATGGACTGGAAACTTTCCACTACAATGACTGTGTTCTGCCAAAAAAGCCAGCAAAAGAAAATGTTCTGATGTAAATATAAGCTGATATCCAAGTTCTTCACAGGTTTTGAATCTTTAACCATCTAAGCAAAGGAGAGCTTATTACAACTGCAGTTTTGTTGAAAACAAAACCAAAATAAGACAAAATAAAACAAATTAAAAATAGAAAACCAGCAAAAACAGGCCCTGTGTATTGCAAATCCCCATTTTGGCAACCCAAAGAGGGAATATAAGCTTAAAGGCCTGAATTTAACAAACCTAATTATCAAGGCTTAATTAGTACCAAGGGTAAAGCTTCATGGAACACCTGCAGACTTAATTTATGTCCTGACAGAGAGGAACAAGTGTTAATGGGCTGTATTTATGTTAATACCTGAACCTTAGAGAGCCAGTGGGATAAAACAGACTATGCACTAGTTTTTTGTTTCAAGCTACAGAACAAACATAAAAGATTTTAATCTTAATATTAGTTTGCACCTAAGTCCTCAGGGAAAGTATAGATCTATTTAAACTTTAAAATTGGAGATGCTGAACACTAAGAAGAAAAAAGTAAGTTAATTTAAAAAGTGGCGTCAGTGCAGAAAATATCAAACCAAAAAGGGTCTGTGGCCATTTTCTGAGCATCCTGCGAGCAGATACTGTTTTTTTAAAACCTCTTACACCACACCGTTGATGCTTTCTGCAACACGAACGTAGATTTTTTCATGTTTTTGATGCATAATACAATTCTTTTCTACATTCAGAGGGAAGGCAAAAATGCTGCCCACCATAACAGCAGTGCTGAGAGTATTGCCCCTGCCTGCTGGGACGTGGTGGACATGATCTGAGTTGGCTTTGGGCCCCTTTTCAGAGCAGAGCCCTGTGGGGAATGGGGCCTCTCACTGTCTCCAGAGCTCTGGGAGCCCAGGCTATAAATGGGCCATATGGTGCCACCAGTCCCAGCTCTCCCTGAGTGCCAGGAGAGTACAGAACATTCTATATCCGTGCTCTCTCTGAGTGCAGTTAACTACCTTGGAGCTGGGGTTTAGTAAGAAAAACAACCTGCGTTTTTCCCACTGAAGATGCAATTCTATTGTAGCAACACTGGCTCATCCTCACTTCTGGCACTGCAAGCATCCTGACTAAACTCAGGGAGAAGGTGTTCCGGTGGCATTTTTCTGCCCTTCCTTTTGGTCCTTGGCCACTCACCACCTTGGAAAGATCCCTCCTGGGAGTGTGGCCATTCCCCCACGGGAACACAGCTTGGCTCCACACCCCGTGCCCAGGGACACCGTGTCAGCAGGGCTTCCCAGCAGAAGGTCAGTGAAAACTTCCCCTTTTTTCTCTTCTAACTAAAGGTTTGCCTCTGCCCAAAGGCCTAAAACAGTTTTCCTGTCTGTCATTTCCTGTAAGGACACCAGGCCCGAGGCTCTACAGCTGCCCAAGGGAGAGGTAAGAGTATTTACAGGATGACCCATAGGAATTCAAGCTAATTTAAAGACGTATATCTTGGTTCAGCAGGAATGGGTGGATTGGTTAGTGTCTCCTCCTCCCCATATTCTTCAGTGTGATGGCAAGAGAATTCTTCAAGTTTTTGTTTTCTTTTTTTTTTCCTTCCTGTTTTATAATCCTCCTTAAAATATTGACACTGTTGCCTTTTTTTTCTGCTTTTTTTTCCTGGCAGTGACCACCCCCTGCCACCAGCCCATCTGCCACATTTCAGGGGTGTACAAACCATCAGCACTTCCCATGGCTGGACTGAAAGTGTCACGGAGGATGTTTGCACAGCTGTGGGAACAGGGGCCATGGCAGGGCCATGTTTTAGTGCAGTCAGCTGGGGAGTGCAGCAGCCCCAGTGTTGGCTGGGAGGGATTTGTGTTACCTTGTAGGAGACCCCATCACCCTGCATCTCTCAGAGGCTCCTTCTGTGCGAGGACAAGCTTCCTGAGGCTACCTGAGTGCACCTTAGAGCAAAACCCGCCCAGAACTGACTGGGCTGGCTCTGTGTAATTGTGGAGGGGTAATTCCACTCACTTCCAGTCCTTAGACTTGGAAAGGCTTCGAAGGACAAAGTGGAGGAAGACTTTTCCATCTCACCTGCAGCTTTCCAGCGGCCCAAAGCATCACAGCAAACCTCAGGAAGAGCGAAGTCAGCTTCCCCCTGCCCCCTGAGGACCATCCCCTGTCCCAGAAATGCCTGGGAGCCCTTGCACTGCCTTGGAGGAGCCATGGCCAGTGGAGTGTTCTCCCAGCTTGGGTCTCCAAGGACAAGAGCTCCTTGTACCTCCCAAGCCAACCACCTGGTGTCCTCGACACCCTAAACTCTCGCACCTTGGAGTGCTGCTGGAAACATCTGCCCTGCCACCGAGTTTGGAAACACTTTCTGAAACGTGACACAAGCACCTCAGCAGCACCAGGAGTGAAACTGTGGTGTTCAGAGAGACTTCGCTCTCTGTTTGTTACTTGCTCTCCCTGTGTGAAAACGAAGAACACCGACACCTGCTTCTCAGGGCAATAATTAGTTGTTTCCATGGAGGGGTGCAGTGAAAATAAAAAAATATTAATGGTAGCAGCAAACTCTTCTCTCTCTCTCTCTAAAGATTCAAACTCTACAAAAGGTCACCTACCAGACCAATCCACAACTGAATTATTGTGCAAAAACTATGCATTGAAAATAATAATAGTCATTCTATGGCCTTCTTTTACTACTTTTATCAGTAGTAGTACTTATATCTCTTTTAAGCCCATGTTTACCTCTGGCAAATTTACCAGACCTCGAAATGTGGTTTTCCAAACCGGACATTGCATATCAACACCAATCTAATATTTATGGTCATTGTGGAGAGAACTCAAGCAAAGCATGTTGATTTCTTTTTTTTTTTTTTTTTTTTTTTGTGAGCAGCAATGACACTGATGCCGAGCACACACGAGTTCTCATGTGCGCACACGTGTGCAGATGTGTTCTGGTAAATCACCCCCAGGCCAGCGTTACGGGAAGAACACGGCCGAAGCTGCGGCGTAGGATTCTGCAGCTCACGTCTGCTTTCATCTTGGTCACGTAACCACGTTTCAGAACAATCCGCTTTCTCTGTATTCTGTAAAACTAGCTCGAGACAGACGATAAACGGAAATAACCCTTTAATCAGATCGTCAATGAGCATTCTGAGAATTAAAATACAAATCCTGGACAAATTTAGTCATCAATTTCGCAAAAAATATTTGGCATGGGAAGTCGGAGATCTTTTTGAGGTCTAAAAGGTTGATTTCTTGAGTTTCTTAAAAGCAGAAACAACACTTGTCATACACAGTTTCAATCAGGCTTCTTGTTCTGTTTTCTAATTTCATTTCATCCCACTTTAACATGGCGTTTTCCACCTCCCTCAGATCTTCCCACAGAATCAGTCAGGCAGAAGAAACACTTGAGTAGCTTGTGCAAGCAGGGTGGCTGAGCTGGTCACAGTACTTGTCCTGGACACATGAACCAATTTTGCAGCAAAAAAATAAGGACAATGTTCAGATTGTGGTGTTTACATTAATCCAAACTATATTATAGAAAGCTGTCCTCAAAGCCATGTATTATCTGCTACCAGGTATGGTGAAGCCAAATAAGAACAGGAAAAAGAAAACCAAAACAGTTCCTAAGATTTTATTTTCCACTTGGGAAATTTTCACATCAGTGAAATGAATAGCCGTTTTGCTTCAGCAGGTGCATTTCTTTTGGGGTCATCTTTTGCTCAGCAGGAATGGACAAGGATGAAATGGGATTTATGGGGCTTTTAATTTTTATTCTTTAATGTTTCTATTTTCTAGTTCAAATATATTTTTATTTAATGTTTTGAAATATGGCTTCCCAGTTGAACCTCATTTTAGTTTCACAAAGTAAATGCAATTTATGTGTTGCAGTGAAAGAAAATACAAAAAGAAAGAATAAAAGTAGTGAATTTTTTCGTATTTCAGACAAGAGCAAAATTTTTATCCAACCTGAAATATTTTCCATGCTTGCTTAAAAATCCATAAAATGAGCAATTGCTCATCAGCTTAAGAGTTATGTATGTGAAATCTCCTGCACACAAGTCAGGGCCAACGCACGACTGAAGATTTCTAACCATTTGTTAAATGTCCCACTCTGCAAGCGCCAAAGGATTGAAGAGTAAAAATGAATGAGGGAAGACAAGGTTCCAAGTCACTAAACTGTAGAGATGTCACAATCTTTTCTGTAGGGAAATACTGCAGTTGCACCACAGTCAGGAGAGACCTCTGCTGCCTTTACACCAACACAGGACATTCAAATTTTAACTGAAAGAAAACAGCAAAGGCAAGTGCAGATAAAGAGAAGAATAAGCAGCTCTACAAACAGACCATAAACTTTTATCCTGGTACTGCTGAGCTACATGAAACTGTGCATCAGCTGCTGATGTTCCACTGTCAAATAGTCTCTTGGCTTGGTATGCACTTTAACAAACATGGATAGAAGTTATTTTATGAATTAGAAACTTTAGCTACTGAGATAAACACACAGACAGTGTCTTCCTGTGCACACAGAACAGCTTAGCTAGACTGAAACTCTGACTAAACACATTCAGTCAGCACACAATAGTAGCTGAGTTTTTTATGTCTTCAAATGCAAACTCTTATCAAACATCATAAATACTACAGGGCAAATCACATCCTTGTTGTTCCATTTATTCAACATTTGATAAAATCAGTGAAGTGATCAAACAGCAGGTTCCAGCAATCTTTTGGTTTGTTTGCACTTTTTGTCAATGGAGGGTTTAAACCTCCATTATTTAAGGTACTTTATGATCTCTCTGCAATTATATAAATGCCATTTCAATTTTGCAGGAATGTAATACAAAAAAGGCAAATATACTGCACACTGTATTGCAGTGAGCCACGTCCTACAGGTATCACCCAGGAGTGACAGACAGGGTCACAAAGTTAGTCTTACACTTTCAAAACACTACCCAGCTCTTAGATAACTCTCACATCACCCCCTGCACCATTTGCTGTTCATAGATGAGGAAAGCAAGGCACAGAAATGGAACAGAACTGCTGTGTAGGGATGCAGCAACCTGGAAAGATCAAAAGGTTGGAAGTTGCTGATTTCTCCACCCGACCTCTGCTTTTTCCTGCTGTGTTTGTCCTTGGTCCCATTGCTTATGGTGAGGGACTCACTGAGGTTGCTAAACTGCTCCTGTGCTCCTAAATTTTAGCAATCATGTTAAAAATGCCATTTCAGGCAAATTTCCACCAGAGATAAAATTATAAATCTCTAGACTTCATAAATCTTTACCCTTGTGATTTCCACACTTCTCCACAGAGAAGATGCAGAGGGGCTGAAGCAGGGTAAGGGTGTTAGAAGTTTGAAGTTTTCAAACAGTGAAAAGTACCTTTCCACTTCCCCTGGACTCTGCAACACCTGGATTTTGGCTTGGATTTCTTTATCTCAAATGCTGACCGAAATATTGAATTCACTCCATTTATGCCAAATTTTGTCAAAGGATTTTTGTTAGAAAATGAGAATTACTATTTTATAATGAGTAAACATTTAATATATCTCTGTTACACCATTGAAATATTCTGCAAATAAACAAAATTCCTTTTTTTTCTTAGCACTTTTCCCATCCCTGATCTGTACTTGTTCATGGCATGCACCAGAAGTCTTTCACTGATACTAACAAATTTCACTGACATGTAATTTTTACAGCTGTAACACACAAAAGAAGAAAATTTTGGCATCTTTATTTACTAAATTTCCTAAAGTGTCATTTTTTGAGTGTTAATACATCAATCTGGGACAAATTTAAAATAAATTTGTAAATTATTAGTATTTTGGAAACAAAACCAATTCTTATTAAAAAAAGAGCAAACGAGGAGAGAAAAAGATAACAAGAAGACTGACTGTCTTTTTAAATTTCTATCCTGTCCTCGTGTCAGTGCAGCTTTGCCAGCTTCCCACAGTAAGCAGGAGCAAACATCCCTCCCAACTCCAGGCTCCATCCATGAACTTCCTGGCTTCTGTGCGTTTATGTCATGCTCTCCATAATAATTCTGATTTATGTAAGCTAAGACCTGAAGGTTTAATAATATTTTCAAATGCAGGATTTTGACAATAATTATGTCACTAGGCTGAAACGGTCACTGCTGAAACTATCCCTTTATTTTCAAGAATTTTTAAGTTCTTTTTGCCTCTTAAAGTATACACACACTGTCCTAAATTATGCCACCTTAGCCTAGAAAATGCTTACTAGTTTACTCAAGTATCAGTGTTTTTACACAGCAAAAAAGAATGGTCAGTAGTAGAAGAAGGGATGAAACTCAGATGAAAATCTCACATGTGGATGCCCTCCCTGTGCACACTCAAATTGCAGCTGATTGCAGCAACAGATGCACTGGACCTGCTTGGCACCCTCTCTGGTGTTACCAAGATTGCAATTATCATATTTTCTCTCTGCTCCTTGAAAGCAGTAACATCACATGCATCCCAGCTGCTCCCAAACACGAAACCACAGAAAACAACAATTTATACCACGGAAGAGGACAGAAGGAAGTTTTTTAACTCCTATATGACTGGGCATTAGGGAAGGAAATTATCATTCACAACAAATCAACAGCCTGCTAAACACCACTAACACATCAGCACATTCCAGAGTGTTTTCCTTTTATCTTCCTCATCTAACACAATCTAAAAACCAAGGAAGAACATATTTCGTTTCACTGCTTCAGCAGCAAAATGGACCGGGAGCTTTACTGGTCTCATCAGCTTTTCGTTCCCTTTGCACACGAAATTTATATTTCTCGGTGTCAGTGTCCTTAGAAGAAGAGTGAACACAGCATTAGGATCATTAGTCATCTTTCATGCTCTGGAGGTCCTTCTCGACCAATTTAGTAAAGAACAATGCTGTGCAAAAGAGACAGGGTGGCTGCTAATGACAGGCAACAGTTCAATATTTTATGCCACCTTAAAAAAGTTTCAGTAACTGAAGGTGTTCTCACATTAATTCTTTGCATCAATTATTGACAGAGAATTTAATTTAAAGGCAACTAGTCAGTAACCTAGGGGTACTGTTTTAAATAATTTATAATTTCTGCATGGGTGTAATCATATTGCTATTGATTAAGATCCAGTCACTTCTACCAGTCCAGCATGTCTCATGCTAATTAATTTTAGTGATATCACCTTTTTAACTCTGTATTCCCTGGTAACAGGAACTCATTATTAAAAAATAATTTAATCAGGAGCAATCTTTTAAAGTTTATTTGATTAGTACTTGCTGGGCCATTGAAAAAGAGTATTTTAAATGCAAGTGAAATTAGAAACTGAAGAAGGATAAAGACAGAGTGATAATATCAAGAGAAAGGCAAGAATGCTTTAAAAAACCCCTAAGATCTTAATTAGATATGGGAAAGAAGATTAAGAGGGAGTTATCATCATTGCCCCTTGATCACAAAGTTGTTACATGCATTAACTCCCATTTAAATCAATAGAAATTTTGAAGATCAGTGCCTTTCCAGTGAATTGCAGCTCTCAGTGTGGCCAGCCCAGACCCTCTTAACAGCCCAATAAAATACAATAAAACATTCCAAGTCAAGAGTGCGAAGTCCTTCATAGCGTGTCCCCCTCCTGTTTCTCATGTCAGAAACCAGCAGAGACTGATTCTTCCCTTCACCCATCCACTGTGGAAGATTCCAGTGCCTACTGGAGACACTTTTACTTTTTCAGGCTGCCTCAAAGTTTTGCAAGTGCTCCCTCAAATGTACACAGAACTACCCCCATCAACCTTAAACCCCTTTTAAAAATTCCACATCAACAAAAGGAATATTTAGGCTGTTGGGGCTTGTTGGAACCTGCTGCCTCCCCTGATTTATTTGCCATGATGTCCTTGTTTCTTTGGGCTCTACCACATTGGCGGTGTCCTGTCCTACTCATGGGCTGTGAACTTCCAATCAGGAACTGCCTTTTTATCCCAGGTGTGCACTCCTGTGGTGCTCAACAAAGCAAAAATGACTCAACATTGACACTTTGGCGCTGCAGGAACACAAGCAATAATAAAGCAGCAAAACCACCTCAAAGCACGTGAGTGCACATTTAGCTCTCCAAAGCCTGCTGCACACATCCCATTCAGGGAATTCAGTCGAATTCATTTGGCCAAGACAGCCCATTTTTGATGTCACTAATTACTGCACGTAGAAGGCTTCATCTACAAGCAGCAATTTGTAAACACAGAGCCTTCAAGGGTGGAGTTTGAGCACTTTCTGGTGAAACCTGACGAACCAATTTCCTGGTTTTCCCAGGAAGGATTTGACAAACCCTACAGGCAGTTTGTGACTGCACGGGAAGCACACAGACAAGTGAGCAGCCACTGCCAAGGGAAATAAAACCTTTCTGAAAGCAGGTCTTTTCTCCAGTTAAAGGCAGTGGAAAGGACGCTACTGATTTCAACAAGAGCAGAATCTGAGAAAGTTTTCCTCTAATAGGCACAGATGTTTGGAAGGAAAGTTAACACCAGGATAGAAGTCCATCATGGAAAGGAAGAAACTGGAACACAGGGAGGAGGCTGCAAGAGAAGCACTAAAGGGAAGCACTAAAATCTATTTCTGATTTTTGTAACCTTTCCATGGCAATCAGGCTGACAATTCCTCACATATATCCAGTATCAGCAAGGACACAGGGCAGGGACTGCAAAGACAATGAGTATAATCATATCTCCTGGAGTCAAAACATTTAGCCTATAAGTAAAATGACAAACCTTGTAATTTGAACTTGACACATGCTAGAAACAAACATCCACCAACTAATGCCACAAAGGACATGCAATCTTTGTCCCTGAAGACACCATTATGTAAATTAAATTGAATCTAGTCCACTTTGAGGTTTGCAATCAAATGGGTATTTTTAATATCAATAAAAATTGAGCTTTCCCCAGAGAATCCAAATCAAGCTGCTTTTGCAGAACAAAAGGAAAATGCTGAAACATATATGCTTTTAAGATAACGCAATGAATGTAAAATTCTTAGCAAAACCAGTACATTCAAATCTACTATGACAAATAAACTGTGAGGAAGAATAAATTGATCCGACATTTGTATTCTCTTAGAATAAAGAAATAAGAGAGTTGGGGACACCTGGGTACTGGCTGCCATAGCTGCAGGAGGCTCTGAACACCCTTCACACCCACTGCAATCACCACTAACCTCACACCCTCACACTGGGGGAAAAAACCCAATAATGCCAACAAGGACTGCCTATGATTTATTCAGTTCACACTGTAAGGAAAAGGGATACAAGAGGGTGAAAGCTTCTCTTGTCTGCTAGAAATGATTTTCATATATGAAGCCTGTTACATAAATCTACTGTTACACACAAGTACTAAATAAATGTAATATACCATTAAAAATAAAGGAAACATCAAAACAATAATTAGGCAAGTGTGCTCTGTTTTCTAATAAGGATCAACCCCATTGCTAATCTACCTTGAATAATGGCTTTGTTAACAAAATTGCAACTGCAAAAGGTTGTGTTAGACAGTCACACCTGGTAGTATGAGACCACATTTCAAACAGTTCGGGGGAAAAAAAAATTACACCATTAAATTTACTGAATACCTTGGCTAGGGTTAAGTATTTTATGCAGGCATCAGCATCTTTAAGGAGTTCACCTTTTAAAAGGAGCAGGTTTTTTGTTGTAAATGGCACTGACACTACAACAAGAAAGTTCATTTCACAAAGATGATTCATTAAGAAATAAAATATTCATGGCTGACAGCTTGAAGGATCGCCATACAGTTTTATTCTAATGCACCTGTCCTCTTTGTCAAGTCCAATATGGGATGTCATGTCGCCAAAGTTTTATTTAGAAATTGTTTGTCAGAGTGAGCTTTCTAATGTGAATGAAAAATTCATTCCCTCATTAAGAAGATTTTCCATGAAATGTCTAGGATTTTCAATGAACACCAGGACATGAACCAATTACTGTTAAACACTTAAAGAGACAGTGTCCTAGCTCACTCAGCAAAACCCTTAATGCACAAGTGTATGGAAAGAACTCAATATCTATCAGCACAACACAAATGAAATATCAGTTTTATTTTGGGGATTGCGCTCCTTCCTGCCTTCCATCTTCTTCCTTTTCTCTTCTGTTCTGTTTTCTTTTTTTTTTTTTTTCAGGGTCAAATGGAAAATCATGAAGTTTGAAAGTTCTCAGTCAAATGCACACACCAGATGCTGAGAACTCGTATGTGACTTGAAGGACAAAAGCATGGCATAAATTTAGAGAGACTCAGATTAATTAGCTGAAAAAATACGTACGTGTAAAGCAGCCAACACTTCTCTGTGTTTCTTTATTTGTTGAAGTCCTGTTCATTCCCTTTGTGTCTTTTCCTCCAAGTTTACCTACCGCAGCTAAGACAGCCCCTGACCCAAGCCCTGAGCCTGGAGGATCATAGACCAACACACTGCAAAGCAAAAGATTCTGCCGAATCTCTCCCTAAGAGGTAACTTCTTATTTCACAGAAAAACTTCCTGCATTCATGGAAGCAATGATCTATGTCCCCTATGCTTTATTTTTATCGTTAAAGGAATTGGACTGAGGTGCTCCCATGACCAGATCTCCACAGGTGCGCACTCTCCTCAGCTGGAAGAACTGTAGAAAATAATTTACCTACTCCTTCCAGACTTCAGGCTGTCAGGCAGCTCACCTGGAGCCGAGGTTGTGCTGCTGGCTAGCTGAAAACCCGAGACATTCCCGCCGGTCTGATCTCTTCCCTGTGCTCCATTGCTTGGCATCAGCCTGCTGCAGAGCTGCCACCCCACGGGGCAGGGGGTCTGTGTGCACGCAGAGCCCAACACCTCCTGAACTACAGCTCCCGAAGGAGCCAAGCTGCCCCAAGGGCCATAAACAATCCCTGCCAGCGCTGAGGCTCTCCAAACACAGCTGTGGGCAGGGACAGCCTTGCTCTGTCCTGGCCTGAGGAGCAGAGCTGGGAGATGTCCTCTCCCTTCAGGCTGTGGTGGACACCACACACGTGCTGGGGTGCCTTGGCTTGTGCTCCACCTCTCTGCAACCCACAACCTGGAACTGACAGAGTTCATGCAAGGCCTTTCTCTCTAGCCCAAAAAAACCCACAATGACTGGTTCAAAAAAACCCTCTCACTTTCATATCAGAAATTCAAATCAGTAATTTGACCAAGTAGCTCTTTTCCTTTCTAATAGGAAAATTAGTAGCAATTGGAAACCTTGTAAGTTTCTGATATTTAGATTAATCTTGTTATTGGTAAGTAGGTATCTCCAAATAGTATCTGTCACACTGCTCCAGCCTCCCAAGCCCCCAACTTCTAATGAATTCTAAAAAAATAATGGAGGTTATATGTATTAGGGTTCAGTTTTAAACTGTATGTGTAGCTGACTCTCCCTTTCTTGCACCTTTGGGAATTTTTTTCTATGCAATCCATGACTTAGAAAGTACAGCCCAGTAACTTTGTGCAGTGCTGCCCAGAATTACTTTCAGTAGGAAAATGACCAAGAGCTATCTACGTCCTTTTGAATTTGTAAGTTTTGTTCTAGACTACAGTAGGAGATATTCTAACAGATGAAGAAGCATTTTCTTAGCAAATCAATATTAATTTATCTAATTGTTATGATCTCAAGAGCCATAAGAGCTAAGCTGAGAGAAAAGTGTTTATTCTGAGCAAAACTTATTCAAATATTTATAAGACTAGATAATTTACAAAAGAAAATACATATGGCAGAAGATAACAGTGTGCCGTATTTTTTTTAGCCACCCTTTCACTTATTAAATACAAGAAGTCTAATCAGATCCTTGATTTCCCCACGCAGTTTTCACCTGAAATTCAAAATTCAGTTTGGTTTTTGTCTCTTGAAGGAGTGATGCAGCTGGGGCTGTAGAAATAAGTCCTTACAGAAACAGGGAGCTGTTATTCTTCCTTGACTAAAATTTTTCAAGATGTTATGGAAATCTTCCTATTGATACTGTATATTTGTTTATATAAACATACACACACATAGTATGCTTATATGTAATATATACGTACACCAATTTATATTGCATAATGCAATTCCATAAATAAAAAGCCAGTTTCTTTAGGAGCACTATCCAAGCCCAAGCACACTGAAGGCAGCTGTTCTGACCTTTCTGCCATGTAATAACACTGATACGAACCAATCATCGTTATGTGCCCCAGCTCATACAGTCCATTCTCTACTTCACATAGGTGAATAATTAAAAGCAAAAGCCAGAGGAAATTGTTAATCATTTTGTCAACTGCAAAGGTCACCCAATTGTGCATCACAATGACATAATCAGAAATGCAAGGCATTATTATTATAAACGTGAAGAAAAGGAGCGGCTACTCAGTTCCAAAACTCGTCTTGAAAATCCCTTGCTCATAATTTTATTTAAAAGGTGTACTTAGAAACTGCAACTATTTTAGTCCTTGCAATCTGATAGTATTTTTCTCTTGAAGTAAGAATAGAACATGCCTTTCAGCTACCATGCTTTTTTAAACACTGATTGTACTATAAGGTACAATAAATTATTGCAATAACCTTTCACTCCGCTAGACCTAAGTTCAAATATAACGGATGTCAGACAGAAAATGAGTTTGTTATTTTAAGCTTAATCACATCAGACACCTAAATTCTCACGGGCAGTCCGGCTGAGGTGCTCTGCATTTGGCAGGCTGGTTTCCCTCATTTGCTCCCCCAAATTCCACCCCCAAATCACAGCTAACGAACTCCATCCCTGATTTAGGAACACGCGTCAGATGTGTAACCCTACCCGTGTGAGTGGCCCACCAAAACCAAGGGGGTTTTGCAGGCATGTAAATGTATATGTCTGCTGAAATCTTGGCAGAACATTCAGTGCTGGTGGTCAGGAAAGGGTTATGGGAACCAGAACACAACAAAACTTGCTGCGGAATGAAGCAACTCGCCTGCTAATGCAACATTTTGAAAATGTACTGGATTTTTTTAAAGGGCAAATTAGGAGTTCTGGGGCTCTCAGAACTAGCAAACACAGAAAATCAATTAAACTAACATGTGAAGCTTAAATATATCACATTGTAAACTCATATTTTATGCCTCCACTTTAAGTGCACTTAGATGATCTCCTGGAGGAAATCAAAAAGTGTTATCTTATTTTGTGCCCAAAACCAGAAAAAGAGCTCCACTGGGCTTGCCAGGCTGTTAAAATTAAAATAGCTGTTTGAGCACAGCATAATATATGAGACGTTTAAGGCATTTTCCCCTAGAATTTTGGTTTATCTTCTTTAGTTAATTTTCTGAGATAAAATCCAGTTATAAATAACCTGGAGGCACTCTCAGTCTGCTGCTTGTGGGATGGCAAATCTTTAATAGCCAGAAATTCTGCCTCTTAGAGATCTCTTGAGGGAATAATAGCACTTTGAAAATTATCCAAAGGAAAATAAGCAAAAAGCATTATAAAAATTATAAAAACCTGTAATTATGCAGGAAGTTATACTATATTTATAAGCTAATAATGAACTATCACCCATAGGCTTTTTTTCCCCTTTTTAAATACAAACATAAAAAATATTCATTGACTATATTCAATTCAAACTGCTGATTTTCACTAGAATTGATTATATAAGTACATACTAAAAATTTTTCTGCAGGATAAGCCCCTACAGACATGTGCCAGACCAATAAAAAGAAATAAAACCCAGCAATTAAAACAGATGTGGCTGAAGAATTGAAGCAGAACTGCCCAGAACTTTTAATTTTCAGTACTCTAGAATCAAGGAAAGAGTTATACCCTGACAGCATGTAGAACAACTGAAATATGAAATTAATACTTTTTCTAAACCAAAGACTACAATAACAATATCCTGGCTGTCATCCACTGACTATGTCTATAATTACCACAGTGCCTACGACTAGAAAAGTAGGAGGCAATTCAAAACAAAAATTGAGTCTGTCAGACTAGACACTGTAAGATTTATTCTTGTCAAAGATCTGTAGGCCACAAATCATAATTGAAGTTCAAGCAGTTAAAAAAAAAAAAAAAAAAAGAATAAAATTTGTGGAATATAAGAGCAGTCTTTCTTTTCTTTTTTTTTTAAGGTCTAAAACTGCTATAGAAATCTGCAAGTCAATCGCCTTGTCAACATTAGCAAGGAAAACAGTTGAAAGCCATTCTGACGGGAAAGGTAGAAAAGAACACGTATTTGTAACATAATAGAAAGTAACTGGTAGAGATTTAGAAAGGAAAAAAAAATCTGCCTAACTATTCTCCTTGACTTTTCTGAGGTTACAGAGAAGGTTGACTATAGCAGTGCAAATGGCATAATTTATTTGGATTTTTAGAGTGCCAGCAATGAAATTTAATGTATGAAAGGTAAGAGCAATGAGAATGGACCAACGAGCTAAGTTTGAGTATTAAGAGAGAAAAGAAAAAGAAAAGTGGTTTGAAAGGGGGAATTTCCCACACCAGCAAAATCCAAATCTTATATTTTTCAGGTAATATCGATTTGTCTTGCTGCTTTTAACTCAATACAAATTATTAGATAAGTGAAAAACAAAATACTTTAAATTAGAGATAATCAAAGAAAACATTTTCTCATAGGGAGAATAATAAAAGCCTAGAAAGACTGGCTAAGCAGATTTGTTGTCAGTGTATCAAAGGACAAACCCCAAAATTTACTGCATACCTCACATTCTGAAAATGGTACAAACCATGATGATTCTGGTCCTGTTGCCTTCATTCATCCTGCTCAATTTAAAATCAAAAAAAGGAGTTTGGGTTTTTACAAATGCAATTGGACTTTATTTCACTTAAAATAAAACATAATGAAACAATACTTTAATGGGCAGTTTTAGAGACACCTTAATATCTCCATTGTAGACATCAGATTTGGCAGAGTTTCTAGCACCACAGAAGGCTGAGATTTCAAAATACAGATGTACATTTACTTTTCATTGATATTAAGCTCTCACTTACTAACTTAATTCTACGGGGTGGAACTCAAAGTGTTGGAAAAGCCTTTGTTTAAACTTCTTTCTCCCTAGGATTTTCAAAATCTCATCGTAAGCTGTCTGCAGGTCTTTTTTTGTGCACAGAGCAGCGTGGTGAGCCTTTAAGCAACAGCTCAGACACTCTACCAAATATCCATTAGCTGTTGCTCACACAAAATTCAGATGAAGCATTTCCAGTACAGCTTTCAATAATTCACAGTCTGCAACTTTAGCTAAAATTGGTCCTAGGACATCCAGCAATGTGTGTATTTGCGCAGGAGCATGACAGAGACACGTTTTTATGCTGATCTTTCCAAGATCACACTGCAAACATTATGACCTCTCCCTTGGACAACAAAACAAACATCTGCTTATTCAATGAAAATATATAAAATTCTGAGTTACCAAAATAAACCCAACTTTGAATGATTCAATCAACAAGGGGAGAAGTTGCTGTGAACGATGGGACTGAGCTTTGGAGATACAAAATCTGGGCTGCCTATCTCTCCGTTCTCCTTTGCCTCCTTAACAACTTTAGAGGCATAAAATCTAGGACATTCCATTTATATTTTTAACTTCAAACCAGGCATGAGAGAAAGCATTTTGCTGAATGTCAAACTCACACAAATATTATGCATTAAAAATGTAGTTGCAAGACCACTTTTGAGGTTTCAGTTCCATTAATCACGTTGCCTCTAGTGGGGATCACTGGATTTCACTCTAAATAGTTTGCGTCCATGCAGCATCATCTAGAGCTGCCTTTCCACTTTTTTTCCCTCTTCCCTCACCAATACTGGAAAAAAATGTAGCTATTCACACCATCAAGGATGAAAGCTGCCTGGAAAGACTTGCAGGAAGATCTTATGATGTTCAGCAACCAGGCTGAGCAGATGAAATGGCAGATGAAATTAAAAGTAGATGAAAGATGCACATGGGGACAAAAAACAAATGCAACATCACATCTGTACCAAACTTAAAATGCAAGAGCAAGATCTTGGGGATGTATCACAGTGATATGAGAGCATCAGCTCAATATTCATTGCGATTAAAAATGAACTAAGAAGCTAAGATTTATCAGGAAAGAAGTAGAGAAGAAAATAAAAGACACAATTTTGCCACTGTATAAATTGCAGACTGTCTGCAGCTTGGACAGTGTGAGAAGTTCTGGTACCCTCGTCTTAAAAAACTGCCACAGCAGTGGAAAGCTACAGAAAAGGGCTAAAGAAATTATTATTGCTATGGAATAACTTCTGTGCACAATTAACTTCTGCATCTCCTTCCTCACAGGGATAACTGAGCAGGGAGGCAGTTGTGGCCTCAGAACTGTGAGCAGCTTGGAGAGGGAGAACAGGGTCAGACAGTTCAGCACAGGAGCTGGATGCGGCTCCCAAGCTCAAAACAAGTCAAAGAAGTCTCTGAATTTTTCATGCAATATGAAGTTAGGCTATTAAATCGCTCCCACAAGACCCTGTGGATGCAAAAAGTTTACAAGGCAAAAATTAACTGAGTAATGTTACGTATTAGAGGCTGGGAGATACTGGGGTTTTGGAAAAATTCTTTACTGTTTGCTGTCTCTTTCTATGGCTACTGCTCTTCCCATGTGTTAGAGCAAGTGCACTCAGATGGTTTGAAATTTGATCTACCCCTGTATGGGCATTTTTTATGAAAAACTGCCACACATGAAATGCTTCACCAAAAGAAAATGGGCGGGCTTGGATTGAAAGGTGAGTGAGAACCAAAACATGCTGAATAAACCTGAAGAATGGCTCAAACAGGTTCTTTTCCCCTGAAGATTTACACATAAGCATGCCTTTCTGCATTTTATCAATAATACATACCAAAAAGCCAGGTCAGCCTTTTGATTTCTAATATTCTCCTTTTCTTTTTCACCAAGTTCTGGGCTAACAGTTTGATTTAAAAAAAAAAAAAAAAAAAATCCCTCCAGGAATGGCACCTGGCTGCTTTCTTACACCTGCAGCAAAAAGCACAGGGTTTCCCTAGGACAAGAAAATGATGATGCAAAATCCCATTTTTCTTCACCACATACCCCAAAGGATTCTCTGCTGCAACCACAGAGTGTCCCATACCCAAAATGATGGTTTCAGGCCCCTGGGGTACAGACCCTGGCCTTCACTACTTTATTGGAATAAATGTAGGTTTAATGCCTTAACTACAAATGAATCAAACATAACATTTAATACAATAATCATCCTGAGGAAGAAATGGAGATTGTGGACTGATAGCAACATTAACCAGGGGGATCACTTCCATCTTGCCTTTTTTATGCATTTTTTACAGCTCTGCATAGAGATCACTGCAAATGGAAACCCCTTTCAGATCTTTTTTCTCTTTTTTTTTAGCAAATGTGGGTTCAGCTGTTGCAAGAGTCAACGCAGCAACACTTCTTGTTCAAGATGTACTCTCGATTGACAAACACAGTACAGTTAACATTTTAGAAAAAAAACCAGACAATGCTACCTATGCTAGTCCTCCTCAGTGGAAATACCTTTACTTCAATACAGCTATCCTGGGGGTGACCTCTTGTCTGTTCCTTTTAAACAGAACTACACCACTGCCACCAGCACCCATGGCAGGATGCAGAGCCAAAACTGTCTCCCACAGAAAACAGCATTCTGGAGATGCAGTTAACAGGGAAGCCCTCAGTTTAACAACAAACACCCACCTGGAAAGCCAGACACACACAAAAACCCATCCCAGAAATATATTTCTTTGGGGATTTTGGTTTTGCTGTTGATTTTCCAATTCTCCTCAGTTAAAATCATCTTAGAGTGGATATATCCTAGCCCTCTTTTTTTATTTCTAATTCCTCTTGTCATTGTTAAAGGAAAAACATCTTTCAGGAAAAAAAAAAAGGAAAAAGAAAAAAAGAGAACTCTTCCCTCCTTGAAAGGATTTTAAACCTGTGTTTGAACTGACTTTCAAAAAAGAGGGGCTTTAGTTATCCTCTGATACCAGGTCTGGTTGAAAGTATTCAATACCATTCAGCACCATATTTTTCTGAAGATTGTGTCTTGGTTTACTGCCAATGTCCTTGATCAGAGCACAGAAGCATTTACTTAGGAAAATAACATTAAATGGCAGCCCATGGCAACAATAACAGCTCCATTGCTGGAATACACTCACAGAGGATGCATGGGTGGCTCGATGGCCCTGAACACTTAAGTACATTTTTTTCCTTTCAATTCCCTCTGGTACATTAATTTTTATTGATAGCTTATAGCTATGGCAAGTGGTCTTGGTTTTTACTAACTTGCAGGACTGAAGAATATCACTCATGTGGAAAAAAAAATCCCAACATAACAACAAGCTTCTTGGCCACCAGGCTGTGTGTTTGCATTTTTGAAACACAAGCCTTTATTAAACTGGAAAACCAATGGCTCTTCCCTCCCCTATTTTATCTGCTCACACATTAATTTATTTTAAAGAGTAAAAAAAACATTATTTCTCTAATTTCACAGAATTTTTCGCTGATTTGCACTGCAGACCAGGGTACAAAGTGTATTGGATTTGGAAAATGCATGTTTTCTCCTTTCTCAACCTATTAGCAGGCTGGTTGAATCCTAAAAAGAATGATACAAAATGTAATGTTTCATGGAAATGTAAATTTCAACAAGTTGCATGCAGAAAGTAAGCAAACATCATTTCATTATGAAGAAATTTGATACTGCCAAATTGTTTTCCCTTCTCCCTGCCTGTACCTTTGCATGTATCACCCAGAGGCATCTGTGGGTAGTTTTATCTCAAAAACATGATCTACTAAAATGAGGTAGAAAAAAAAAATTGAATTCTCTGTTCCTTTGCATTAAATAACTGATTTGTGACAAAAAGACCAGGAAAAAAAGGTTATGGCATCCAAGTGCAGAGAGTTCTCAGTGACCATGGTCTGTAATCAAGTGTTTCCAGAGCCCATGCTGGAGGTTACCCCCTGAATCCTGATGTTAATGGATCGCTGAGGTTTGTTTGTTTGTTTTTTCCCACTGAAATCTTAAGGGGGACTTTATGTTAATCCAGAGTGAATCCAATTTCTGCTATTTCTACATATGTGACACAAAAATGACCTTGCATTGTTACACAGCAACACAGCTGCGTATCACCAGCCAGAAATCTGGAACATGTGAAAATTGCTGAGTCAAGCCTTAAAAACTAACACACACATTAGTAATGCTAATGATTCTTGAAAATAAGTGCTAAAAAAAATATCAGTGCATTACAAATCTCCCATTACAAACCCCAGAGCTCTTATAAAACGAGTGTTCTTTCACTGAACATGAAAGCAGCTCTGTCCTCGTGAATGGTTTATCTTTCACTGCTCACTGAAACATCGCCACATACTCTGATTAAACCTGCACAGGCATGAAGGAAAACACCAGAGCACAAAACAGCCACAGAATCACAGAATCATTAAGGCTGGAAAAGACCTCCAAGGGTGATCAAGTCCAACCTTTGACTTAATACTATATTGTGAAGTGCCACACCTACTCTTTTTTAATGTTTTCAGTCATCCCATGGCTCCAAGAGCCCTGAAATGTGTATTTGACAGCTGTAGAGACTGACTTCCCAAGCTGTGGTCTCAGCACTTGCCACTTTTTTCACTACATTATACAATAAAATAACACTGGATATAATCTAACAGACAGAAAATAAAATTAAGATGGAAAATGAGGCTCATCTCCACTCCTAAAAAACCACGGAAGTTTGGATCAGACTGTTAACGATTAGACAAATAAAAATTATTTCACAAGCATCTTCTTTTCCAATTTAACAATGATTACAGTGTTGCATGTTAATTCCCTGAACTACTCTCTCTTTTAGGGCATCTGTGGTGGGCAGAACTGGAAAAGAGCCTCATACATGCACACTCTGGGCACGTGGCTCCAGTGTGGGATCACACCAAGTCCAACAGCGGGACATTTGCCAAGGTAAAGGCTTTTTAGAAAATGAGAGATATAAGTTCTTTTAATTTGATAATGCATCTAATTTTTATACTCCCATCTTTGTTTTGCCTTTTTTCCACATTTGAATACTCAGAGAGGATGTAATGAAACCTGACTAATCAGCATTTTCAGAAACGAATCAGATCTCCAGGAGCTCTTTGGGAAAAATGATTGAGGCACATGGGTTTTCTAGTTCTGATTAGGAATCTGCAATCAAAAATTATGTTTACATAAAGAAACTTAAATATTATCAACAGCATTTAGCACTGGAGAATTGGCACTAATGATAAAAATTAAGTGCTGGTGAATCACATTTTAAAATTTTAACACTTGAAACAACAACAACAATTTTCTCTTTTAAACACAAGAGCTGCGACTTCCTGATGAAAGTCCCAGAGGTATTTTCTTCTTCTCTGGAAGGCATATTTCCCTCTAATTAATTAGGGTGAGGGACTGAGGCTAAGTGAGAGGATGAAGCAGAACCTGACTGCTCTCTGCAGCTCTGGCTGTTCCTTTATAAACTGCAGAGAGAAATTTCCCCTGCAAAGGTGTTTTGCTGGGGTTCCAGCAGCTGGTTACAAAGTGGGGGCCCAGTCCTTGGCCCAGGGAAGCCTGAGCAGCACAGGCTCTGTGCAGGCTGGCTCTGCACTGGCCAGACCCACTTGCTCTGACCCACAATGACTGTCCTGAGAAAGGGCTCAGGATCCCTTTCACTGCTTGCATTGAAACAAAATATTGATTGGGACTGTTTTTAATATGCCTCCTAAATTAATGTTCGGTTTTCTTTCTTTTCCTTCAAGGATTCCCGGTAGCTGAATTTTAGAAGCAGCTCATCAGCTCTGAAAACATTCCTGTCTCTGTGTGACATTTCATATTCGTGTGAAAGGAGAAATACATCTTAACTGAATTGAGAAACATCTTTTATAAGCATGAGAGATAAAGAGGAAAGAGGGAGATTGTTCTATAGTCATATAAAAAGATCTTGGCAAACGATTCTGCTATACTGAGATTGAATAAGGGATACAGCAGATATTTTGTCATTTGTTCCCTGGGTTTTTGACTGGCTAGAGCAGCGAGGAAAGCGTTATCATAAACATCTCTGAAATGCTAGAGGAAATTTTATTGTCTGCCAGATTCACAAATTGAAATCGATCTTCATTCTACCACTACCAGTTTTGCCAAAGTTTCTGCAAAGTAGACACAACAAAATATGGTAGCCTTTCAGGTTACTTCTGATTAAATTCATATCATTTGTCTTGAAACAAAAGTTTTTTTTCTTTTTTTTTATCTGACTGCAACATATAATTTTAGTCAGCTAACACTAAATTAGACACCCACTCAGATTTATTATGATAAGAACATTCAGTAAGCTAATTTCAAGATGATGACTCCTATAAATTCTTATAATTTATTATTTAGTACTTTGGTTTTTAATCATTAAGTACGTGAAGACTTTGTAGGTCAAACCTGTATTAATGAAGACAGTAATCTATTTTTCAAACTCTCTGCTCCTCACCCACCTTTCAAATTGTAAATTAACAGAAATATCTTTAAACATATGTAGAAGAACAAAGGGAAAAATTGTGAGTATTTGCAGCACCATTTAACTAACCATTTCTGAGACCGTGTCTATTAAATCCACTTCCTCACAATTTTTGCAATTCTTACCAAAGGGAATGCTGAAATCAAACAAAACAAAAGATAGTCCTTAAATGAGCAATTTTAATAATCAGAACAGCAAAAATGAATGGAAATTATGCAAAGATAAGCACTAAAGTTTTCATTAGATTGTTACATTAGCACAAATGGGGTCATTTAGAAGAACTTTCTCTTGCTGGCCACAGGTTTCTGAAACTTAAATATTAACCATATGAATTTTTTAATAGGCAGGTAAAGATATCAGAGGGGAACTTCTCTTTCACTCAGGCCATGCTCAGTACGGGCTCTGATGGCTCCTCTGTCTGTCAGGGACTGGAGGGAGCTCTGCTGCCCACAGGTCTCTGACTATCTGAAATTCCCATTCTGATTTTACAGATGCTGGTCCTCAGCACTTACTGACCTTTTACTTATTATGCCACATCTGCTTGCTTTTACATCTAATGTTTCATTGTCCTCCATTCTCTGGTGCTTTCATTCCCCGTGGGACATTTAATCCTTACAACAACACTGGACATTCTTTTCAGAAATGCATCGGGACTCTGAAAATCTGAATATATCACCCACAGTACAGCACATTAAACTACTCAAGAATGCTGTAAATCAGTTGAAATGTATTTTTAGGAAGAGCTCCTATAACTATTTCAGATCTCACACACATGCATTTATCTTCCGTTTGCTGCTGCAAACTTAGTGACTCATTTGTTACTGGGAATAATAGTTGTGTCATTTCTCCATGCAATTAATAAAGCTTTGTGCCATGGGTACCTAGTAAATGAAATTCACAACAGGAAACAAAGGCCTGCAAGCAAACTGCATTGCTAGAGCTGCACCACGTTACAATGATTCACTGGTCCTTGCCCCTTTTAACTTTCCAGCACAGGAACAAGTATTTCTGGCAAATATTTAATATTGTGTATGCATGAATAGATAACATTACAAATAACTTTATTCAGACTGCAGACAGGCTCCTCCAGTGTCAAAAATATATATTTGGGTTTGATGGAAATCACGTGAAGAAGAGTCTCTCCTTCAATCAGATATATGGAAAAGAAGGTGGAGGAAAACAGGACAAAGGATTTAAAAAATGGAATCCTTCAGGCACTGACTGATTTAGTCATAGAATAAACCACTAGTGATGACCATATTAGAACTAGAACTAGAGCAACAGACATTTCCTTGGTCCTCCAGTGTTTTCACAATATAAGTTCTGCCAAAAACAATTGTGTCTGGAGAGCGGGCTGGGGGGCCATGGGGGACAGGAAGGAAGGATGGAAAGCAAGGAAGGAACTGGGTTTGGTTTTGGCCAGGAAAAAAAGGGGAAGGAATGGAAAACTGCAAGTCAGCATCTCTGTAAGTGTCCTAGACCCAGGAGGGGTAAATAAACCACAGTCCAAAGGGAGATGAGGCAATGGCACTGGTCACAAGAAAATGTAAGAAATCACGTTAGTGCAATCCCCGAGCATGAGCACCCTCCCTCTGTGCTGGCTTTGTAAGCACCAGCACAAACAGAAGGGCAGAGGTGTGTGAACCAGGCTCACCTCGCCGCCCATCTCAGTGTGAGGGGGCTCCAGGGACCCCCATCCACACAGACAGCCCAGAGCAAACCTCGGCTACCCTGCTGCCTCCCAAGGAGCAATTCAGGAATCACCACCGAGATGAAACACAGAAAACTCCACGGCCTGAATGTCTTCACATCTCACCAAAGGGACGGAGAAGTCCATCAGCATGAACAGATGAGCTCTGGACGTTACCAAATTGGCAGGGGAATGGCACTATGCGTGAGTGGACAGCATTTCCAAGCCTCTCACCTCCAGACCTGATGTGTGGGGCCAAGTGGAGTCACCACAGCCCTCTGGGCCATGGTGAGAGATGGCAGAATAATCCAGACATCTTCCCTCACAGTGCCCTGCACTGGAAGATCCAGGTTCTGCCTGAATCCTTCCTTGGACAGTGCGCGATGTGCCCCTGAGTTCATCCATATTAGACCACATCCAATCAAAATCGACCTACAAGGTATTGAAAACCCCCAAAAACTAGGGCTTTCAAATTTGGATACTAATACTTTACACTTGGTGGGTCCCCCCTTCTTTTAAATCCAATAGAGAAACTAAGTTATCACGGATTTACGAGTCTTTAGCAAGAATTTGACCAACAAAATGGTGGAGATGGCTAAACTGATGGCACTGGACCTTGGTGTGATCATTCAAATCAACCTCTCTTTTTTGAGGTATGCAGGAAGCCTTTGCCTCCCCTTTGGCTTAGGTTTCCACTATAAGCATTCATGAGACAAGGAGAGAAAAAAATTCCAGTAAACAATGTTCATCTGCATCCCTGCCTGGAGAAATCACTTCCAGGGAGTTCCATCACAAAGGCCATTTTGTTCTTGGCTTCTGCAACTGGAAGGATTCAAGTCAAAGCATTTTTAATGATGCTATAATACTCCAAAATGCAGGTTTTGAGATAATGGAGGCCAACTTCTTTTGTTTTTTGCTGAGAATAAAACTGCTCACAGGGTGGCTGGTTTTGGGCTGCAGACCCTTCCTGCTGTGGTCTAGACCAAAACCAACAAATCTCTTTACAAAGGCCACTGCACAGCTGTGAAATGATAACTTTCAGGCACTGCGGATTTGGGTCATATTTGACCTAATGATCTAGAAGTGAAAGTCTCCTTAATCCCATTACCAACGCTCTGACTCATCCGGCTCCTGATTCTAAAAATGTCTGCTGAATTCCTTAAAAAGTTACGTTTTAATCTGAGAACATTAATTACATTTAAAATTATGACTCCCCCATGATTTATAACCTCACAGAAAATACTGCATTTTCATATGTGGTTTTGCAATTTTCCCTTCTATATACCTATCATTTTCCATTGTTTATTTTCCTTGATTGATGGTAGGGCTTTGGAGGTTTCCCATTATGAGCCTTATAATTATCACTGGTAATAGAGAAGCTCTTCCTATTATATTCAGTGAGACTGCCCAAATTATTCATTGTAGACCATTGGTACAGGACTACAAGGAAATAAGAATTTATTTCCAGTCTCAGGCATATGCTAGATAAGAGGATGTATTTATTTCTCCATGTTTCAAAAGGATTAAGGTTTGAAAAAATAAATATCACTTAGCTTGTCAGCATGCAGAACATTATGGTGCTGAGTTTAAAGTCCCTTTCCTGGGTTAAGTACGACAAATCTAAAAATGGGAGGGGGGAAATCTCAACTATATCCTTACTCAGCTAAATAAATGAACACTATAAATTTTAGCTGTTAAGCAGGTTTACAGAACAGACTGCACAAAACTGTATCTTGGCTTTAACAGTATAATGGGCTTATTTAGAGAAATGCTACAAAAATTCCAGAAGTCCTTGACCCTTGGCTATACCAAGAGCTCACTGAATACATCATCTGGGTTTTGCTTAATTACACATAATTAGGAAATGCAATTATGCTTTCAGTGTTACTCTGCCATTAGGAAGGAGTGTAGTGGACAGCAATAACATCAATAGGATACAGGTCTTGAAATGAAAAAAAATTACAGTCAACCTATACAAACAGACAAAACATAGCAAGACTACTAAACCTTAATATTAAAAACAAAAAAAAAGCCTTTTGCTCTTGGCAACAGAAAAATACATGTTTTAGAGGCATTTTTCCAGTCTTTTTGTTCAGAGCATCATTTAATGATATGCTCATTTGCATCAACAATCTGAGTGTCACCATTTTTTCTCAATTACTTTGATATGCTAACTTTCTAACATATTTATGACCTTTTATCATTATTTCATTTGCTAAACTTCATCCAGGCCACAGATTAGAGAATTACTTTAATTATGCCTTCTCTAAGAATTTAAACATTTTCTTTGTGTACTCCTCCCTATGCAAGTGGTGCTCAGGCACCATGAATTAGGAATGCTGTCTGCAATAAGCTCATTCCCAAAGCAAAATTTACATGGCTTGGGAACGTGGGAAGGCAGCTATTTCACGCCTTGATGACTGCCCACCAAAGAAAACAGAGAGTAGATGAATGCAAGTTGACAAAACAGATATAAGGAAAAAAGATCTGATCATCTACTACATCACACTTCTGCTGCTTTTATCATGCTTTAACTGCCCATTATAGCAACCAGCTATAATAAAATAATACACTCCATTAAATAGATGCGTTACTTGTAATGTTTGTTCAGCGCTGAGGAATATTTCACCAAAGTATGAATTAATAATATGGCACTTAGTCTTTCACTGGGCTTTGCCCTCCAAAACTTCATGGAAAGACAAGGGTGAGGTCAGCTGCACTCAGCCCTGAGGGCAGGTGGTGGCTCAACAGCCAGGCAGAGGATTGTCCTCTCAGTCTCTGCTTCCCAGGAAAGGGAATCCTTTCCTGTCACTCTGTGAGAGCTTTCCCAATCAAGTTCCATCCTGAAGGTCAAACACAGGCAAAAGTGACTCTCCCAGATGCAGCCCTCTGGAGGGGGCAGAAACCCATGGGGGTGTCACGAGCCACTGTGGGGGTCACCGGGGTCAGCCCTTAAGCACCAGCAGGATGGGAGAACTCAGAGTCCCTGTCCCATCCTTCTGCCACCCAAACCAGCCCCATTCCCAGGGCTCCAGTGGGAGAGCACAGAAATGCCCTCTGGGAGCATTCCACACCTTCCCCAGTGGCACCCAATGCCTCCTGCCACTGGCCCTCGGTACAGTCACCCCGGCAAACCAAAGGCGAAGCTTCTACTTAAGGGCAGCAACATTCTTTAGATGTTTTTGCTTTAATCTCAAGAGCACCCCAAAATAGCAACAATTCTGCAGTAGCATTTCAATTAGTATTTACAGTCTGTTTGTGGGATAAAGTCTTAAATACTACAGCAGCAGGCTGATTTTAAGGGTTTTTAAGAATCTAACACTCCACAAATGTTATTGGGTTCTGTTTTTAAAATATTAAACAGTGGCAATGCCTTAAATACCAGAGGTAGTTTGAACTGGATATGCTCCCATCTTTCCCTTAGTGTTTAGCTCTGCTCCCAAGCACTCCTAAACCACGTTTTGTTCCACAAGTAACTGCAAGACCTAAGGATGTGTGTGAAATAAAATCCTCTGTATAAAGTGCCTATCAGTTTATCAGACTTTCAGAACTTTGAAACATTGCAGCAACCAGGCATCACAAAATACATTTATAAAATAAATGTAATATACACTAGATGTAATCTAGGCTATATTTATCTGCATTATATATCTCACTATCTAATATAAACTACTTACATGTTATCAGATATAATTACTGAATATATTTACTATTTGGAAAAGAGTGTAGCAAAAGATAGAGAGTGAAGATAAAATGTAAGGGAATGCAAGTAATTCATTACTTTAATTGCTTCAAGAAGCTATGATGAGGTTCTTCTGCTATTAAAATAAGTTCCTTAATTAATCAGCCAAACCTACTGACAAGAATCCTTAAACTTCTTTTTACCAACAACAATAGATTTGACAAATGTATTTTTTGGAAATACAGGGTACATATGATAATTAATTGTAATAAATTTATTTACAAACTGCACAGCATTCAGGATATGAATAAAATGGGTGTGAAAATAGGGAAGCCATCAAAAACCTCTTCTTTTCTTTCCCCATCATTTTCCAACTCTCTACGTTGGACAAGACTTTATATTTTAACAAACTGTACAACAAGATGTTTGGGGTTAATCTGCAAAGCTGTTCCACTGACACCACTACACTTGTTTTTATATTGAGTCTTATACTCTTCTTCAACAAAGTTTCTATAAATAATAAAAACAAAAATACTTTCGGTTTATGAAAGGATTGTTCTAAGTACAAAGTGTTGCCCGCTACTCACTCAGCAGACCTCTATTAAACCCCCACAATTTGGCTTCAGAAATAAGTGGAGGAAAACCTTGCTGCACCTCCAAAGTGTTCAGCTTTGAGCTGTGCCAGAGTCCTTTGAACAAGCTTTATAAATGACATCCATATTTGTCCATTTTTTGACTTAAATTGCTTTTGGTTCAACTGCATGCAGCACTGAATTGCCTTGATGCAATGTCATATGGAATGACATAAAACAGAAAAAAGCAAGTTGCTGGCTAGGATTAGGAAAGAAAGGAGTCACGGCCCTTGTTCACTTCAGTAAATGTTGGAGAAAATGAAAATGAAACTTCTGTTAAGAGGTAATCTCTTCAAAGCTCGATAAGAGCAGGTGACATTTTACAAGTCTCAAGTTTTTCATGTTATATTTAGCAGGTACAATGAAACAATTTACATAGAGTCCAAGACTGCTCGTGTTCCTTTTCTCTTTTGCAGAGGAAAGGGACACATTCTGCAATTCACTGGGTTCTTAGCATGCAAACTGGGGTTTAAATTCAGTTTCACTCCCGAGCAGGGAATCTCCCTACAGCAAAGGCGAAGGTGAATCACAGAATTTAGGAGGAATATTTTCATCTGCCCCAATTCCCTTCCTATTAGTAGCTTCCTGAACTATTCCTCCTCCACAAGTAAACCACTTCTCCCACTACACCCCAGGTATTTAAATGTTGCAGAGAAATTATTCTCAGAGATTAATAATTTTTGGAAGAGCAATCTCTGACCTGTATGGCATCCATCTTTCCATACCTGCCTTAAAAAATCCCACAAGGCAACTGAAAATGCAGTGTCGTTTTCTGCATGTATTTTAATGACCTCAGACAGGAATGTGCCTAGTGAATCTGGGACTTGAAGGACCTAAAATCACCTGTAATTTGGATGCTGACTGGATATGTGTGGGCCTAATTGTGGTAGTTAACATCTTTTTTGTTTTAAGCTACCAAAAACAGTCACTAGTTTATTCATTGAAATAGAAGGAACACCTACAATCTAGGAATTTTTATAAGCAGGATAATGAAATCTTGTTATACACAAAAACATCTATTCCCATGAGCTCCTGGAAGGTTTTAGAATTTTTAACCATCAATAAAATATTCAAACATTCAATTGGTAATTATTTTTGCAGTTAAAAATCCTTTGGAATAACACTAAATTACATTATATAGAATGCATATTAAAGACGGATCTAGCTAATAATTTAGAAGAACTTCATCACATTCATTCTTTTACAGATAACCTCAAATTACTCAGAAATTGCTGTAATTCTCACATGATTATCATAGAGTGATTTTGTGTCTGTAGTAGGATAAAAGCAAGGAAATTTAGCTGGTATAAGCTTACAAGCAAACATCACTCCTTTATTTGTTTAAATACCTGTTTAATTGTCTGTGGCTTCTCAAAGCCTCACGAACACCCCCTGATTCCCCAAACTGGCACAGGCAGCTGAGGTTAAGGCCTGTAAGAAGAGTGGAAGCCAGGTTGGAGACAAGCATTTTTTAAAGTACAAAGGCTGAATCCGGTAAATGACTCTGAGAAAGACATGCAAAACTGGAACCTTGGCCAGCATTACCATGCATTTTTCAAATCAGCATAAGCAAGAATTCATACAAGTTGCACTATGAGTGGAGTATACAGCAGTTTTCAGCTGCTGTGGAAAGTTTACCCTCTGCTTCCTATAAAGCCAACATGAGGTGAACAGGAGAATGAGAAAATTTTTATTTTCAGTGCCCCTACAAGGGTGACTCTGGGCTGCAAAATTGTATTTTTTAATAAATGCAGATATTTATATTATATCATTATTATAATAGCAAGAACCTCGTGGAAGGAGATAGAACATTTCTGAAAATTTGAGTGAATACAAATGGAAATGAATTTTCATAAGCTGGCAATTTCTTTTGGCAGTTTTTACAGTTATGCTAATATTAAAATAGACTGCCTGACTTCACTAGAATTAAGAGTGATACCTGTAAGAAATTCAAGAATAAAAAAATTAAACACTACAATGCAGTGTATTGTACCCTTATATATGGCACACAATGAAATATGGATAATTTATTTTGGAGCTTAATATCTTCGTAGAACTACTGATTTGCAGGAGTCAATAAATATCCTTAGTCTGATATTTAAGATGGCAATGTCTTCAAGACCTAATAAGAGTTTTATCAAAGAAAAGTATATTAAATTTATGTATTAAATGAATGTCTCAAGGAGACAAGCAGTTCAGATTTGATCACATACATTTTATTAGGTAGAGCCCAAGCTTTGTACATCTGCGTGTTCAGCAGCAGGATTAAGCTGATGCTGTGAATGGAAACCGAATGAACCCTTTGCTTTGTTTCTGTGCAAATCTTTTATATTGATATTCTATTTCTGAGACAATGAGTAGCAGTTTTTAGTGATGAAACCCCATCTCCTGCGGCTGGACTGGCAAGCTGGGTGTGCAGGAAGGGGAGGCAGGCAATGGGAAGTTGTGCAGCCTCTAGCAAGAGGCATTTAATTCACAGCAGACACTCCCCAGGTACTGCCAAGGATCCCATGTCTGAAGTGAGACCTGTGTGAGTGAAAGCAAACTGGGAATCAAGCAGTGACACACTGATTTGTGCCTAGAAAAACAAGAAATATCAAATATAGATTTCCTTCTGAAAGCCTGACTGTTGCAAATGAAACATTTGTGAAAACTCTGGACACATTAAGTTCACCCACTAGTCTCAGCTCCACAGACAATAGAAGTTCAGAAACCAGTCTCAACTCGAACAAAAGCAATGGGATTTTGCCTATCTGTAGCCATGCTCTCTTTTATCCCTGTGCTAAGCATATGGTTGCATTCAAACTCGGGACATTTTTGTCCCAGCTATGTCACAGATTTCAGGAATGGCTTTGCGTAAGTCACTTGGCCTTTGTTCAGGTTGCAGGCTGCAGAAAAAGCCAGCCTACTGCACTTTTCTCTTTTTGCAGCAGGGAAATACAATACTCAGATGAGCATAATAATTTATGCATCCAGCAGATGTGCAAAAGACAAGATCACAACCTTTACATCCAAACCCTGTTCCACTAATAGTACTAACATCCCATCTAACATACTTGCTTCAGTACAGTGATACATTTGTTTGCAATGATTGTTACATTGCTTTTGATTAATAATTAAAGGAAGATGCCTAACCCAGGAGGAAATCTTAGGGAATGACAGAAACATCCATTTATGATGGCAAGGAGGTAAAGTAGTACAGCAGTCCCAAGAGAGCAGCCACAGCTCAGATGTTACCTCCAATACATGCTGATGCCATCCAGCACTGTCAAATAAAACTGAACAGCACAATAGAGATATGTGACCAAAACTGTCAGCACCGATAGGTACTGCAGAAATTGTGTTAGGAAAATGGATGTACTAAAATTCAATTTTTGGGCTGTATAAAGGTTTAATTTGGCGACCTTGTAGGTCTTCTTGTAGAACAAGGGAGAGACCCCACAGTATTAAAGAAAAAGAAAAGAATAATCCATTTTTTGGCAATGCATATTTATCTGTTAATTTGCAATCCAGCTGACTGAGGATAAAAACTAGCCTGTACAACATGATGCCTTTGTTCCAGTCAACCCTTCTCCTTGCTTATAATGACCAGGATCACTCCTTGGGTTCCTCTGCCCTCGATCTGGCAGGGGCAGAAGGGAAAACTTTCATTTAGAATTTTATGATAACGACAGTGCCAATAAATCTGTGGGCACCAACACATTTCCCTGCACAAAGACACAAAAAAACCCTGGACAACCAAGTCCACAGATAAAATAGATGCAAAGGTAATTTCTACATGATTTTACTCTGAACATTTAGGCACACTTGTGCTTCACTTGAGTCATGTCTGCAGGTTCTGAAGATGTTCCTGCTGAGGTTACAGGCACAACTTTATCTGCGTGAAGATTAAGGTACCACCCTCCACTTCTCACAAACCCCAGACATGAACAACTCCAGTCACTCATCATTGCCTTCCTCCCTTTTCCCAGCAGCACAGGCAGATCCCCAGAGTCCACCAACAGAAAAGTCATCAATAAAAAGTTATCTAATTCTTGTTGGACTTTTGGGATACCACAAACTTAGCCTTTGGTGCATCATGGCCTCCCAGGAGGGAGCAGGGCAGGAGGAAGGGGGCATCTGAGAGGGAGAGAGGGTTGTATTCTCAATCCTGGATCAGTCAGTCCACAGCCTTCAAGGGCACTGATGTCACAACAAGCAAAACTTTAAGCCTTTCTAAGCACATTCATCACACAGGTGTTTTCCAATTTGGTGTGATATACAACCCAGGATTAATCAGCATGCATTGGAAACAAACAAAAAAAAAAAAAAAATCAACACATCAAAATTATTTCAACCACCCGCACAATATCTCTTGATTGTCAAAATACATCTCCGGGCTGACAAATGGTAAAAAGATTTCACATTAGGCAAAAACGTGCTGTTGATGGACTTAAATCGTGCTGTCGGTTATGTACTGCTGTCGCCTTTTTCACAAGGCCACTTAAGCAACAGTGATAATAGAGCGCAGGAGAACCAGATTTATCACACTTCACCACAGCCCTGCACACTAATGCAGGACATAACAATCCAGCAGGCTCGAGTGCAGCTTCCTCCCCAGTGATCTTTCCATGCTGCTCCAGCTCCCGTGCAGGTTTTGCCAATGACTTTGAGCTCCCTCTTCCCCTCCCGCTCCAGGGACCCTGCACAGGCACAGGAGAGGCACTGGGGAATTAAAAGTCACCACGGGGCGCTCTGCCGGTTCATACATTGTTTTCAACAAGACTGCAGAGGTGAACCTGAAGGTAGCTTTTGGCTCAGGAACCGGAATTCGGGTTATTTATTTATTTGCAATGATAGTGATGGAAGACCCAGAGGGCAGCTGATCATTCCCCTCTCCCACGCTGTGTTAGCTCCAAACAGGCAGCACACAGGCTCTGCCCTCTGCAGCAAGCCAGGCAACACTGCTGTGCACAGACCTTGGGAGAAAGGACAGGTAGTTTGGAAGTAGCCTTTGAAAAACGTATCCCATGGAAGGCGTGCCCCACCTGACAGGACACTGAGTCCTTGTTGACTTAAGGAGTTATTGCAATTTACAGCTGTGCACCGCCATATATTCACCCCCCTCCGAGTCCACAAAATGCATTATTACAGGATAAACTTATGATGGAGTAGGTTTGAATCACAGTGTATTTGTGAAGAGTTGTTATTGCTATAGCCTTAATGACAATCACCATGGCTGGCTGTAATTATCTGTGCACACCAAGGAGAAAGGTGGCAGGGAGGAACTCGGAGAGATGACAAATAAAGCTCACAACAGCAGTAAATATCCCATGCTGGTGTTAACACAGAATGGCCAAACAAAAGGCTGGTCAGCATTTGGTCATGTTTCATTTACTTACTTTGAAAACTACTATAAAATTATTTTTAAAATTGCTATAAGTGATAGGATGAAACTTCATATGTGACTTTTAGGCTAGGAATATAGCTTTGCAAAATGTCATTAACACGAACTCCTAGAATGGAACTGTCCTGGGACCCTTTCTGTTTAGTGATGTTGGCTACGACGTGTTTCTGAGTGAAAAAAAACACTAGCGCTTTTGGAACAATGTGTTTTAGAAGGAGGTGGAATAGAGGTCAAATGTAAACAAAAAAGAATATAAGAGCATTAAGAATGCAAGTCTGTATTTAGAAGCTACAAACAGTACAGTTTGCAATTCTATACATTTACTTGATTTTTAATACCTTTATAATCAAAAAATTATTAAAACTGGCTACTGTGTAATGCATGTCCTGTTCTCCTAATACATTTATACAAAATCTGCACTTATTTATATGAACAGCATTGAGTCCATATGACAGAACCTGCTTGATACCTCATAATTCTTTATTGGCCTCTTGGTTATTAATATTTTCATATTCGTGGATATTTTCAACCCGTTATAGAATTATGACATTAACAGAGAACTAGACATAAAGTCTATACATATAATACTTAAGTTCTGACTTATTATGGGTAAACCCAAAGCACTTCAAAGTCATTCTTATGTGTCTCAATTTTCCTAGCCAACTGCAGCCTATTTATTTAAGTTTAACCTCCCAGGGCCCTGACAATGACTAAGCACAATAGGGACAGTTAAGAAGGGCGTAGGGAGAAAATTACCTCTGATTTTGCTTATTTTTGTTGGTTGAAGGCAGAACTGTCACCTTATTTTAATGCATTCTTATTCCCTAACTCACAATTCAGATAGAATGAAGATATAATAACGTGATAATCGAGTGCCTTCACAGAGCCCACCAGTGCATTACAACTCCAACATGCAGAATGCAAACATCTGCTGGCATCATTAAACCATTTCTATACTCTACATACCCAGACTTGACCCTGTGACCATTTCTACCATTAGATTTGAATGACCTCAGCAAAAGAGCTGAAAGGCCAGAGTATTAATTCACAGAACCACAAGCTCAATTTAAGATTTAATTTGAGATAACTAAGAGCAGCTGAAGGTGTATTCAAACTTATAAGTGCAGAATAAAAGATCTTACCCTGTTTTTCAAGTTAAATATAAATTCAATTATTTTTAACAGATTTATTCACAACTTTACAAACAAGGCCAGGGTTCTTTTAGCATACTTCCAGCTTAATATCTGGCAATATGATGCTTCTGTTTAGCAATTTTTTTTCTAATTTATGAATGTCTTTCCTACAGGGATTTTTCTGCATTCTGATTATATCCCTAGGGGGAAAAATGCTTCATTTATGAGCTATTCCTACCACACAGCTTTGAAACGCTCACTTTTAGTCGAACTCAAATTAGCTAAAAGCCTTTTTGCTCAATCAAGATGCTTTTACATATAAAAATCTTAATGTGACAATTAAAATATCTGAAAAGTCGTCTGCATAGTGCATAACAAATGACCCAGTGTGGAAGATCTGTCCCCATCTGGCTCTTTGGTGGGTTTTACAGTGCAGGCTGTACAGGCATGTTGTGCAGGTACAAATACACTCACTTTATGCACATTACCATGTCCACAAAACTTTACAAATGAGAGAGGCACGGGGAGCGCAGAGCTGTGTGCCAGGACCTGTCAGTGCAGCTCCACATCACCCGCTCCCTGACCCTGACACATCTGGAGATTCATCCTGATATCCTAATCCTAAACCTCTTCCATTCATCTGCTTTTTTTCCAGGTTTAAATTCCCCTCATTGCTCTGCCAGCTCTCCCTCGTGGTGCAGGGATCACACAGGGAATCAGTTCCCTGGTCTGGCTGTGGGATGAGCAGAGCAGCCACCGCTGCTGGAGCCATGGGGACACCATGGGACAGCTGCCCTGGGGAGAGGGCAGGGGCCAGGCACCCTCCCCAGCTGAGGGATCACCTCCCACCAGCAAACCTGGCTCGGCTGAGGAGCTCTGGCAGGACTTTGCCCCAGCACAACAGTGTAAGATGGAGATTTCATCCTTCACTGCTTTGCCACCAGCCCGCCATCCCTGAGTTCACAATGGAAAAATGCTTTACAAATTCCTGCACCACATCTTTACTTATTTCGTAACTAAAAGTAGCTACAGAAATGATACAGATATGTCTACACTGCCCTCAGAGTTAATTTTACATCATATTTTAGAATCACTGTTGTTAAGCCAAGAATTTTGCAGATGAGCAACTGCAAAGGGTGATGAGCTTTACTTACGCCTGGCTTTATGCTAGGACACAACAGAACAGAGTGCAATGTGCATTAAGAGATTTGAAATCACCTATAGAAAATCAGGCACTATGCTGGAGTGAGAGGGAATATTCATAAAAATTGCAGTGACTTTTTAGTCCTGTGTGAGAATGTTTTCTAAATTATTAGGCCACAACACACATGGAGTAAAAATGCAGCCCAAATCCCAGCTCACCAAGGTGAGTGTAACACAGATCTGTTCAATGCAGAAATACTGCTCAGATTCTTCAGACAAAGAGCATCCCCTTGTCTGAGCCCCATCATCAAGATGTAAGGGGTCAGGCACTCTGCTTGCTTACCTGAGGGGAAAACAAAAACAGGCATGCAGATCCATTCAGCACAGTATCATACATGGCATATCCTACTTTTTCTTTTCCCATGCCTTCTCCCTTACACCCCTCCCTGCTTTTGAAGAAAAACATTTATCACTTTGCTCCTAGGTGCAAAAAGTGACTATGGCTAGGTAGGGCAGGTTAAAATTTTCTCTGACTCCTCAGCACATTTGTCATGCAGGCTGTCTGCCTGCCGAGGAAACCTTTTCACCTCGGGCTTATTGTGAAGACATACCCCATGAGAAAGGAATAAGGTGAAAAATGATGATGTCACTAGGTTGTTGCAAGGTTAGCACACCCTTAAATGGAGTAATGGTAAACGAAGCAGCTGCTCAGCTCCCTACATATATATGACATTCATTCTCCCAGCCTATAAAAGTGCAGGACTCTGTGAGGGCTAAGCACAAACTACTTGTTGACATAATTAGTGCTGGCTCAAGGGATCTTCCTAATAGCCAAGTTGGCTGTATTTTGCAAGCTTTCATTGGCAAAATTCAAGTAAACTTCAGCCAAGCTCTGTATCTATTTTGTTTGTGTCTTATGTGTTTCCCAACTTGGAAAAAGGAGCCAAAATATTCTGGTAGCTTTTCAGTTTTGTGATAGTTGGTATTTTAAGATGTTACTGGCTTTTAAAATATACAAATGTTTTGGGGGAAGTATAACTCTCTAGGAGGAGATAGAGATTATAAACTCACAAGAAAAAATATAGGAATAAGATTAATTAATGAGTCTTGGCTTGCTGCTATCTTAACAGCAGACTTTCTGCATAAGCACTGCAGAAGACTTTGAATCTGTTCTCCCCTGAGTTTTCCTATATCCAGAGAGAGACAAAATTTCCCCAAATAAAAGTAAGGAAACGAAAGAAACCATTTTTATATAATTTCTTTTCTTCTTTGCATTCATTAAATGTTGAAAAAAAATGTAACCAATCTGACTTCTGCAATTTCATATAATTGTGTTTGGATCGTGGGACAATGAATGCTTATTTGCCTTCTGTGCAAAGTTTGTTCTATTTTGCCAGAACTCTTCAGTCCAGAACTTTTAGTTGCTCATAGAAAATAATTTATGCAGGAAGAACTTTTTTTTTTTCCCCCTCCAATGCTTCACATTATTTCAAGTCTGCTCTACTTTGAAAATAGTTCCTAAATGTCTTGGTAAGCAAAATTAGATAATGTAGTTTCATAGCGCAATTTTAATTTAAAGGGACGGAAATCAGTTAGCTGTGCAATTACTCTAACTGTAATGCACATTCTCTAACATTGCTTGGTGACAATAATCCACCCTTGGGTCATATTCAATTGTTTCCCTTTTATCAGTGACATAATGGGGGATTCTATTCCTCACAGTAGTTCATAATGGTTTTACTAAAACACTCTTACAACTGTTGCAAATATTAACACATTCCACGCAGCGAAGGCCAGTTTGTAATCAAAGATAATTTTTTTCTTTTTTATTTTTAAATAGATAAACATTTTCACTCTGCATGAAGACAAAAACCAAACCCAGAAAAAGCCTCAAGGTGGGAAATCTTTCTAAATATCCCAGTATTACTCCCACTTTTCTGCAGTTATTTTGAAAATGGCAACACTAATGACTTTCTTTGTAAGATCTCATTTTCCACTTTCTTATCCCTGCCACAGATCTGCCCTCAAATGCTGCTGAAAAGATGCCTGACATAAACCCTGGCTCAAGCCACAAGGTACAGAAACACTGCACAGTTAAAGCAAACAAGCAGGAAAAACCACTTATTTCAGGCCACAAGACTCTTTGTACACTTCCAGGTACAGCACATACCTTAATTACATATTTCTATATGTATTAAATGTATTTCCCTACGCAAAATATTGTGTATATGTGTATAATTATGTACATATTTTCAGGATTTGCTTGCAAAAAGACCAGATTTCAATGTTGTGTCAACATTAAGCTCTTCTATAAAATGTGTGCTTCAGCATCTGCCTTGTGATTAGTAACAGGCAAATACATTTTAAGTGTTTTTCTGTTTGATGACCAGAACTATTTTGAAAATAGACCTTTTGATATTACATTCAGCTCCACTGTCTCATGACTTCTGTATTGGGTTTGTCTCGGGAACTGTAACTGTGAAAATTAAGCAGATGTAGAACTCACCCTGCAGTTGTGAAACCCTGGAAAACAATGGAATGTTTTGTGTTCCATGTGCCATCAGCAACCCCCAAAACACTGACTTCCGCATTAGAAATAATACATTATCTTCCTACAGGTCTATAAATTTTCCTCCCCCCACCAAGAGTATTTTTCACTGAACAAACACAACATGCATTCATACCTTCTGATAAGAGAATCACCCAATAAAAATTAGATGATAACATTAATGCCATCATTAACAGCAGAGCTTTCCTCTACTGAGAAGACAGAACGAAGCATATGGCATCTCTCAGGGAGAACAGTAAATAGTCACATTCTTGAGATAGCATGCAATTTTCTGGCTTGTTTAATAAACTCTGAACTACATTTCAGGCAGGACAAGACAAATGCCCAAGAGAAGAATGTGTGGATTCACTTCCACAGAAATTTCTTTCTAAGCAACAAGAAAAATAAATAAAATAAATAAAATACTGTAAGATAAAATATAAGTATGTTGAATCAAATCAACAGATTGCCTAAGAACTCCATCTATCCTAGCAAGCAGTCCTTGGAAGTCTTATTTAAAGTAAGGGATGTACAGGTCACAGAGACCAAACAGATTCCATCAGGAGGTAAATCATGCAGGTTACTTGCTAACACCTCTATGTGTGGTGTTGCATTTAGTGCTCCCTATCAAGGAAAGTAGGATATGAAAAAAAATCCTCCCGAGGCCTAAAAGTTGCTTTGGTTTCCCTAAGATTTAGAAACTCTTGGTGCAGGTTTTTGGGATTCTCACTGCTTTGTGTACACTAACTGCTATGATGTAAATACAAATTGTATTTTTCACGTTTGCTTTGCTCTGTTTCTTATATGACTCCATGCAAGAGTAAAACTCTGCTCCCCTCCTGCACTTAACAAGCCCATCACTCTCCCTGGTAACTGCCCCTTCAAACATCTGCAGAAAGAACAGAAATGGCTTTAATACGATCACCAGGACCTACCAGAGAGTTTGGCAATATAAGGAAGACCTGAAAGAATAACAAACGTGGGCTGGGTTACTGTAAATTCACACAAAGCTCGATTTTTATTTCAGTTTGTAAGGACCAACATAGTAAATCTCAATCTTAAGAAACTTGCCCATTTGCCTCACATACTTTTTACATAAATTCAACTGAAAAACTAATAAAACCTTTTACATTAATTGTTCACTAATTTTGACTCATCTTATCTCCGCTGTGTTAAGTACTGCTGCATCCTTCAGATTATTACTTTTAAAAATAAATCACAGAATAATTTTGCAGGAGCACAATGTTATGAATGCTGATAAATGGCTGAGAGTAATATGATTTGTGTCATTATTAGAGGATGTATGCTCACTCTCAGAAGTGCTTTCATGACAAGGAAGGTATTGAAATTCAAAAATGTTTAATAAAATGTAAACCTTATAATCTTGCAGGTATTTATCCTGCTGCTAATTACTTCCAGGGGGCCTGGCACACATGTAAAAGAGCAATGGGTATCAGCAGGGAGCATTTGCTAATTCAAAAAGTTGGAAAGACCACTTTCCCTAGAGATAAATAGCTGTTAAATCTGTCAACTTAAACCTTAATGCATAACATCTAAAATAATCTCTATTCTCTTTACAGACAGCCTATATGAGAATTAATGCAGTAATAATCTGGTAGACAGCAACTAGCAAAAATTTAAGAGATACAAGACTCCAACCAACTCAGCCTGACCAACAGTATTGGGAGGTTGATGCCAAAACTGACTGTTCCACAAATGAATAATTTTCTCATAATATCAGAACACTTTTAGCCAAAGTCTCAAGTGATGGAGTCTTGCCTCACTCTCAGCTTGCAGGGAAATGGTTTGTGTGGATATATTCCTGCAGGAATGTGTGCATCCAGAGCTCTGCACACAGCTGCAGGCACTGTCCCAAGGGAGTTCACTGCTCCCAACACATCGCTCACGTCAGTGGCAGCTCCCAGGGTTGAAGTCTTCAAGGTTATTATTGCAAATGGCTACTCTTAAAATAGCCTATTGAATTTCTTCCCAAAATAAGTATTTTTTGCCTTGACCAAACGTATCAGGCAGAGCTTTTAAACTAAGCCCAAAGCTTCTTGTATCAGCAGTGACTGAAGCAGGTCCAGCAGCAGGTGAGCCCGGAGCTGACCCAGGCTTTGGGGTTAGGGCCAGGACAGGGATGCACACGTTGGGATGCACACATCCATGACACAGATGGAACAAGCAGGGCTGCTTACAGGATCCTAGGAGCTGCTGTTCTCCAAAGGCTGCACTCCAGACCTCTGCAGTAACTAATCCAGACAAATGACCCAGTCAGAAACAGCAACTGTAAACAGGCCGTACTTGCTGACGTTGCACAACTGCAGGGAGAGCCAAACATGGAGGCAAAAAAAAAAAAAAAAACACCAACAAAACCCACCCAAACCCAGTGCTAGAGTTTGTGCCTCCTCCCTGACTCGACTGACATGACACATGGAATTAATGCTGACACACATAAACTACTACACATTGGCCAGAAGTAAGAAATATCAGATAAATCTGAGAGATTTAGAGCAGAAGGGATTCAAAAAGGACCTTGGGATAATGGTAAAACTCATCACCTAAAAACAAAAGTTGAAGTGACAGGGAAATTCAGTGAGAGCCAACACGCCTTCTGTTTGATGTGCTTATACCCACAGTTGCATAGAACGGGAATGTGTGTTCAGTGAAGTTAGAACAGGATTATTTAATTCTCCAGCAAAGCCCAGCCAGGATATTGTGTCACCACCTTATAAAATGATACTAATATAGCACTTGAAAAGGCATTAGGAAAAGCAAAGAAGCTGATTCATGGACTAAAAAGTGTGAGCTTATGGGACCTAAGTTCACATGGCTTAGAAAGAAGGTATTTAAACAGGAATTTGAAGATCATATATATCTATATATACACACACATATATAACAGAAACCTTGAAAGTAAAAGAAGCCACTTGCACTTGCCTTTTTAATAAAATACATTAGGGACAATAATAAAAGCTAAAGAAGATACACATTTAACATAAATTGAGACATTCTGACATAAAGAATATTGAAGAACAAAATATCCTTCCTTAGTCAAATGAAGTCTCACTTTAGCACTTGTCAAGGACATGGAGAGAGGTAATTTCTAGTGACTGAATCTAGGTCATATGCTCTTTCATGCAAAAGGCAGAAGTAAAAAATTAGGTGGAATAGTAATTAAGCAAAGCCCAGAAGTGTCCAGTCAGGCTGGGAGGAGCTCCTGCACTTCAGGGAGGTTGCAGCTCTCTTGCTTTGCGCTGCTGGTTAATGCTGGGGAGGAGAGAGGCCAGACACCTCTTTCCCTCCTCTCATTCTTAGCACTATCTCCTTCTGGGACCAAAAGTCCTGTCAGGGTTTCCCTGGGCACCACCTTGCCTTCACCTGAGCTACAGGACACAGCTCAGAAGGGTACCAAGATGGCCCAGAAACTCTTCTCTCCCTTTGCCTCCTTCATGCCAGCACCAGGTACAGCTATAATCTAACCCAACCCTATCTGCTAAAATAAAAGAGTGCAACCTTCAAGTGCTCGTTCATTTCTTTTAACCACCACTTTTCAACATTAAGGATTATTAACTTTAATGCCATTGGTGAGAAACTTTATTATGTTTTCAAGAAATTGCTTTAAATCAAAACTGCAGATAAGGCATTTTTCTCCCCTCAGAATTACATGGTTGTGTTGGCAACCAGCAGGAATCCATTTGAGCAATAGAATTACCACCTCCTGGAGGTGAAAAATGGGACAAAAGCAGGAGGAGTGTCTCTTCTTAAAAGTCAAGGGAAAAAGGGCAAATCAGGAAGAAATGGAATCCATGGGAATGGGAAAAACTAAACAATCTGCTGTTGATTTAAGCCTTAAGGGAAGTTACCCTAACACAACGTAGCTGCAGTCCTGTACAGAGATTTTACAGCAAAGCTGCAGAAATCAGAGACAGAAAATTTCCCTTCTTTTCCATTCCAATCCCAGTCCAAGTTCAGTATCACTGTGAGATTTTGAGGTCTCAGTGAATTCAGCAGGGCTGGGGCATTTGACACCAATAAATCCACCCCACCTTTCAGTGGTAAAGAGGCTGTAGCAGGTTTCATGGCCATGAAGACTCACCTGGCTAGAAAGTTTTCCCTGAATGAGCTCCATTTCTTTAAAGTGAAAATATGAAAAATGAATCGAGATATCCCTGTCTGAAATTGTGATACTTGCAAGAACTTTTTCATGTCTGGAGTACAATATGTAGCTGGCTTCTGAGTAAATATCATGAGGATGTGGAAAGTTAAAAATGTGTCATGCAGTCAAGATTTACGGAGCAAAACAACTTCTGGATTCTGGATTTGTTTTCCTCCCACAGTTAAGAAAAGATTTCAATAGGTGTGCAAGAGTCAGCAACACACACACGCTATAATTTGTGTAAATGTTTTATCCCAATACCAAAAAAGGATTTTGTTTTTAAGTTGAAACTTCATTTTAAAGCTTTTGCAAAGTACCTCTCTGCTGGGCTGATCTGCTATCCTTTAAACCTTACAAAGACTTTTTATCAGAGTCAAAAAGCCACTGAAAATAAAGAGGCTTTAATGGACACCACATTAACTATGGTATTCTGAACAAGGTGCAGCAGTGTAGACCAGCAATATTTCTTCTTGGTGTAAATGTACAGCACGGTGTAGGCAGAACGCATGGATAGTCACAAATCCCCAGCATTATGCCAAGATGACAGAGTACTTGTCTTTTTTTGTTCTTGCGCTGTAATTTATCTTAGAAAAAAATGGACCCAGGTTTTCCTGCATACTACGAAAAGTGTCCAAGAGAATGTCATAATGGCATTACTCCTGCTAGAAAAGCTAATCTACTTTACACTGTCCTCCTTTATGAGGTACTGTCACTTCCCAGAAACAAAGGTATCCACATAACACTTGCTGAAAATAAGTTGTAAAGCACTGTCAGATGCTCTGCAGAAAAATGCCAATTATATCCCCATGCTTTTCTTTCTTTAGCTTACAATATATGTAATGTTTGATGAAAACTGTGCCATGGCCTCATTTAGGCCCACACGATACAGATGTTATGCCATTCTTGATGGTGGAAAGAGACCATGTACACAGTAACAAGGATCCAGCAGTGTGTCCCCTCTTGCAGCAGCCACGTGCTTGCACAGAATGACATCCCCAGTCAAAGCAAAACCATCATTTTGCAGAATGTACTGTTGCCTCCTTGGTCATGTGCAACACTTGCTGTCATTTTAAGAGCAGAATTATTTCATTCTTTCATATCATGACTTACCCAACCTATCTGGTTTTATTTTTTGCTTTAATTCATTTTAGCTGATGTCTTTATTTTTTTTTAATATTTCCTAAGCAAAATTTAGGGTATCTTAACCAACTTTTGTACTGACTTCACTGAAAAAATAAACTCCATTGATTGAAAAAGATTATGAATCGCAGATGGAAATTTCATAAAATTCATCGTATAAAGATTTGCTCATACACACACCCTAGTATAATTTCTATTTCTTTTCAACCACTTCTTTTCTCAACAGTCTTTAATTCCCAGATTTGCAGCATCCCAGTGGCAAAGATGATTTGAAACTCCCCCACAATCTTGTTTTTCTCATTCCTATCTCTCAAAAAGAATATCTTAATACAAACAAGTTTGTAGAGGCTAAAGGTGGCTAAGTAATTTAGTTGTAGGAAACACATTTTTACAGAATGGACAAGAATATAAGGACTATATAGAAATTAATATCTGGAATTCAATCCTACAACACCAGAGGACAGTAATGTCAGAGAAATTACCTTAGTGAAAAATTCATTGTTTGTCATCTTGGAAACTGAGCTGTTCTATGAAAAGGGTTTTTCCACATGCCTAAATATAGAAGCTAAGGGACATCACTAGATAAGAGGAATTTAGCAATACTTCTGGTAACTGGTGTTGTTAGCTGACATGGTAAACTGTTCTGAATAGTTTATATGGGGCCATAAAAAGGGGACTAAAAACCAAAATTGGTGGGTTTTGGCATTTTAGAATACAGCTTATAGCAACCCAAACATTCTATTGGCATAAAAGCTTCTTTTATGCTTCCAAGGCAGCTAAGAGGTTCCTATATTGAATGGCAAGAAGAGCAAGAGGTAAGGGAATAAAATACTGGGAAAAGGACATTGCAGACTACAGCCTGGGTGTGAATGAGAAGGAGATAAATAGTCATCTTTGTGAACAGCAAGTGTCTTCAGTATCTCTCAAGATTTACATCCTAGTTGGAAAGCATCTACAAACCCAAATCTGCCCCAAATTCCTAAGTAGTGTAGTAGCGTTATCTAATCTAAACCTTACATAAAATCTTTCTGTGCCCAAATGCAGGATTATATTCCACAGTCTTTTTATTTGGGCTGCTTGCATTTGTCCCCGGTTTGAGAGGAAGGAGAATGACCTTGTTGGGGGTCTCAGATCAGTGGCCTCTCCTAACACAGCCTACTGCAACCACAGGAATCTACATCGCAATACAGCTACACTTAAAAATCAGATGCCTTCCAGCCTGCTGAGATTGGATGTCTTTTTTTTTTTTTTTTTCTTTTTTTAATGGTTTCACCAGACCTTTAAGTTGAACTGTGAGCTACTCAGTGCCAAATATTAGTTCTGTTCCTGCCAATTTAACGCTGCTTAGTTTAGAGCTTTCAAATGATTATTCTAAAAATATTTTCTGGTTAAGACTACATATCTGCCCCTGTGAACATCTGTTTAGGAGCAGAACACTGATAGAGAGAGTTCCTCTGGTACACAGAAAATATCTCCTTTTCCAATGTGTCACATAAGCTGGTATTTTTGAAGAATAATGATGACTAGATAAATCCAAAACTTTTATCAACATTGTTCTGTTGACTTTAACCACAGGTCAAAGAGAAGCCAGTGGATTCTACTAAATGTACATCCTGATGTTATACCATCCCCTTTGCTTTAGTTTTATCAAAAGCATTTCTATCAGTTTGGATTAAAGAACACGTTTGCCATGTACTGTAAAATCGGTCAGTTCAATTTAGTTTTCCATGTATTATTTTGCACAATGCTTTTTCCCAGCTGTTTCCTTCCAGGGATTTGCATTTCAGGGATCAGCTTGAAAGGAAAACTCTGGAAGAAAACTTGAGCATGAACATATTCTGTATAAGCACACACACATGCACAGTTCTATTATTGCTCTGTCATTTGGCTCCTCATATTCTTTCAGCCCAGACCCCCAAATAAATCCATAAATAGAAAAAGACATTAAAGTCCAGTATCTGATTTTCTCTCTGTTAGAGTAAGCTCTTCCCTGGGAAGCATTGGCTCTGTTCAATTCAGGCTGCACATTGCTGCCGTAAATGATAAAATGTCCTAGGAAGGAATGTAAATCCACATCCCTGGTATTTGATACATTTAAATCAGGTCATATAGTCACTGTTATTAATTAGAAACAGTGTCGAAGTAAAAACATTTTAAATAAACCCAGGGACCGAATGTTAAAGCTGTCACTTTTTACACGGCCTCATGATTCAAGGATTAATGGACCTTAAAACAACCATAAACCACCGAGGCCCCTGTTCAGGTTTGGAAGAATAAGAATAGTTTTATTTCTGCTTCAGTCTGGCAGTCTTAAATTCATTGTGTGTCAGTGGGCACTGTAAACACTTTTAAGTATTGTGACATTGTGGTACAAGATGCTGCTAATCTGTTTCCTGCCTGACCTTCACCAGCTCCACACCTTGCAATTCAGAGAAAAAAAAAAAAACAAAGTAATAAAAGAGATATATAAAATACAGAGCCTGTATCTGTATGCAGAAATACAGACTGATACAACCAGAAAAATACTTGAAATATTTAGGTTTTACTTTACAGTACCTCTTTCACAGAAGCCTTTTCTGTATCTCTTTTTTTTTTCTTCAATGCCATCTTTTTACTCTCTGCACTAATGGATGTAAAGTGTAATGCAAAGGGTTAGAGGACTTGTGAGGTAGGGACTTTGCAGAACAAAAATGCTGCAGTTTGGAAGCAAGATCAAGTATGCAGAGTACATTTCTGGAAGGCCAGTACAATGAAGTAATTACTACTATTTAATAAAAAAAAAAAGAGGGGAAAAACCGAAACAACAATATCCAGCAGTGTTACGATAATAAGTGCCAGGAGTTGTGATTACACTAGAATTAAAGTATGTGTAGTTATCACTGGATACAGCAATGGGATACCAAACTAAATGAAATAATGACAGATAGACAGAAAAAAAAAACCCCTCCCATTATTTTATTTTTAATCATATCTGACATGAAGGTCAAATTTTCTGTTTAAGGATCAGAAAAACACATCTGGAAACTTCAAGGGTTTCAAATTCCAACCTCCGTCTTAGAACTGACTTTCTGACCATACTGAAAAGGTGCTTGGTCAGTTTTTACTTTAGCTGCACAACCTGGAAAACTGGGAGAAGAAAGCAACTGCATTTAAAGCAAATGTAGCATGTGAGTAAAGCTTAACTTGGTGCACAAAGTACCCATTAATTTTCACTATTTTCTAGTATATATAATGCCTTTCTCTCAACTGCTCATCAGCTTGGAACCATAGTGCACCAGCTAAAGAGAACTTTGTCTCCTGAATTGTTTGGCTCACTTCTTTCCTGAAGTTTTTACTGCATCTATTTCAAATGTTACTTGGTTGCCAACAAAATTCTCACAATATAACATTAAAAAAAAAAAAAAAGATCAGGAGGAAACATCCCTACAGTTAGAATAATGTGTCAGAAATGTCTAGTAATTAACGTGATCAGCACCTAAAATTCATCACCAGAGTCTATACTATACCAAATAATTCTCTGCCACTTGCTTAGAAGTGGACCGACATTATAAGGCAGATGATAAATACTTCTGACATTCTCATTCTAAAGGATTTAATTTTCATCATCAGAAAAGAGTCCAATGGTTTCTTTTGAGTGCAAACGAATAACTTGCTTTTAAAAGCAATTTTAGTATTGACTACTTACTGATAGATACATTGATATACACAGACCTTTTTTCCTGAATGTTCTATCAAGGTAACTTTTGCTATAAACAGTGTTTTAAAATTATCACATAAAAAACTATCAAGCACTAAATTAAAAAAAAAAAAAAAAAAGAATTTTGAAAGTGATAGTTAAATTTATGAAGCAATGCTGCTGCACTCAGAGGCTTGCTGCTTGGCATGCAAGCAAATTCCAAAGCGTCTATGTGCCATGCAGGAGGAGTTCTTCGCACAGTATTAAAAGGTGGGAGAAAGGATGAAAGCACCAAAGGCTGCACAATTACAGCCATGTGCAGAACACATGTACTTTGGACTTAAACTTGTTTGCATGACTAATAGAGATAATATTGAATGTCTTCTCTCATCCTTCTTTTTTTTTTTTTTTTTGGCTCAGTGCCTCTTTTGCTACCTCCAAGAGCTGTTAATTTTGTTCACTGCTGAGCAAAAGTCAAAGTCAGAGTCTAAACAGCTTGTAATGAGTTTTCAATGGCGCATCTCACTGAAATTGAGGGCAAAGGAGCAGCAGACTTAGACACTGTCAGCCCTCGGAATTTATTATTGAGGGAGCAACACGTTCAGTAGCAAATACATAGAGGAGGGGCTGAGAATTCTGGCAGTTTTGCATTAAGCCTTGAACATAGTCTGTATTACTTATGTAAATACCTTGACAACACAGATAAACACTCAAAAATCAATGCAATGCAGCTCAATTAACTGTGCAATGAGATTGGCAGTAGATTATGTTGCAGCAACTTTTATTTGGCAGCCACTTAGTGCTCAAGTTTCAAGTCCTGGTGCAGAAAAGTGATTAATACTTTGCTAAATACCTTAAAGTCAGGAGGAAGCCTGGGGTTAAGGATGCTTAGCAGTGATAAGGAGCCACTGATAATTCTGTGAGTCCTCAGCGACTGTTTTCAGGGGCTGCAGGAGAAGGGTTCTTGCATCTCAGTGGCACAACACCAATATTTGGCAGACTGTCACACCTCACCCCCTGCTCTGAAGAAATTTTCACAGTTCTGTCTCTTCAAGTGTACACTTGGATGTATTTCACTAACCTCTGCCATGTGCTTCTTCACTTTTCTGCTCCACGTTTTAATCCATTGGGGGTTTTGTTACCTACTAATGCTCTTAGAGATCATGAATCCTATTGCTCCATCTTCACTCTGATTGAAATTACAGCTCTAAGCTAATTTAGCTCCTCTTATTCTTTCAAAAAACAAGCAAGAAAGCTACTACTACGGCTTCCAAACCCAGGAAAGAGTTCTCAACAGAGAATTTGGGTATTTATAACTGCAATTCCTTCTCTTTCCTGGAAGCCTGCAATTGAGTTCATGTTAGGAAATCAGGTTTCATAGTTAGGGGGGCGAAGAACAATAGATTTTTCAACACTGAAGGAGTAGCCCCAGAAGGAAATGCATGCAAGAACAACATAGAACGGAGTATGAGATCAAAAGTATCAGTGATTTATTAATTCTTATTCTGGGTGAAGCAAAGAGGCATTTAGGGTTTTACACATTGCAATGTTTGTTATCTCAGCCTTTCCCCAACCAGGCCTTTGATTTACCACAAATACTCCACGTTGTACTTACACACACTTCACACAGCTGCCTTTTGTTCTTACAGTTACATACCCATAAAGAACTCTGCTTCTGTCATATTTTATGCTACTTTTTCATGCATCACTACTTACACAGGGAATGGGGAAAAGTTAGTAATTAAAAATGCAAGGCTTTGTTTGGCTTGATGTCATTTTGTTTAATGCCCATAAAAAAACACCTCCAAATCACATCAACTTCCATCAACATCACTACATTCCACTCTTCTAACATTACATAAAACATTTGCACTACCTTTCTGGAAAGGTTTTACCTATTACAAAATTTGTAGGTTCTATCTATTATAGAAATTATAGTCAGGTATACATTGAGAAAAAATATTTACACATCCTTTTTGAGCAAAGTACCAAGAAAGTAGGCAAAGTTCTTGAACTCCCAGACAATGTATTGTCCATATTCAGAGTGAGGGAGAGACTGAAATGCTTTCTAAGAAAACAATATTAAGAGGACAAGAAAATTTTGCATGTCATTCAATATTGCACAAAAGCAAAAGGAAGAATTGTATGAAGGCAGCAATAAGTGGTAGAAAATCACAATTTGCTATAACTTACTGGGGATATAGTCAACTCCTCTGTATTCAGTATTATTGACAAGCATTATAGTCAGGTAATTGAAGCTTAAATGTAAATAAATGAGAACTCTGTATCAGCAGCAACTGATACAGAGACAGTGCTCTACACAAGACACGGCACAAGTGGATAGAATATGCAGCAGAAAATAGAGAAGGCACTCAAAAGCATGATAAGAAGAGAAATGAAAACTTGAAGGAAAAATATTTTATGAAGTTGTTAAATCTTTCCAAATATCTCGTCCTATATGGTCCAAATAAATCTCCTAGATTTTGAAAACAAGCATATTTTAAGAAACTACATGCTTAACATACTTCGAATTTTAAATTTTAATTCTTTTACTGGCAAAAATAATGCCTAACATGTATTTGGTGGTATCAGATAAAAGGGTTTGTACAGTTTGAGAGGAATGTCACATCCATCCTCTTTTGCGTATGCATCACATAATAGCCTGTTTTATATAGGACATAAGACCTTTTCAAAAAGGGCCTTGAATGAATAATGTACTACAGCGTTGTGTGTGTCATCAGGTATAACAGAGGAGTCTCTTGCACCGTGTATTAGTGAGGGTAGATCTCTGCAATTCCATCACCACATAAAACACCTCACAAAATCGTCACAGTCAGGTCAGACCTGGCATTTCAATTTTTCACAGCCCTGTTTTGTTTCCCTTCCTCTCACTCCCAGAGTCATCAGTAGGCTCCAGGTACTCGTGCACAGCATCCAGAAGTGAGAGCACAGAGCAGCAAATCACCCCAGCAGGGTCTGTCCCCTGCTGCACCCTCCCAAGGACCCCAGTTCGGATGGCACACTCCGTTTGGTGCACACTCATTTCCCACCTACACCTAACTCAGGAACAAGCAAAGTGCAGCCTCTCAAAAAGTGAAAAGAGGAATATTTCCTCATACCGTGGCAAACCAAAGGGGGAGGCATGAGTTTTTGTCCTTCTGCTCAAACCCTTGACATTTCCAGCTTTCCAAGCAGAAATTAAAACACCATTTCTATGCTGAAAACACACATAACTCTAGGAGCAAAAACTTTGGCCCTACACTTCACATTTCACTGTTATGCGTATGTTGAAAAGCTCCATTTTTTCCCATGGAACAGTGAACATTTATACAATCATTAAAAGCTCATCTTGCACCATATTTTTATCCTTCTCAGTTTTAATACATTTTTATAATTGCATTGAGGATATTCTAACTCTGTTTTTAGTGCAACAATAAAATTTATGAACCATGACAAACGTATCATATCAAAGATCACCCGAAGAATAACAATGTGCACGTCAATAGAAGAAACCTCAGCTTCTGATCCATAGGAACTTAGGATTGGGAGGTGATAAATACTTAAAATAGTATTCCATTGTTAACTGTGAAATGGCAACAATATCAATTTCTTTTCCTAAGCAAAAGGAAACATGGTGTTGTAAAAGACAATTTTTTCCAAACATGTTGCGTTGACAACTTAAGTTTTAATGAAATTTCGAATTTTTAAAAATCTAATTTATGTGCAGATTTCACTGATTTCACCCTCGTGCTTTTTGTATAATAAACGTGATATCTAATTGCCTTCTAGTTTTGCTGCACAAGACCTATTTCCAAAATTGTTTCCAATATTCCTATTTTTACCTGTGCAAATTTCTACACGTCCCCCACACCTTCAGCACAGCTGCTGACAGCCTCCTGCATTAGCCTGTTAGAGATAATAGTCTCAGAAAGTAAATGGTTTTCAATTAGAAAGCCCTTAAAACCAAATCTTGTTTTCACATCATATTATTGATTATAAACTCATTTAAACATGCAATAACTAAACACATGCATGAAAACTCTTACAATATACTAAATTCTAATGGATTTTAATCTGAACACTTCCTAATTAAACATGCTGTGTATTTGAGACTGTGTGTATATTTTCAGAGTTTCCTTGGTGTTACACAATACATCACATTTTTAAAGAAATCATTAAAATGAGGAGGCAGGGAAAATCTATTTCAATACTTAAAGTTCCCAGGTTATTCTGTCTCCCTAACATATCAATTTGTTTTTTCTGGGTAAGAAAAAAGAAATAGAGAAGAAAAACACCCTGGCAAGGTTCATGCAAAAGCACAGATAATCAACCCATTTTTTTTAAAACAGTTATTGTGGCAAAATGGATTGAAAAGGTACTGTAGATCCAAGAATGCATAAATGAAATGCATCCCACTGGAAAAGCTTTTTTTGCTCACATTGTCATTTACAGCTTCTGAATTAATAGACCAAGAAAGGCACCACAGGCACCAACAAAATGCAGTAAAACCATTGGCAGCCAGTGGTGTCTCAAAGTTTAATTCCCCTGGGGAGAAAAGGACACTGCCTAATCTGTATTCAGTCCTGACATTGTCCACATCTGATATGGAACATTAGCTACTAACTCTCTCAATAGACTAGTGTCCTTCAGTTTATATTACTTTATGTTAATAGTAGAAAAATTACACACAACATCATTTATCATTGTTATACTGTACTATACAAGCCATAGCTTATTTTAATATATTTATTTATCCTTAGGAGGAACAGAAATTTAAATGTATATCTCTCAATATATATAAATTTAAAGATAAGCTTATAGTGCCAGATTCAGTGCAGAGCTGCAGAAAGGATATCTCCCTTAAAAATGTGTTTTAATTGTACAAAGAATCTCACAAGTGATTATGCTGCTGTAATAAGAGAAAATCACTTATTTGGGCTCTAAATCTTACAGAATCTGTACATAACATAACACTGCACCTTAATCATAATTTATTTTTTGATTATCTTTTTCAGTTCCATCACAGGCAGCAGCCCTTTGGCTCTGTTTTTACATCCTCGTTCTCCCTCAGCAAACTGCCCTTACATTATTTACCTATAGTCCAGGTAGGCAAGCTCAGTCCCCCTTAAAGGGAAAAAAATGCAGCTCATGAATCAACAAAGAACTGGGATTTGATTTTTTTATGGATCACAATCTACATCTCAGTACATCTAAATTTCAATTAGTCTGTTTAGAACACTCCTGCAGTCAGTGATGTGTGCTGTTTGCCTGGGCTATCCAGAAAAGAAAAAGACAGCAATGATGAAGAAGACAGAGAGACAGAAATCTATACTCTATTAAATGTATATTACTTTACCTTTAGATTTTAAAATCTAAGAAGTCAAATTAATTATGGATCTCTTTTTCAGAAAAAGTCATTACCCACAACCATCCAATCACACTGAACTCCAGATAATAATTCCTACATAAAATTCAAAAATTTTTATTTGCTAATGGGGACTGTTTTTATTTCATCTCATACAGAAATGTTAATCTTAAAGGTTCAAGCAATGGAAAACGTAACACATAGTCACAAATATATTTTTTTCCAAGAGGTACTACCATTCTTATTATAAAAATTCATCCTATTTTCAAGTTGAATTTGTGCAACTTCAACACCCAGTCTTTGGATCTTTTTCCACCCAAAGTTCCTCCATCATACTTCAGTGCTGTAGAACAACTCATCAAAGCCTGACTGGTTTTAGAACAATTAGTCCAGATTAAAAGGAAATTAAGTAGAATGACTGACAACAGGAGAGTATCATTGAATGGTGGGCACCTTTTGATTTTACTACTGACCAGTAATTTTTTTAGCTAAACTGCAGCAAAAACAAAGAGCAAAACAACCAAACCCCTTAACCATGTGATTCTTGAGAATACCATAGCCTGGTACTGCAAATATTCAAGGAAACATTTCCTCGGGTCAGGCTTTTCAGACAGCTTTACTGAGTGAGAATACTCCAACATTTCCCAGGTACAAACTAAGTTCAGACTCTGACATCCTGTTGAATATTGCAGCATTTGTCAAGAAATCACGGCCACAGCTTCCTTGTGGCAAGGAGAGCAGGTTACGAACGAACCTCTCATGCCATAAAGCACAAGGAGGATCAGATCCTAAAACAGTCAGAATTTCCATTTCACAGCACTTTTTCCCAAGCAAGAACAGAGTGATAAATTCCATATTTGACCTCAGAATTTGTAGGGCAGCAACAAAAGGATATATTCCACCCAGCAATATCCTCAATCTATTTTAAAAAGTGTTTGCACTTAAGATTGTTTTGAATTTTTTTCTTAGCTACAAAACAACTGAAGGTGCAACTTAAGCGACCAAGAGTGATTGTACAATGTCTGTTCATCAAAAAATAAAAAAATAATAATCTGAACATCACAATTAAAGATGAGAGTTTGAACACAAATGTTATCACTAACTTATAGTCACAAACACGATAAACTTTCCTTTGGTGGTGTTCATTTATTACTTGTATTAAGGCATTAAAATTGGAAGAAAAAAAAAAAAAAGGCAAACTATGGAGATAAAAGACATAAAAAACTAGATGAAAGAGGGTGAGGAAGAACTGGCCAGTTTATGCAGGCAGACAGACAGACTAGTAGATGGAGGTTCCTGCTGCCTCGTTCATTAAGGTCATCTCCTGACCCCCGTGCCACTGAGGAAAAGGCAACAGCTGTTTCCAGTATCAGCCGTAAGAATGATGGAAGTGAATTAATCCACAGATGGAGACCAGCACCTGAAGGGACCAGTCTGGTGAGCAACAAGAGTCTTTGCCTGAGAAACACACTTAAATGTTACCATATGGAGCACTAACAGGAGACAGAGGGGAATGAAAAGCTCTGCGCGTCGCGTTATTGCCGCAAAAGCTTAAGTATCGTATTATTGATAAGGATAACAAAAAGAATGCCTGCCTAGGCATTCCTGATTTACAATTCATGAACTAACAAATTGGTTAAGATGCCTTAATTAAGAGAAACTAGGTGATTAAATTACTGAACTGAAAGAATCTACCCAAATAAAAGTGTAAAATAAGATTTTACACTCTGTAAGAGGACAGAACTCAAGAGTTGCAAAAGCCCCATTAAAATCTGAAACAATTCCTCCTGACGATATGTTTTTCAGACTGAAGATGCATCAGCTGTTAAGCCAATATGACACTTCATGTTAGTCAAAAGGCTGAAAAGCTGCAATCATGTTTTATTAAAATAACTACACATGCTGGGCTGGGCTGAGGGAGAGTACCATGGTGCCAGAAAACAAGAACAATTAATTTAATATCTCTGAACTCTTACATGCAGCATTTGCAGTTCCAACACCAGAATGTAACTGTCCATCTTTATTTGAATGCATTTTCTACACAGGGTCCTTGGGGAATAACAGACTGGAAGAAACAGAGCTGCACTATCTGAAATGCTGAAAAACTACAGCTCAAATATATTGACAGAGTTGGAGAACTGGACAGCAAATATTTGGAGGTCATTGGCCAGTTTCATGTCTCCTGTATGAAGCATAAAACCCCCTAAAATAAGGAAAACAAATGCTTGTGGTTAGTGAGCCAGTGTCCTGCAGCCCTGAGGGCTGCGTGCAGCTGGTATTGCACCAGGGCAGAGCAGAAACCACCTTTACCACCAGAAATTGCCACCCAGCTGGGGCAGAATTTGACAGACAATTTTCACTCTGCCAGCTGAGAGCAGGTTCCCCCTCTCTTGGCATTTCACCACAGCCAGAAATTCAAGATTAGATCAAATGGTCAGGTATGACCACCCACTTCTGGAACAGGTATTTGTGCAAGTGCCACACTACTCCTTCCTCACCCTCTTCCAACCAGTTTTATTCAGCATAAGCAGTTCCAAGTGTGTTCATGTTGCGGAACAAATCAGAGGTTTGCCTGGATTTTTGCTCCCTGAAGTGTGCCCCCAGGGTGTCAGCTCCGGGATCATCAGGTTAAGAAGTGTGTGTGTACACTTCTATTTCTAAGGCTTTTTTAGTGTTTACATTAAAACCCACGTTTTAAAGTCGTTTTAGAACTAAGTTGTCAATAGATCTCTATACTGAGACTCAGAGAAGATTTCAGCCCATTCAAGCAGCTTTCAGTGAGCAGGAAGGTTTACCTACTTTAAACATACTTTCACATTTCAATAGGTTAAAAAAGCTTCACTGCAAAATGAAATTTTGCAGGTCATTTACTGATTATGATTAAATCACCTTCATTTATTACCATACGGAAAATAAGCCACTGTACTCAACATGGGAGGTAATCTTAACTGCTTAGCAATTTATTCAAATACTCAGAAGTGAAAATCATTTCTGGGCTGTTCATTCATTAATAAGGGCAGACGGATGGCAGTTTGAGATATTATTTAAATATCTTCGAAATATAATTCCTAGTTTATATAGGTCAAAGAGGTTTCCCTGTTTACATTTTCCAACCTGTGTGATGTGAAGAAAGATATATTTTAAGATACAATTCTGTGAGGAGATTCAACTTCTGGACTAAAACACACAAATACACAGAATTAAATTAAAACACAGAGATAAAATGTATTTTTCCTGCCCTATATTCTTGCAGGTTCCATTAACAGTGAACTTATAAAGCAGAGTGCAGCTGATCTACAATGCCAAGTACATACTAGTAAAATAACACTGTCTTTTTCAAGAAGCACCTTTTATAATTTATTCCAAGAGTTTTCTAAGAGTTCACCGGTCCCAATTGGGAAACAAAGCCTTTCTCACCCTTTCCATGCAGAATCCACAACAGGTGCTTGAGTGAGGGGATTTGGGTGCTGCAAAGTATTTTTTTTACAAAGTATTTCGCCCTTGTAGAAGGTGCCAATTTGTGTAACAGTGTGTTGTAATGAAAAGGAAAATTCTTTCATAATTTCGGAGAGTTTTCTCTATTGGATGGGGGCAGGAAGGCAATGTTTAAGTACATCAACTATGTCTCTTTAATTAGGTCATTAATCAGCATCTATGAAAGCTGTTGAGATGTATTTTTTTCAAGCCCCATATGGTTAAACTTTAGACTAAAATTTCCTCTCAGCTCTGAAACCAGTAAAATACTTCTACCATTCCGACCAGAAAAATAATGAGCATATCTACCCACCACTGAAATTCTTCCATGCACAGTTTTTCCTCAGTGCAGTAGCTGTTCACCTCCAACCTTGGCCTGCCGGAGTCCAAGAACAACCCCCAGAGCTCCTTCCCCACACCCAAGGGGAAGCCCCTCTCTCATCTGAAATGATCTAAATCCCAAGAAACAAACTGACATCAGTGGAGTCACCCAGAGGTCACAGCAAACTATTTAGCTTCCTTTGCTTTATCCCCTTGTTTTATCCATTACTTGCATCTTTTCAAAGGCCACACCAGGCACTGTAAATGCAAGTGTTTGCAGCAGAACTCCGGTTCGAAAACCATCTGCAGTTTGAAACGTGGCTTTAGAAGAACTCTGCACAAAATCAGTGCTGCAAAAAACCTACATTGGCTCACGGAAAAGAAAATGCCTTCTCACCAGATTATGAGACTGAAAGGGAGCATTCAATTTTCTAAACTTAAGCCATACAGCACAGGTCACTGAATTTTATCAAGTTTGTTCTGTATCCGGGGCATCGCTCACATATGACTAAGGCATATTTTCCAGAATCAGCTAGTCTTGAAAGATTCATAATGATCCATTTTTTACAAAACCATTACCGCTGTATATTACTCTAAATTAATGTGAACAGAGAACTGGAAACTAAATCCAGCTGCAAATGCCACAAAACTTGCCACAGTTCAGATACCTAAGAACTTGCTTTTTGCCCTGTAACAAGGATAGTGTGCATGAAGAGCCCAGACAAAGAGTGCAGCAGACAAAGAAACCCCCCTTTGATGACATCAAGCTCTTGGGTGTTTACAGTAAAGGCTTGGAAATTATTTTTAGACATTGTTGGGACTTGTCTGGGGGATGTCTCTTTACTGCACATCTGGAAATCAAGAGGCTGAATTGGGGGGATTTGAATGAGGAGCTGCTGGCTAAATGGAGGGAGTCTTTCCCTTCTACATAAACCAGAGGCTGTAACTCCTCCCTGTTATACATTGGGATTGCACATCCCCAGCAGGCCGTCCATGGGAACCCCAGATCTCAGCACTACAGTCCAACAAACAGGGAAGACCATAAAATATTACTTGGGCAGAAATTGAATGAGTAATTGGGTATCTCAGCACTCCTGGGACTCCTTGTAGGAGGTGGCAGGGTTATTGAAAAGCAAAAGGAAACATGGCTTAAGAAGGGAAAGCACAGTGAAATTAAAATCCTTTACAAACAGTTATATTGGCAAATATTGAATAAAAACCCAGCTTTCTAACTAGCCCTATTTTAGCCTGAATATCACCCCACCAGAATAAAAGTTTTTTCATGGTACCAATATTATCAATAATTATTTTTCCAGGTGAATTATGAATATGCATTTACCAAAGGATTTCTCAAGAGAAAAAGAAAAAACATCAGCTTTCCTAAGACAGAGGAGGGAAGAAAACTAAGTTAATAAATCATTCTGCCTCAGACCTCTGGAAGATGTGCTAGCGATGATGTTTTACACTTTTGGTAATTTTATAGCTACTGGCTTAACTTATCTATTGTCTGCCACCAAATTTCAACTAGCATTTGAAATTACTCAACCTGTCTACTTGTGCGGATGTTTGTCCCTTTTTCTTGCAAAGCAGAGCTCTCCTTCTGGAAACATATATTAAATAGTTCATGCCTGACCTATAGATTAATCAGAATTTAAATACTGTATTATTTCAACAGGCACTTCTAATATCTGTGTTTCCTGCCATGAAATGTAATTAGGGAAAATTAATTTACCAGGGGACCTCTGAAGCTTTACCTACTTCCCCACTGCTATTTGCACTGGGCGACACTCAGGTGTAATTCCTTCTATTCCAAGTGTATCAGGGCTATCCTCCCCTAGACTGCCACGGAGCAGAAAATGTCACCCACTGTTTGGAAGGTTCACAACAGTGACATTTCCCAGTGAAACAGAGCAGTCAGCTCAATAGGTTTATCACTGTTAATGAAAACAATTGGAAATACACTGAACATCTTGTTTCGTGACTTAAATCAGTCTGTAACTATATTAGAGATGCAAGCCAGTGCTCCAGGACAGATTATCTCCCCGTGAGTCTCTGATGGAGCTCTGCTGTTTGTAAATGCAGCTGGTGCTCAGTGTTGTCAGGTAGGATAATAAACGAGGTACACCTCAGTTCACATCCCTTGCATCGGTTTTCATGTTATGTTCTTAACCTGTATCATCCTTTCTTTTTCAACATTGATTTTGATCTGGAGGGCACACAAAAAATATTCAGCTGCAGTGCAATGTTTTTATATGCAACTTCAAAAAGTGTTTTTTTGCAGTCTGCGTTCAGAATGGGCTGCAGGCCACCCTTTGAAAATTCATTATTCAGGTTATCTGGAGCCAGAGACAAGAAACACATCGGATCATCTGCGTGGTGAAAGCAGCCCATCTTTTACAATTGGGTTTTGAGGATTTTCCCTGTGAAACAAAGGCCAGACCACAGGGATGAGTTAGAGAAGTGTGTTCTATTTAAACCCAACAGTGTCAGGCATATAACGTGCCCTTTATATCTATAGTTTATTTTAACACATATCAAGGAGACAGGAAATTAGTGATCAATGTAGAAGGGAGCATGAGGTTTCATTATAAATTAATGTATGAAGACTCGGATTTCAATGATGAAACGAACATGAATCTTAAAAATTGTCTGTCTTTATGAAACAGATGAAAATTATTACAGTATATAACTTTTTGGTGACATTTTACTGCAAAGGGCATATTGTTACAAAATTTAGCAATGATGTAGCTAACAGAAATACTGCAGGGATAGATAAGATTATTTATGTAACATGATAAAACATGAAACATGGATGTATTTGACTCATGGGGTTGCAGAATGGGAAAAATACTTTGGCCTGCTCATAAGGGAATCCTCCTGTTAAATCAAGGAGCAGCAAAGATGGGATTTACTGGGAGCCAAGACTGCACTGCAGTAGTCAAATCCAGTCCACCCAGTTGTGTTCTGGAACACAAAAAGTTAATGGAAATAAAATAGGCAAAAGAAGGAGAAAATACAAGAAAGGTTTAGAGAACCTCACTTGGGTATCCACTTCAGTGGTGGGGTTCTTTCCAAAACCAACCTACACCTGCAGTGTCATGAGGATGCACTGATATCTGGATTACAAAATCATCTACTGAAAATGAAACTGAGTAAAAAACATCTGTAAGTAGAGACACTGCGACACAGAACTGGTGAAACGTTGCTGCAAAGTAATTCTGCTCCCCAAGTTGGAGCTGCAGAAATTCAGTCCCACAAGGGGCTCTGGCTCAATGTTACTGGGGCCTGGAATTAAATTCAGATTCTGGAATATTTCTAAGATGGAAAGAACACATATACTGTTTGACTCACAGAAAATAATCACTAGAATACAGAAAGCTCAGAGTTAACAGAAACAAAAACTTGTCATAAAAATACAATCTTTATCAGCTCAATCAATCTTGGCTACACAATCTTTAAAAAAGATAATAAATCCCACACATCAAAATCAGACTGACTTATATGCATAAAATTTGGGCAAACTCAACTGGACACATTTCTCTAAAATAAATGTGATGGAGAAAATAGATTTTCACACAAAACTAAGGTCAAAATTACGTTTATCTTGGAACTAAAACTTCAGTCTTACCTAAGAAAATATTTTCCCATATGTAAGTTTTCAACACTATTCTCCCTAGAATTGCATAACTGAGGTCAGATTAAAATTACTTGCTATCCTTAATTAATTGAACCTATATTCCATTTTCATCTTGTTTCTCTTCCCTTGTCCTTCCTTCCTACCTTGCCAGGATAAACCATTCTGTTACATTTGCAAGCTCCAAGTCAGCTCATACCACTGTGATTTCCTTTAAACAAGCAAAAAGACAGTAAAGGAAAGAAAAACAGAGAGAAACACCTGCAAACTATTATAAATTCTGAACCCACCCACACAGCCTGTAAGTTACAAGTAAGTGAAAGTAAGGAGATTAAAAGAGAGAAACAAAGTGGGTTTGGGTTTTGGTTGTTTTTTTTTTTTCTTCTATAAATACTGGCAAACAGATGATACTAAAATCTTTAGGAAAATATTTTTGCACATTTTGGCTGTGCACAAACAACAATTTCTATTTCCTTCTTGGACTGGGTATGGTTCAATGCCATCCCTGTTATCTGAGATGTTCATAGTGGACTAAACCCTGACTGGATGAAGGTACATGACCTCAGAACTGTGCCAATCACATTCCCCAGCAAAGAGGCTTGGGACCTATGATTTTCCTGGATGGCCAGTTTTATCACACTGATACTTTTGTTGTTTATCAGACCAAAGGGTCTGTCCCCTCCTTTACACAACTGAGATATACTCATCAAACAATGCAGGCAATTGCATTTTTCTTAAACATGAAACATCTTTGATTTGTTATGTAATCAATTATTACTCATGACAAAATTTGGAAAATTTATATCAGAGTAAAGAGAAAACAAAAGTTATAAGCTCTGTTCTCTCATTAAAATCTTCTACACTGAAGCAGTTCTACAAGCTTCCATCAAAACTAATTTTGTTACGAGCAGAAACATGTTCAACTACAAACTACATTCTAATCGTTAGCCAGAAGTCAAAAACCACAGAGGTTGTATGGCTCTCTTGCATCCAGGAGAATTTTGCTCTGAACATGATAAGCCAGGTTTTCACCCAGTAAATACGTAAAGCATAGAAAGTAATCTAAATTATTTTTCCCTGGAAATGAAGTATAATAAATTCAGTTTAGTACATTAAGATTTACTATTTCATTTTTACAACTGATCTATCAGCATTCTGTAAAGCTGAGCATCTCACTAAGATGTCAGTGTAAAAAAAATGCACTTGAGTATTAAAATACTTATCAATGTAACAGAACACAACCCAAGCAAACTAATTAACTCCATTGTCACAGAACATACTGGAAGAAATTTGAAATTAGAAAACACAGGATCATTTTTTTTCACATATCTGCCTTACGGTTCAGATGGAGAAAATTTAACATAGCTGTGCTTTCACTTATTACATGTAATAATAAAGACACAGTAGAAACACCATAAAGGTAAGGGAATGGTGCAGTATTTGCCTTAATGTAAAATAAACAATGGAGGCACTTACAAAATATGAATGCCAAGAACTACAATGTCTGAGCCCAGCCACGGAGAAAAACTATATTGAAAAATATACTGAAAGTATACAAAAGTACACTGAAATATCCATTTTAAAAGACATATAAAGAGTGTTATGAACAAAGGAGTCATCCTTTAAGTGTTTTTCTCTGAGCTTTCAGCAGGTTAATACAGATAAATAGATAGATATATGTTACTTTGTATATAAAATTGTCAGCCTAATTCAGCATTCTGAATTAGAACCATGCAATGTAACTTAGAGCAATAAGTAAGAAGTATATAAGTAATAAGTAAGAATCACATGGCTTAATACAATACATACAAATACTCATAACCAATATTACTGAGTGTTTACTACTGTTATTTAACTTTATTACTTCCTTCTCTTTTTGCTTTTGTTTCTACTAAAGGATTTATTTATTTATTCATTCTCTTATTTATTTATTTACTCAGGAGTGCTATCTGAGAAATCAATCCTCCTTGACTTGGGTGGGAAGAATCTGTCAAGCCACAGGTTTATATAAAAACATCGAAGTTCATTGTATGAGTTCACCACACGCTTCTTGCATCTTACATTAACTACTGACTCAGAAATAAATCACTACAAGTTTCTAAAGTTTCCAAATTATTGTCTAAAGAACAAATTTAAAATCCAAACTGTAAGCAGAGCAGTAGCTCAACCAGGGGAAGAACTGAGATTTTTGTGCTTTGTTGCAGAAGGATGTCGACTCTTTGGGACCTCGGCTTTCCCAGAGTGTGCTGGCTGTTAAAAGCCACCACACATGGACTGAGCAACAAAGTTCATGAGGTCAGAAAGTGTTCACCCACCACAAACCACAAAGACAGGATCTTGGTGTTAGCAGCAGAAAAAAAAAAACCTAACTTTTCACATAGACCAGAGGTTTGACCAAGAGAGAACGAGCTCTGGCAGGGAGGGACGCGCTGGGCGCCTGCAAGTCCGAAGGTGCTGCTCAAGTAAACACAACAAATACTCCAACAAAACTCCACTAAACTACTAGAGAAGAGAAGCAAGGAAGCTCAGGCAGATTACTAAAAATAAAGCTAATCAGAGGTTGCAGTGCTTTTCTTTAAAGAGTTCTTAATATTTCTTGACCTAGAGTACTCTTGGTCTACTAAAATCTGGTCAGGAAAAATAGAAACACTTTAACATTATGATTACAAAAAAAAAAAAGCATCAATAGCAAATCCAGGCAACAGCTCACATGCCATTTCCATTGTGCACATGTATTTATGAGGTGGTTATACACACTGTGTGCACTCCAGTAATAATGAAGCCTGGGCTTCAAATGCTCTGTGGCAGCAAACTTTGTGTAACAGCACATGTAAAATAACATCTTCACTTTTGCTGTGAACCAGTTACGTTATCTACCTGCAACCAGCCATTTATTTTACTAATCCAACACCTCTTGCTTAAAATAAATATGTGCACATCATATGTGCCTGTCTTGTACATGTGTATTTATGTGCACAGACAGCATATATGCATGGACACAGACCCATATATGTATACGAATAAATTTGATAGGAAAATTAATTTAAAAAATAAGGTTTTCTACAACTTTGTTATAGGACTATTTTTAGCCTCTATGACTTACTGAGTGTAGGGAAACTCAATTCCATGGTTGTTGGATTTTCTACTATCCTGCTCTACTTTCTCTGTATCACCTCCCCTCACTGAAAAGATTTTTACGTGTACAAATTTCATAACCCATGTAATTTTACATGTACAAATGTGTTTACACATCTGTGTTTAGATGTACATACACTGTATGTATACATCTGTGTCCCATAGCCATGGGAAACAGTACCTGAGAGAAATCTCCTTGAAAGTCTGAAGAACTGCATTATCACTTTTTTGCTTTATTTGAAGCCTGTGATTCTTTGGACAGTTTACTTATTTATTTTAATGCATTTCAGGAAATACCTGTCCAGGCTATTAACCCCAGAGCCACCCCAGCCAGGACAAACTCTATTTGTGAAATATCATCCACTTTTAATGTAGCAGACACCACAAGAGATGTTACCAGGGCCTGAGCTCTCTTGCAGAGAACAATCTGACTGGGGTGTTTGACCCAGGACCCCTCCAAGGCTTGTGCCACCTCGCTGACCTGCGCTGGGAACCTGAGCGGTTCTGCCCGTGCCTTCATGGAATAAATCTGCAATGGTGATTATTCCATGCTCGAGCCACCTGTCCCAATGAATAACACTTCCCCTGTAGCTGTTCCCAGATATTGGAGTTGGCTACTCAACCTTGAAAGACAAGTGGAGAAATTAATAACTGGTGCACAAGCTCCTTAAATGGCACAGGGGCCAAAGAGGGAAAGAGGAATTCACTGCTGTGGCTTTCCTACGGCACTGGAAAGGGATTTGTGAGTATCAGAAGCCCTGCATCAGCATGAACCTGAGCAGACACACAGGTGAGCGGTACCACAACTGCATTTTGGCTTAAATTAGGAGTCATTGAACACTGATCATAATTTTACTTCAAATTTCTGAAATAGAGAGTGGCAGAGACTTAAAAATTAATGAGTGCAAAGTTACATGGGTTATTTAGTAGCTGAAGAAAGCAACCAGCTGTCCCTCCATCCTGATCTAATAAGAATATTTATTATTATTATTATTATTATTATTATTATTATTGTAACCAGAAATTTTCCAGTTAATGGGTTTGTATCTTTCTCAGCTTTTTGAGTTAGCACTATTTATAAAAGAACTCTGGTGAATACACACTAAATGCCTTTGCCAGTCGTTTCCTTCAACAGATCCTTCTGAACCAAACTGATGGTTTGGGAGCTTTTGCTACTTTTTCGCCAAACAGCACTGGATTGATTTGTTAAATTTTGTAACACAAACACGTTTAATAGCAAACTATGTCAAAGAAATGCACATTTAAACGGCCCCTGGAAACTTCAAAATGTGCTTTTCCTGTGTTTGAAGTTGAAACAAGTAAGCAATACTGTTGTCTTCTTAATTTGTTGATTTTGGTTTTCGTCCAGACTTCCAAAGACCAATCCAGTGACATGCAGAAAAACAGAATTCATTTGTTCAGCAACTTATCCAGCCAACTCTGTGTTATACACAAAGATAAATATGTTAATGCTATTGTATATTGAAGATGCTTTTCTAATGTACTTATCTGCTGTTTCACTAAAAGTTATCTGCATGGAGACTTAATAACACCCCTAAATGAAAGCCAAACGGACATTAACCATACATATAATGTATTCTTATATCCAGTATATGGGTGTTTTGATTTTTTAATTCAGAGTGATTGCTGATGAAATTGAGGTAGCTCGTAGGTTAGTAGGGATAATATCAGTCACTCTGCAAGTTAATCCATCAAAGAAAAAGCCAGACATACAGACCCTTCATTTACACAGGGCTCTCCTCACCACCGGAGCTGGCTCGTCCATCTCATCTCTCCTGCTCTACTTGGAAAACAAAAAGCATCTGCTTTCCAGTTTTAGCTGGGTAGTTGAACACTCAGGGCAGGATAAAACCGTCTGTTTATTTTTCAACCCTGCCTATAATGCCAGACCCTCTCTTTAAGTGCTTCCATTCTCAACATTTCTTATAACTAGAGACCAGTACCTGCAATCTTTTGAGCACCTCCAGCTACTTCTTTTTATAAAAATGTGATACCTTTGATATAATACAAAAACTAGTGATCTATTCTACTTCAGGGAACACTATTGCACTCGTGGCCCCACCTCCCAGCTCTGTTCCTCTACCACTTACTATGACAGCTCAAAATTTTGTCAAATGTCATTTGATTTTGCCACTCTCCCTGAGCAGATCTCTGCCAAATTTCAATTCCTGCAGGATTTCTCACTGCATACAACAGATTTTCTATTATAACATTCTGTGGATCACTCAAACCAGTGAAGCTTCTCGCATTTACATGGCTGAGAACTGAGCAGATTCCCTCAAGGAACCAACACTCCCTGGCAGAGCAGGGCAGCTGGGCAGCCACTGCTTTGGAACCCTATGCAGCTGTGTCCTGTACTGCCACAGAACCCCAAACATTACCACTGCTACACAATTTCTATTTATTTCTTTGTTACTGTTGTCTTGGGCCGTGGCAGGAGCTTTACTAAAGGCCCTGCTGTGATGGACATGCAACACCAAGAGCAGCAATTCTGCTGCTGTAGTCCATGAGCAGATTAACTTGCTTTACATCTTTCTTTTGTATTCCTTTTTCATGTTTTTGATTTACCAAAAAACTGTTTAAGGGAGAAAAAACAAGGATCTGACCCAAAATCCCAACTGTGGGAATGTTTGCTTTTTTTGGCAGCACTAATATTTATCCCATACTTACCAGGAATTCTCCCCTGCGCTAAGAATGTCATCTTACAGCTCAAAGACCTAAACATGAAGCATTTTATCAGTATTCTGATTTTCTCCCCGCTCTATGCAACTTCAGAGCAGTTAGGAAAAAGAAAACATTAAAACAAAAATCACCATCTTCGAGTGTCTGTGAAAATTTATGTACTAAAAAGCAGCTGTAAAATTTTTAATGTTTAAATTAATGTTTTATGTTTACAATAAAACTCTCCAGCCATGAAGGGCTTTTAAAAGCTACATGCTAAATACAAGCAAAACCAAAGCAAACAATAACATTCCCATGAAGCCCAGCTTCAACACACAAAATGGCAAATAAGACTTTTGAACACACTTCCTAGGTTTCTGTGTCTTTTTCTACAAAAAAAAAAAGAACTCTTAGCAATGTCAAAGCTACAAAAAAGAGCTGGTTAGAACGTGAAGGCAAAAACCTTGTAATTCCTTAATAATAGGTTTTTCTGCAATTCTGAATGTATTTGTGATGGTCTGGTTTACTCTTTTTATTTGAATTGTGTTATAAATAAAACAGCTTCTCTTCTCCTCCTCTTCTGCCAGCTGTAAGCACTCTGTCCTCCAATAAAGGTTGAAACAAATGAATAGGTTTGAAAGAGACCATTATGCACTCCCTAGAGCAGTGAGGAGATGAAATGTTGCCAAATCATTCTCCTTTTAAAATCAATAGGAATTCTTGCTATTGGCTTCAATGGGAGTATAATTAGGTTCTAAACTCACACGCTTTCTTGACAATGTGGGTTTCTTTGCCTCTTTCATTCCCGTTTCCCTCTCAGATATGGAGAAGTCTCGCTGTTCCAAGGCGCTCTCAGTCTGAGCAGCATTTTAGCCATTTCTCCCCTGACATACCTGTGACACAGCCTGGAGAAGGCCGAGTGAGCACAGATAACCCAGATTCCCTGTCCTGAATTCCAGCTGTAAGTTACCAGCCGGGAGAGCACAGCCACCACCCAGCAGGCATTTGAAGCCTTGACCCTCTGCGTTCCCTGTCCACCCTCACACTTCCCCAGTGACCTGGTCACAGCAACCCCACAGGCTGAGCCACCTTTTCCATTTGCAGCCCAGTTTGCTTTTGCAAGCCCAAATATATTTAGGCTGAATCAGATATAAATCTGTCCCACAGCTTGAAATTATTTTCAAAACCCCTGTCAAAGTAATTCCAAGAGGACGATATAAATAACTTCCCTTAATAAGGGTCACATAACGAGGACCAGCATTTACCTTATCTGAATGTTGGGCTCCAAAGCAGCCACTGTGAAATCTTGAGTCCACTCCCAGCAATCTCGCAATGAAAGTTATATACAACTTTATATATGACTTTATATACTTGCTTTTATAAACAGTGCACTGAACAACAACAAAACTGTAAAAAGCCACATCATCCCCTAAAGTCCAAGAATTCAGTCACCCTTTTCAGTTTTTTCTACCATGCAGATCCTACACAAATAGTTTAAGTCTTACCCTTCATAAATTAATTTGTCAGCCTTTACTTTGTTCCAATAGAAGGGATGCAAGAGCAGTCTTTTAGCTGTTTCTTTGTTAGAGGCAGTTAATAAAATTACTTCACAGCATTTAAAATGCCGAATATCCTTTTTTTCTATTCTCTAGAAACAGGGAAAACAAACAACCAAACCCAATTCCTCATTTTTTCTCTTATTTGCTTGCAGTAGAAAATTTTTCAAATCAACTATATTTTTAAATACACATAACTCAAGACAGTTAAAGACAGTCAGAGATTATTTTAGATAATTTTAGATTATTTCCAAGATGCTCTTCACATATTTAGCACAATCACCTCAAGATTTGCATGGCTAGATTTTTTGAGACTCTGTGTGCTAAGCTCTTCCTTCCAGCCATTGTGTATCTACAATTAATTTCTCCATAATCACAACTGATCATTTTTAAGCATGCATTATATGCACAGCTCTTCTGTAGATGAGCTATACCTGCTGCAGAATATTTGCTGAAAACAGATGAGGACCTCAAACATTTTATTAGTTCATAATTGGGCTGTGACAAGCAAGCCAATTACATTACACATCAGAAAAATTAAGATATCTTGGTTTTAAAGCAAACCAAGGGGGAAAATTTTTTACATTTTCATTTAATTTTGCCCAGATTTGGAACCCTTCTTGCAAGTTTCTTCTACAGTTTTTGGAAACTTCTACTTGTGCTGAATAGAGTTTGACAGAAATGGGATCTATGGACAGAGGGCAGCAGAAACAGAATCACAGTGAGCATTCCCAAACACCACACTACTGGGGATGAAGGAGCAGCAGCCCTCTTTGTACCCAGTGAGGGTACAAAGCTAAGGGTAGTAAAAAAAATATAAGCAGCGGTGACATTTTAAAAGAAACTATTCCTCCATGGCCTTGTCCATAGCCATAACTCTAGAAAAGAGCTCCTTGTCTAACGTGCCCTCCAGGATTAAGAAGGCAGAGATATCATGTAATATATTAAAATTAGTATTTCTTGGCCATGAAGAGTTTCAGATCGGGCTCCTCATGTCCTGGACATGATTCAAATAAGCAACTTCTCCACTGGGTAATTTAACCTGCTCGTGTGCCTGGTAGCTAAGATTTTACTACCTCACCATTTTAGCGAAAACTTGGTTTGGATTTAGGATTCTAGGTAAATTAGGTTTGGACAGAGAAGGGAACACCAAAAGCAGTTGCAGCACCACTATATTATAATGAGGATGTGAAACAAATATGAATAGAGTAATTCCTAACTACTATTAATCTGTAGATTAAAAACAAATAGGCACAATTGAACCCCAAGGACAGCAGTAAGACTATCTGCACTTTCTGAAACCTCCCTACAGCAATGACTTCAGAGCACAAATGGGATATTTTCAGTTACTAAACAAAGAATTTGACCTGATAAGCCTGAAAACAGTTTAAAAATTCTTTATCATCTACATTTCAAATTATCATTAATAACACATTCTGATTTACACATGGAGCTTTTAACATACAGTACATTCAAAAAGAGCTTGATATTGCCGTCTCTTATTACACACAAGAGAAAAGATAGATGTGGAGATGATCTGATTGTTCAAGATACCAATACATTGGTAGCAAGCCTGGAGAAAAAATTACAATTATTCTGTTCCTTAGTGTTAATAAGGAAGCACTGAGTAGTCCAACTTTGGGACTGTTTGCCTCCCAGCAGCCCCAGTAATGTCCTGTACATGTCCTACGAGTTCCCCAAAATAAGGAAGACCTACACAGTGTTTAATTTTCCTCCCTCCATTTTTTTTTCCCATGATGCACCATAAGGGAGCCCGTGGCAATGGTGTCTGACAGGTCACAGTATTTTGATGCAGTTTGGATCGCCTTCTGGAAACAAAAAAGCGGCCATAGTTGGAACAGCATATTGGAAATGCGGAAGAAAATTCAGTAGAATCAGTCAAATTTTCATTCTACAGGTACATTTTAAATTATCATTTTTACACAAGCCACCAAGATACAATCCAGACTCCCCTGCTGGGGAAAGTTTGCACTATGTAACTCAACCTACAAAGATTTTTCTGGAGTTCCTTTCTCTCTCTGCCTCTATCTAAGGTATTTGAGCTGGCCCTAGGAGAGGGACATTTTGCCCTTATGCTGTTCACTGCTATAATCTGTTATCCCTGAGAATGGGAGGGCATCAGATCTCGTGCCAGATATCCTCCCAGATCTCTAACTAATGTTGGCAGTAAAATATTGGCCACAGCATTAACTACGTGATAAGACAGAGCACTCCTGAGGCTTGCACATCCCAACCAAGTGGGTTTCACTAAAAAGTGTCTCATTACCAACAATACCAGAAAATTGCAACATTTTCTTAAATTAGCACTCAAATAGAGATGACTCACTTTGTACTGTTCTAGATGGTGATTTGTCTCTCTTCCCTCCATTTCATTCCCTCCCACCATCCCTCAATCAGACACGAAACTTTCTTTTTCTGCAATGGAAGGAGAGAGAGGGAAAAAACCAACACCAAAATCTCAACAACTCTGTATTTAGGGTAGGCCACTCTGCAGCATCACAGCTTATGAGCTCCAAATACAGATGCACTCATCAGCTCCTCCAAGCAGTTGCACAGCCAAAAGTTCCTTCAGCCCTGAGGCACACTGAAATTTGTACCTGTGAGAGAGAAACCCTGTGGCCAAAAACGCAGTTAAAGCTTGGTTGTTATCATAGCTTCCAAAGAATTGGGTTTGTTTCAGTTCTCTGCAGTGCAGTGCACAGTGTCAGTCTACTTACAGCACTATTTATATTGCCTGATCTAGCAATCATTCTGCAAATATATCAGAATTCTTTCAGGGATAATAAGGAAACCGTTGTTTTGCAGCTAAACAATGTTAAAAAGCAAAGACAGTCCTTGCTCTGAGAATGTCTTTGCAATAAAATTCATAAGTTTAGGTTGCAATATCCTGGTAGGACACATGCATCATTATATAAAGTCTCCACAAACACTCAAGTGCCCCAGGTCCAGACTAACCCAAGCCCCAGAAAAAATCCTCAGGGCAAACCTCAGGTAGGTTCAGAGAAGCAAATTGTTTCACAGGACACTCCATCCTACCAAAACTTCCAAGTGTTTCCCCTTTCCTCCATAATTTGCCAGTCTCCTCACCCACTGCATGTCTCTGCTGGCATTACAGATACAATTGTATTTAAATAAAGCTAGCACAGCATCTTCATCTAAATGTTAAGGAAATATTTATCAGCACAAAGGCAGTCTCGACCCGTACAATGTTTACAATGGTTTTTATCTTCAGGCTACATTAGGATTTGCTGTGAAATGATATTTGCAATGACTTGTGAATCACTGCCAAATGTGGTTGAACCAACCATATTGCAAAGCTTTGCACAGCAGTAATCACGGGGTACGTCTGACACTGGGAGCAATTGGTGCAGAAGAGCAGTAAAAAAAGATGGTCTGTTCTTTTCTCACTTAATCCCTTCTGTTGAGGCACTCTTAAAATTCAGAATAAAATATGAACTAAGATAACAGATGCCCTTAATGAGGCCCTCTGTTACTCTACCCAAGTATCTCCGAAAAAATAAAATATATAGATGCTGTTTCAGCAAGCAAGACAACAGAATTACAGGGAGCAGAAAGTTTGTGATTCTTTGGGGCAGGGGGTTATCTCACACAGGAAGGAATAGTTGGTGAGCTTGGAGGGACTGATACAAGTTGCAGAATGCTAAAATATCATCTGCCTTCACTTCTCAGCCTACTTCTCTTGATACCAAACCCCACTCCTCTCCTTAAAACTGGAGGTAAATAAATAACTGTAACTGAGTAGATTAAAAACATGCGAAAGTAATTTCTGCCTTATGATAAAACCTATGTGTAAAGAGATTTTAATGCAGAAAATTGCTGCTCCTTGTTTAAGGGAAACATTCCCACTCAATCTGATAATTACACCTAGCTCATCCTCAAATATATAAACACAGAGTACTGGATCTGATATAAAAGCACAAAATCAATCCAATACACTTTTAATTCTACAAACCAAAACAAAAAAATCAGTATAAAAACCCTAAAAGATCTCCCAAAAATCTATTAAAGTCTTTTTAGACTCAAAAATCTTCATATTTAACCGCATTTTGACAGCTGTGTGTGATCACCAGAACATTCATGGCGATTTCCACTTGTGATGCACAGGTACAAAGAAGCATTTCTGACTGCCCCTGTACGAATGCCATTTGAACAGGCCGAGTGCTTCCTGAGCACTCGTAACCTACAGCTCAGGTTTTCTCATAAGATTATGCAGTGGTGGTAAGCCAAACTTTGCAAAGTACAAAATCTTTCATCTGCCAGCAAACATTATTTGGCATTTGCTTATTGCTGTAGAAAAAAGAAGATTCATCAATGATTAATCTGAAGAAATAAAGCTTTATACTCAGTATCTTTTCTGAGAACAACACATTAAATCTAAGTTGCTTTATGGATCTTCTTTATAATAGAGGTTTATTGTCTTCAAATGAAATTAATTACTGTATTGAATAGAAAAATATTACAAACTAACAAGTTTGCAATGCAACTGGAGAAACTTAATGAACTAATTCCTAAATAATTAAAATGCACTGATTTCTGGTATAGCATCATCTTTTAATGTCACTAAGGTACTCTGTGTACTTTTATACGGCCAGATCTCATTTTGATCCAAAGTCCAATCTGAACTACCCTCAGCTGCCTCTCTTTACAGCATGTTATTCATAAATGTTGCATATGTTCCTATATTCCTCTGAAACAAGAGATGATGAACTAGTGAGAGGCTCAGAACTGGTTGCTGGGGATTTACAGATAACAATAAAATGCAAAGAATCATTTTAAAATTCAGGACAGAAGGCAATGATTCTAAGTTCAAAATTGCCATCAACAAACAATTATCACTTAAATAAGTAAAATGAGAGGAGAGTCTCAAAAGAATGAATTGTGTGCATGTCACTCCTACCTTGACAAAAAAACCCATATTTTTAATCTTCTTACATCACATATCACAGGAGGTCTCTAGTCACTTCAGTACAGTAGGACAGAAAAGGGGGAAGTTATACATTTTCAGGCACTAACAATTTAAAACTAAAACAAGAACAAATATTGTTAGTAAAAGCAAAAGACAGTGAGGAAAGCACCTCAGCTTGTGGAATAACAATACTGTTAAATAGAAATGGTTGTTTTCTGAACACAGTCATTTTATAAAATGTACACTAAAGCTTTTATATGTAAATTACTCAAACTCAGAAACCTTTCACTTCAAATTGAATTGAGAACAGCTCGAAGAAGAACATTTTAGTGAAAACGTGCTTAAAATGAACAAAATCAAGAACAACTAAGGTGCACATGCTATGTTTCACTGGGAAAAAAAAAAATCCCTGTAAATAAATATTTGATTGATGCACTGCTAACAAAAAAGGATAAAAAATTGGCTTCAAATATATTTAGATAGCCTCTTAATACATGCACCTACTTTCTGTTTGAAATCGATTGTTTATTAAACTATGTGTATTGCCACCAAATACATAACTGTGTTACATGAATGATTAAAGCCACTACAGTAGAACTACATTATACAAATAATCACATTATCACATTTAAAAGCTCCCTTTGCTAATATACAACAATAATGGAATTTTCCCTCAACTTTTGAACTAAAAGTCATATGATAACATCACTGTAATTTTAACTTGCCAACATCACTTAAAATTATCCAAACACATCTGATGGTCAAACTTGAACAACTGTTCTGTACCAAACCTTCACACCAGGTACTCCATGAAGGTACTGGGAACTGTGTTTAGAAATCCCACATGGATTTTAAAATAAGTTATATTTGAAGCAACTGCCACAGCTGTTGTTTTTACCAGTTTCGAAAAGTATTTATCTTCATGTTTTCTAGCAAACCTGGGCATCTCTGATGATGTCCTGCCTGGAAATGTCAATTGACACGGACTATGTTATTGAAATGCCAACCTCATCTTTTTATTTTTTGTATAAATTCCTGATAATTTAAGTACTTTGACAAAACTTATATAAACATATATTTCTTTGACAAAACATATATTTCTTTTCACTCTCTGTGGCTGTGTTTCACTCGACTGCTGCACCAGGGCCATGCACAGATGAACCCCTCATGGCACCCTCACTGCTGGGAAAGGAGATGAGGTGGCACACTGAGGTACCTGACCATGGGTAAATAAAACAAGAACTAATCACTGGGCAAATGTGAAGGAAAAGCAAGGCTAACTTCAAGAAGAGAACATAGCCCTTACCAGAAGTTAACTTACATGGAGTTTAATAAAACTCTCATGCCACTGTAGCAAAGGAATAACTTCGTCACGCTGTGCCCTTAGTAAAATTATTTTGAATTCAGTTATTGGTTGTATGGTTCCTCCTGTAAGAATAGGGAAATCTGTTTTTATTCCATTCTTGCAGGGTAATTCTCTCTTTGGATTTGAACATGGCTACCAATTACTGCAAGAGCCAGGGAGACATTTGCATTTAGCAAAACTTGGGCCTTAGTTTATGGGTTTATGGGTTTGTGAGGACGGCAGGTAAATCTAAGCAGTGACCAATAAAGGAGACTGATCCTGTTGGCCTTTGTAAAATAAATTGTGACCTTCCTCACATTAGCTAAGTCAGGCTTGCAAAACTAATTCTAACTAAAAAGATTAAGACATCAGGCATTAAAAATAGACATGGGTCCTATTAAACTGAAAGTGCAATGTACAGTTGCCATAGTGTGAGATCTCCTCACCTGCATTTCCCACTAAGACTGCCAATAATGAAAAAGCCAAACCAAAATACAGCCTGGTGATATTTCCTCAGTTATCAAAGAGAAGTGCTCACCTGGGGTGAGCGAATGAGCAGAATTTTGAAAGATGGTATTATTACAACTATAAGGCAAAACCTAAAATGCTATTATGTCCCTTGCTAACTGATATTCCAGCTATTAAAGCTGAACTCCATCTAACTTACCTGAATGCTTTTGCACTGTTTCTCCCTCTCTATTGCTAAATGTGTGTACAATACCATGAAGGAGACTTAGGTATATTGCAAAGGTTATATTTTAAGATGATATGGGATGGCTGCATTTGACTTTTTAAATCTTTCTCACTCTACTTCAGAAAAGGAATCAGAAATACATATGATTTTGCCACACTGTATCTTTTGGAGAAAGCAGATATTTTTAGGATGAAAAAAGACTTACGAGCTTTTGAGCATTTATTAAAAGCAATATTGAGGAACATTTTAGGAAACATAACCTACCAGAAATCCATTCGTGTTCATATCTAAAAAAAATAATATTTTTCTCCCCTGAGTAAAATGATAGGGGACTTAAATGCTAAAAGTACTTTCAGTGCTTTCAATCATTCTTGTACTTGGTTGTATTTCATTTGTGTGTACAGGGGGCAAACATGCTGATAAACAACTCTGAGTTAACACTTAGCTCGATTTTTTAAGATAATATTGACAAAATCTTCCTGCCACCATTATTATGAATGACTGTTCCCCAAGACATGTACAGCCGGGCTGTGGCTGTGTGTCCTTTCACAGGGAAGGACAAGAAAGGAAAGAGTTTGATTTCCATTGAAGAAGTATCCTTTGCTCAGTGTAGTCATACATTGTAGGCATTTACAAATAGGAATGAGGCCTTACTGTTGATCTGTTCCAGTGACAAAGGCAAAACCTTATAGACAAAAGTTTGTCTGAGAAAGGAAGATGTTCGATTCACAGGTTCCCAGTTCCCTTAAGGCACCTCCATCCAGGAGCTGCCTTTCCCTTTGGTGATGGTTGACATCACAGAGGAAGAAGCAGACCTGGATTCTTCAGTTCCTCCTGATAAAATGCTGTATTTATTAACTTTATTACCTAAAAGAAATCGTATTATCTTTTACCTTCTTTAGACATGACTTTCTCAGACTTGCTTCAAGAAAAAAAAAATTGAAATTGTGTAAATAGTCAGAATACAGATATTTCACGTAATTTGTGACATTCAGAAGAAATAAGGCCAAGTTAAGCTAGGATACTAACAACAGAATTACGAAGCAGAAATAATTACAACTAAAAAATAAAAGAATTGTACCTAGGAACATAAATGAAGGGAGGACAGAACTTCTCTTTCCTCTCTTTCCCATGCTAATTTGCCAAATCTTATCTATAGTTTTTGCTCCATGTCTTATTATACTTATTGCTACTACTGAAGAATTTAGGAGGTTAAGCCATGAATCAGAGCCCCAATATGCTACCAGCTCAACAAAAACTGACAAAAAATGGTAAGTGCTCAAGGACATCCTTAAATGCATTGTTACCAGTGTATTTTCTTTCTTCCTATGATTTCAATTTACAAATATTTTAAACACAGAGGTACTTATAAGAGTTACAGTATTCCTGTAGCTTTCTGCATCAGAAGCAGGTTAGATAACAATACAAATGCTGTAAACAGTGTGTTAATTCAGCCTCCCTTTACCAATGATAACTCTGAAACACAAGAAAACACAAGTATTAGGATACCTAAGCAGAAAAATAAGGGTTTGTTGGTTTTTGTTTGTTTGTTTTGCTTGAAAATAACCTAAACAGAAAAATCCATAAAAAATGTGAGCAGATCACCGAGCAGCATCCCAGCAGTCCTGGCACTACACGGATTAAAAGACCCCCAGAAGGGGCAGCACCACCTTTCACCTGTGATAGAGCCACAGGGGCTCAGCCCCACCAGTCCCCACAGAGCAGTGGCGAGCGAGTCGCTGTAATGAAGAGCAGAGGTATACAGCCTTTATCAGATGAGAGGGGATTTGTCAGAGATTAATAGAATTCCATTGTAATATCCATATCTCACAAAGGCATACTCTGACAGGGTCCAATTACTTTCAACAAGCTGGGCCTGCTACATGGGCCCTCTGAACCGGAATGGCCCTCCAATCTGTATGCTTTCGTTCAGACAGATAACACCAACGTGTTTCTCTCTGTGATCACTGCCTAACTTAAATGAGTTAATCTCGTTTTCCAGATGAATTGTTATTTTGTCTCCCGCAGGCTGTGATTACCGGATAAAAGTATTGTGTTAACAGGAGGGCCAGGGTCCTTTCAGCAGCGGATTCCACATTCAGATAACCAGCCAGAGAGGCTTTTGCTTGCTTGCTTGCTTTTTTTGCCTTTTTTTTTTTTTTTTTTTTTTTTTTTTGTCAAATGTGAAGTAAGAGAGTGGCACTAACAGGAGAAAACTGTGAAATGACACAGAGATAAACCTTCCCAAATAATTACATAACTTCGTCAGAGGTCAGAGGGGCAGTTTATCTTCATATTTCAAAAGAGCGTCCCGGTGAACCAATCTCATTTACAGCCTACCTCTACATATTTTAAGATGTTATTTGCGTTTCAGTTCATGCCTGCCCTTTCTTTCTCTAATGGCCTTTGTTTCTGAAGCCATTATAATGTGCTTGAGAAGTTCACAAGGGAGCCTATCAGAATATAAATATTTGGAAGCACTGAAAACTATCTGGACAGGATCAGAAAACAGGAAGAAAAAAACAAGTCCATGATTTCACGAGCAGTTCTCTCCAACTGATGAAGCAAGAGCCATATGGTGAGAGCACATTTTTCTGAGATAATGTATTTTCTCAATGACAGCAGTGAGATTCTTCATTTCCTTTTTTCGACAAGATGTGAAAAAGAAAAAGCCCCACTCTAATGTTAATTCCTAAAAAGTACACCATAGCTGGGGGGGATGGCTTAACATGGGAGAAGCATCTGGCTAGTATAGGAAACACCTGATTGTGCAGTTGTGCCTTGACCATGAGGACACTCCCTTCATGGCCAGGAATGACTCACACCTGACCCCATTTGAGCAAATTCCAACCCACCAACAGCAGCAGAACTGCATGAGCTACACCAAGTCAATGTGTCTCATGCATTTCCATCTATATAGAAAATCCCCATGAAACTATGTGGTACTTCCGTATCTAGTGCCATAAGGTAAATAAAATTTGACTTCTGGATGCAGTAGATTTCTCCAGTGGCTCTCCAAGTATAGAGATCAGAGCTGCTCCTGAGGTGGGTTGTGTCAACAATTCGGAAACAAGATGGAATTCCCAATCGCTGGCAACGCATCAAACGCTGCCCATCAAGTGCAGTCAATAAGCTTATGAGAGCTTCCTGACAGAAAGCCACAACCTTTGACTGCAAAAATCCAATGTCTTCAACAAAGCATGGATGAGCATCGGTGCAGGATGTGCATCCAAAGCACACAGTGGGTGTATCCCCCCCTGTGACACAAGTCAGGGGCAGAGCAGACCCTTCGAGTCCTGGGCACCCAGCTCTGCAGGGCTGGGGCCTGGCAAAGACCATCACAGCTTCCTTTATGCTCCAGTGCCCAGATTTCCTTCCACAGCAAAGGGGAGACTGAAGTGAAAAGCAAATCTGAGGAATATCAGTCTCTACACAAATACTTGGGCTCACTCTTACACAAAGAGTAACCGCCATCAGCAGGTATGAAAATCATTCATATGTGGCCAGATAAATTGATGAAAAGATGACACATTTTGGAGTTTCTAAATGACAGAGTTTAAATGTTTCTGTACCTCATAATGAAGTGAAAAGTCTATGCAGCTGGAACTGCAGCCATCATATATCACTGACCTCCATTTTGATCAAGTTGGCAATATTCTCATTTCTGGCCAGGGACAGTAAGTTCAACCTCTATACTGAGAATTAGCTCATAATCCATCATTTAAAGGTCCCTGGTATCTTTCACAATGGGTAGGTGATAACTCAATGGTTCACATTCTGTCATGAAAACAAGCTTTATGCATTACATCCAACAGAATGCAAAGTGTCCATACAGGGTAAGCAGTCAATCACCTACTCAGGGTGTAAAAACAAAGGTTTTTTACAGCACAAAGTACAGTAAAAACATGTCTTCCCCTCGAGAAGGTGAGCAGAAAAGATGGTTTTTACACAGGAGCTGTCCTCAGATGTATAAGGAACCACATTGCTTGCTGGGCTACAAAAAGCATATTCCAGTTGTCTTCATCACCCAGCAATGTGTTTTATTCTGCTTAGCAGGAGAGCAGTGGTGCTGCTAGGAGAGTGTGAAGGGCTCCTATGCATCATCATAAACAAGATAAGCAGAATTATTTCCTAAATTACAAACAACTACAGCTATAACAAATCAGAGGGGAGCAGGGGACGCAGTGGGCACAGTGTGGGCACAAGGACACATGCTTTTAGCAGCTTTTGTCAATGCTGCTGCTGCTGTAGAAGCAGGAGGCTGGTGTGACTTTGCCTTGTCTTTGCCAGAAGAAAGAAGGAACAGTATTTTTCTGTCCTTTTTTCACAAGTGTTTTGATTGCACTGCTTCTCTCGACTTAGTCTAGGAAAGGGTAGGCCTCAGTAGACATCTCAGAGGCCGTAGCTTCCCTGAGGTATATCCTCAGCAGGAGGACTTTTTCCCCCCTTTTTCTTGCTTAATTAACAGATCAGATACAGGAAAATAATATGAATAAACATCATGCAGTGTCATTTAGAGACTGGTCATGTAGACGAACCCGTGATGAGCCTATACCCCGGCACAGAAGGGATTAAGCACAGCTGTGACCAGGACTGCTCACGTCCTGGCTCTGCGCTTTGTGCAGGACACAGCCGACATTCAGCTCCTTACACAGAAATTCCCAGTTCCTGGTGAGCTGTCCTGTTCCAGACCTCAGTGCAAGAGAACTGCTCATGATAACACAAGAAAACGCTCCTCACAATAACAGCGCTTTTCCAGACAAAGCCGACACTAGTGTAGCAGAAATGATGCTAGTAAGAAGTGATGTGAATTGGTAACAAAGAAGCTTGATCAGCATGATGGAGACAGACAGTCAGAGACACAAATTAAATCTCAAAAGCAAATTAATTTCTCATTCATTTTTCTGTATGCTGGTGCTACAAAACACTTGGCAAAAGTTGCCTTGAAGGTAGCAGCTGGAAATTATATTGTTTCAAAAGCTGAAAATATTCTCTATGGAGAAATTTTAAACCCATAAACTTTTCCTTTTCTTAGTTTGTTTTTTTTTTTTTTTAAATACTGCATCCAAGTGCATGCAGACTAGATCCAGGAATCCATGACTTTATTTTTTTAAAACTGCCAGCCTGTTTTATTCAGTGGTCTTATTGATGCAATGGACAGCTTTCTTTCTAAGCTAGCTTACATCTCTCGTTTTTTGAAAGCTTCCTAAACATGCAGGCACTCCATAAAAAAGTAACTGGTGCATGCAGAAGCAATGCAGTTCACAAATGAAGCAGTATAATGTCAATGGTTTGAAATTGTTCAGTCTCAGTTGTTTTCCAAGTCAATGCACTGGCAGTCTTGCCTGAATGCAACTAGTCAATAGAGAGAAAATAAATAGAGCATTTCCAGAATTCACCCATCAGCACTGAAAAGTGTCTGCTTACTATTACACAGTTTTAACATGTCATAATCGTTTTTCACAGTATAGAAACCTTCCTTATACAGACAAAGAATGAATGACTATTTTAGCACCCTATACATATCTTCTAATAGAAATGCTAAGCAAACTGTATTTGCTATAGTATTTTAAGTGGTGTTATTAAAGTAGAATCTGAATTATTTAGCCTATTTTTAATGCTGCATTATGAATAAAAAATTATAATCTGGGTATCTAAAAGCAGAGACTTCTGTGTTTGGATTTCTGAACATATTCATTTCTGTAAATACCTATAGATTGAACAAGCTCCCTGTAATTTCAGGTAGAGTTGAACACCATAATTTATGCACAGTGTTATTCCCATGAAGAATCCTACCGACTATTAAGTTGGACAGATTCTGCTTATACAGGTAAAAGCTTTAGAGGCACAGCTCTGTGACTCTAAACACCCAGGCATTAAGCAGCAGAGAGATGCACGTGCCCCTTATCTTTCTATCTTTTATTTCCCCCACACTGTATGACAAGTGCCATGTCAAATAACACCACTGGGCTGAATGCTACACAAAGAGAGGAAGAAAGCAGACAGGACAGACACATTGCTACACTTTTGGGGCAAAAAAAATAAAAAGGTTCTGCCTGCTTCTCCAGACAGCTATATGCTAAATTTTATCTAAGGTCCTATGCTTACTTAGATAAGGTCCTTGCAATGCCACATAATTACAGAAAGGATCTGCCATAGTCTGAAAAATGAGAAGTATGTCTTTTCCAATCCCCTGACTTGTTATCTGTCACCTGGATGAAAATCATGTGAAAAAAAAAAAATAAAGAGGGGGAAAAAAATTCCCCTTCAGACCCAAGAACACACTAACGCCCACGGATATAAATGTTACAATAAAAGAGCAGGACGACTACTAGCAGAGCTTTTATAGCTTAACAGTATTTTGACAACAAATGTTCATATTTCATTTGAAATTTATGAAACCTTTGTGCCTGTAATCCCATGAGCAGCTACATGGTAAATGAAAGTAGCAGGCAGTCTAGATTAATAATATTTTGCTTCATACTGGAAGAACATTGTAAGGAAAAGAAATCTTGCTTTATCTGCTCTCTCTTTTTT